>JAHRHZ010000024.1:18796498-18845954 GCA_024137785.1 Ginglymostoma cirratum
TGGTTCTCCTTGTCCATGTGGATTGAGATGAGTGAGTATTGGTCGTGTCTTTTTGTAGCCAGTTGGTGTTCGTGACCAATACTCATCTCAATCCACATGGACAAGGAGAACCACGACTTCGACTGGGACAGGCTAGGCAGAGACAAGCACGAGAATTCATGGAAGCATGGCACTCCATGAAGCATGCTATTAATAAACACATTGAACTTGACCCCATATACATTCCACTACGGAGGAAACCCAGAAGTGAGGCAATCTATCGCAATGGACCCCAGAGTTTAAAAACCAGGCAGGAAAACACACCGACGCTTCATCAGAGGCTGCACTGAGGATGTTACCAAGCACGGTAATGAAACGTCTGCGGAACAACAAACCAGCTCGATGAGCCAACCAACCTTAACACCTACAACCCGAGCTACAAATCTACTCCAAAACCTGTTTTCACCTGCTTAGCTTTAATTTCCTCATTAAAAATTACTGCCTCCCTTTCTCTTCTTTTTTTTAAAAGATGCCATTTTAAAACCTTTCTCTTTAAGTAAGCTTTTAATCACCTAATATTTCAAGTTGTGACTCAGTATAATAGAAGCATTTTGGGATGTTTTATGTGGGGAAACTGATGCCTGACTGGGTCAGTGATCACTTCCTGCCAAAAAAATGTAGTTGTTGCACATTAGAAGTCATGGCCAATATAGGGTCTTGAACTACAGTACTTGATTGCCAGGCATGTGGTGGGTGAGCCAGAAAAGAATAATTTAAGGTTTGCGGATCCCGGTGGAGAGTCCCTGAATTGTGATGCATTAGGTCTCACCAATGGCTAGGAAAGGCTAGATAAACTGAGCTGCTTGGGATTTTAATATACTACTTTTGGTGTTAGTGATTTCTCCACATCTGTATATCTAGTCAAGAAGAGTACCTGAAATGTTAACTGAGATTCCCTCAGTCCTGCACTGGGTGTGTCGTCCTCCTGGATATTTGTGTTGTAATGTCTAGATTAGGACTTGAGAGCTCACAATCTTCATGACCTGGGTGAGCATGTTATCCACTGAGCCACAACTCTTACCGCAATATATACATAGGCCACTGACCTGTGATGTACCTTTTTTACTTTCGAGGGAGCAGCTTTGGATAACAATAAAATTCTATTTGATTCGAGCACGATGCTTAATGCAAATCAGTCTATCTCTTTGTTACAAAAGTCAGAATATGACAGTTTGTATATCATTAGAAGCTGATGGAGCTAGATGTGATAATTCATCTGTCTGTTATTGTGTGCAAGCATTTCTGATTTTCTTTTGAACTTGATTTCCTGACTTTGAAATTTATTTTTTTCATGCAATATGACCCTGCAGTGAAACCTGAAAAAGACTTGATGTTTATGTAACCAAAACGTGTACAAATTGATCTTTAAAACAAGTTGGCACGCTTGCCTAACACTCTGTTTCAGTACTTGCTGTACATTCAGGAGAGAAACACAGCATTGTGCTAGGAATAAAAGCCTTACTTTTCAAAAAAAGTTGATTTTCTTCAGTGTTTTGGTTTCCTTGAAAACCTGGCAACGCTTTTGCTGAAGAATTTTTATAACCCGCCTGTGCCGTGCTTCTGATGGGAATAAAACTGAAAAAAAAACAATGACAAAGGGGAGAGGCAAGTTCTTTATGGACAATGTCTTTTCTCGGCCTGTACTTCTCACAGAATTCTGTACAAAATAATTTGTATTGAAATGTGCGTCAGAGATGGAAAATGTGTTTGTGTATAGCTTGGAAAAGGAGAAGTAGCATTCTTTAGTATATTTCTACTTCTTTTGAAAAAAAATTAAAGGAGCATAATTAAGTAGCAATATCTCAAACTGCTTTATTTTTAACTAATAATATTTTAACTGTACTTGGCTGGATAGGATAGTTGCCTAAATCAGTGAAGAATAGATGCAAGGGGCATATTAATTCTGCTAAGTCTTTTTTTTTTTCACTGCAATAATCCTCAAATAGGGCATTGAGCCAAAAGAGACACCATCGGTTTGCAATAGTTACAAACGAATCCAACAGAAAACTCCAGGAGAAAATTCTTCTTCACCCAGACTTTGGAGTTCGCTACTACCTGGAGTGATTTGAGGTGAATAGTTTGGGTATTTAAGGGGAAGCTGGATAAACATATGACTGAGGAATAGAAGGATATGCTGTGGGATAAAGAAAATTGGGAAGATTCTTCATTTGAATCCCTACAGTGTGGAAGCAGGGCCGTTCAACCCAAGAGTCCACATGGACCCTCCAAAGAGCATCCCACCCCCTACCTTATCCCTGTAATCCTGCATATCCCATGGCTAATCCACTTAGCCTGCACATCTTTAGATACCCTGGGTAATTTAGCATGGCCAATCCATTGTAACCTGCACATCTTTGGACGGTGGGAGGAACTGGAGGAACTGGAGCACCTGGAGGAAGCCACATGGAGAATGTGCAAACTCATTCACCACAGTCACCAAAGGGTGGAATTGAACCTGAGTCCCTGATGTTAAGACAGCAGTGCTAACCACTGTACCACACTGTTCTTGTGGTGCATAAAATGCCAACCTGGGCTAGACGAACTGAATTGTCTCATTCTTTTTGTCCTACATTTAGATATTATTATTTCTGTACATTTGACTAAATCGCAAGAAATTGACTGACTTTTTGTAAGCTTCCAAATAGCTGCCATCACCCAACATCTTAAGACACTGAAAATAATTGTTTGAGACTAAACCTTAAAGCAAGCTACCTGAGTTATTGTCTTATCAAAATGTAACACTTTTCATGCACTGTATGACTGGAACAGGCCAATGCATGCACCTCTGGTGTAGATGGTGCAATAATGGCATGGTCCTATCCCTTTTTGTCATTCATATTACAGCAGTGCTGTGTTGGCCAGGCACCGATTCTGAAGCCCAGGGCATTCTGGGCAGGTGTGAGAAAGGCTCATTGTATCAAACTAGTGAACTTGGCATGGGATGATTATTGTCAGACTAGTCACTTAATGCAAGTGCAAACCAGTTCAGATGGGTTTCCACAAACAAACTATATTTCAGTAGCAGCAAGGATAATGCAGATGTACATACTCTAGTAAATCTCCATTGCAGTATCTCGAAGGTTTGGACATCTGTGCAGTGCCCAGAATTGATCACAATGCTATTATTGACACACATGGTTTGTGCATTCTACCTTTTTTTTTTAATGAAACCAAGGAACCTGCATCCATTTTTGACAGCCTTCTCAAATGATCCTGTCTGCTTTCTGATGCATGTGAACTCTCAGGATTCTGTTTCTATACACTGAGCTTTTACAACAGCACTGTTTTAATGCATTCCAGTGCTGTCTCATGGCTGGCCTCTCATTTTGCACCCTCTAAACTTGAGCTTTTCCAAAACTCTGCTGTCTTTAGCCTAACACACCCATGTCTTTCACTGAACTGCACTGGGTCTCAGTAGGAATGTGTCTTTTTAATATTTAAAAAAAATCTTTGTTTCCCTTGCATCACCCCTTCCCCATCACTTTATTCATCTCCAGCCCTAAACCCTCTGAAGCCTCTTTCTCTGTAGTTCTGGCCTCTTGCAAATCCCTCATTTTATTTTGTTCCTTCACTGCTAGCCATTTCCCCAGCTGCCTTTTGACTTAAAAGGTTAAATTCTCTACAGCATATTCTACACTTTCTCCTTGAAGGGGACAGATATTGACCTCATGGTAATGTCACTGGTCTAGAACTGTAGAAGTTCAGGCTATGTACTGGGGACACAGGTTTAAATAATACAATTGCAGCTATTGCAACTTAAATTAATTTAAATCTGAAATAAAGTCAGTCTCCATTTTGGGGTCATTATTACAATCAATGATTGTGATTTTTTAAAAAATCTGTTTTCACTGAATGTCCGTTTAATGGAGAAAATCTACCATCTTTACCTGGTCTTGCCTGGCTGGCATGTGCGGCTCATAATTGCCCACTGAAATGTCCCAGCAATGTCCACATCCCATGAATTTTTAAGATGCTCCTTTTTAAAGCCCACTTATTTGACACAATTTTTGGTTAGCTGTTGTAATACCTGTTTGGATTGGTGTTGAAGAATGTTAATGGTCCTGTGAGGTGCTTTGGGATGTAAAAGGTATTGTAGAAATAAAAGTTGTTATATTACTTTTTATCATTTGTCCTCCCAAAGGAAAATATTACTTGAAATCCTTATTTAGGCCAGTTACTAATTGATAGCTTGTGATGTGACCAGGATCTGTCTTCTAAATGCACTGGTGAGTTCCATTCTACGTCCACAATTTTTTTTTTGAAAATTTATATTTGAGTAGTGGTTTGTAGGGTTTAGTACAGAGAACACCAATGTAGGTGGCATTATTAGTTTCGTGCAAAATTCTATTGTCATGGGCACCAGTTGCAATCCATTTCTTTAATTTCATTAGTTGAATGTCAGTGAATTAATCCAGTCTTAATAATCAGATGACTAGTTGTATTTGAAAAACCATTCAATTGCATTAGTGGTTTTAATATTGAACAATGGCTATAATGAATCTGACTGGTTTTTAAAGTAGTCTCAAATACATGTTTTCAATAGGTGCTTTGTAAAAAGCTTCTGGGGTGGGACGGTTAAGTATGTCGATGGTGCTTTCCACGATAGTATTCAAGTTTGCACTTGTGTAGTAAATGTAGAAGGTTTTACAAATCACTTAACTGCCACAAAAAAGGTAGGATTTTACGTAGGCCCAAAAATCTCCTAGTGATTTTGCTGAAAGTCATTCCTACCTATTAAAAGAAATGATAGGTATGTCGGAACTTTTTTTGAGGGGTTTTGATAAGGGAAGAAATTTATTTCTTCAAGTGGAAGGTTTGATAAGCAGGAGATACATTTTTAAGATAAACTAGTTTAAAAACAATGGGATACTCGACCAGTTGTAGTGACCTAGAAGTGAAATCAACAGTAACCTTCCAAAAGAAGGTGATGTATATTTAAGAAGCAAGGGAATTGCAAGGCTGCAAGAGAGAATCTTGCTACTTTGTTGGAGTAGGATAGTTCTTTCAAAGAGCTGGCACAGGCAAGACTCTCTGTATCTCGGCCCTGCAATGGCCTGAATGGCTTTCTTTGCTGCTTTGAAAGCTTGCTTTAATATGCAGTCTGTGTCAAGGTTATTAACACCAAGAACAATACTCAACTGTTTGAAGATTAATGGCCTTTTCAGATGAAACAATTTTGGAAGGAAACGTCACATTTGTCTAAACTATACCCATTGTACTTCCACTTTACTGACCTGCGCTATAAGTATACGTGCTACAAAGATTTAGCACGTTCCTGGAGCATCTAATTGTCAGGTTATCAACTCTAGTTGGATGCAGTCCTGGAAGTAAATCGCTTAATCTTCCACCTGACTGTCTCATCCAGTCTAATAGCTTGTTTCCCATCTACTATCCTCTTTACGTTAACGAGTTAATAATTTACATATTTTAAATGAACATTTTTGCAATGTTTTTATTTGGGTGGTGGGGTATTTGTGGAGGTTTAAAAATAATATTTTGCTGTTTGGCTGTAGCTTCCAGCAGCGTCCCGGGCTCCCGAGTAATTCTGTTGGGTTGGCGGCAACTCTCTTTCTCTTCAGTTTGAATAAGATCAATAATGTAAAGCAAAATTGAACTGAAATCGGATCCAAGTCAACGAGGATTGACATTCTCTCTTTCTTTCTCTCTCTCTCTCTGTCTCTCTCTCACATAATTGAAGCAAACTTTCAAGTGAATTCGCCCAAAATAAGTGAGTTTAAAACAAACTTTTTTTTCAGATAAATCTATTGGTTCCTATCGATTGCAAGGTCGGAAATATAGGGTCGGGCGGGCGGATTTTGTTTTTACTGTTAATATAATCGTTCCGAGAAGATGAAAGCGGTGGCAACATTTTTTTAAAATCAGTTGAATCTTCAGGTGTTGGGTTGAGGAGATGGATGTCCTTTTTTGGTTCAGCTTGTCCCCTGTGTGTTGGGAACTGAGCTAAGTCAAGGTGTGGATTCATTGCTTCTGTAATGTGGAGGGGGGAAGCCAAGGTATTGCTGAGTGCCACTAACAAACAAAAAGGTAACAGTGGAAAAGGCAAACTCTATGAAATGTTTGTCGTCTTTGATTTTCAAATAAGTTACCAGAGGTGAACCCCGTTTCAAACTTTAAGGGAAAGTTTTTCACACATTTTCTTTTAAACTTCAACATTTGTTTTGTTTTCTTGGAAGAGTTGGAGTCTCCAGGTGTTGAGGGGGAAAAACCCAGGTGTCTCCTTCATAGTTCCTGTAGTTTTTTTTAAACCTGTCTGTTGATCTCTTTTAAAATGGCTGTCAGGTTCCAGGACCAGGCAAGTGTTGTGTGGAGATAATGCATGATTTTTAAAAACCTTTTTGAAACTTTTTTCAAAAAAGTTGTCTAAAGTTTATATCTCCAGCTTTAATTTGTCAGAGACTCCCAGTTTAGATAAGTGTTTATCTTCTGTGTTAGGGCTGTACTGGTTGTACACTGCTAAATCAGAAAAGTTGTGTTCAGCTGGCTAGGGTTTTAACGTCTGTGTGTCTCTCCCCATCTGTGCTGTGTACAAATGAAGGCAGAAGCTGGAATCTATCAACGTTGTGCCTGTTTCTTTATTTAATCCATCAATGTCTCTCTAGATCAATAGTGTATAATGTGATACTGCTAATTTTATACAAATAACGTGACTTATCTGGTGCCAAGAGCAGTTGTTATACAGGTACTTAATTCCTTTTACCTTGCTGCAATATTTTGTACAAAGAATTACTATTGGGCAGTTTTTTTTCCACCGTAACTATTTTTCATGAATAATTTAACACCTCGAATGTGGCTGACTGACAAGCATGCTGCCTCCTTCCTTGGGTGGTTGTGGGTCAAAGGCTTTGTTCAGAGGCTCCTATAAAATTGGAGAGCACAGAAGAAAGCTGTTTAGCTTATTGTACTTGTGCAGACACTTCCTTCTGAATGAACTGCTGAATTAATCCCCATCCTCTTACCCCAACACGCTTCTTTGAACATCTAAACTCTGCTACCAGAGCAGAACAGTACTGAAGGAGTGCTGAACTGTGGCAGGTGCTGCCTCTTGGATGAGGCACTAAACTGGGGGAAAAACCAAAAGAACTGCGGATGCTGTAAATCAAGAACAAAAACAAAGTTGTTGGAAAAGCTCAGCAGGTCTGTGAAGGAGAAAACAGAGTTAACAGAGTAGGTTTCCTCAAAACCTACTAAACTGGGGACCTGTCTGTCCATTTTTTTTTTTTCTTTTGGTTTGGTTTGGTTTGTTGTAAAATGATCCAAGAATTACTTCAAAGAAGAACTTTGGGAGTGTTATCCGCAGTGACTTGGCCAATATTCATCCCTGTAAAATGGATGAACTGGATATTTTATTTAGTTATGGATTGTGGGATCTTACTGAACTCAATTGATTGCAAGTTTCCCTAAATTACAACAGTGGCTACCCTTCAAAAAGTACTCCGCTTAGCTGTAAAGAGCTCTGGGTCATTCCGAGATTGTAAAAGATGCTATAAATATATGGTGCATGCCTGTTTCTTTAGACTGCAGTTTAACAGGAATGGCAATGAAAACAAATATAACTAGACTGCTGGTTTTACTGAAAAGGAAAAAACTAATAATGAACAGCAATCTGCTGATTCTTTTACTTTCCTCATTTTAAAAATTTTCAACTTTACATTGTATTTACTTGAGTACTACAGTATATCCTTTTCATTAACGTGCCCTTAAAATTAAGAAAAACATTGCGGAGATTAGAGAAACAAGTTAGGAGGATGGAGTGTTGGGTTTTATAGGAGGGAAATCTGTGTATATTTTATGTAGTTTAAGAGTTTTAGTGGAGCTATGATCTGATAATACCGCAGTAAGGCAATGAGTATCTGGAACCAACAGAAGCAAACAGTCTTCTCCCTACCCAATGAAAAACAAAGGTTGAAAAAGAAATGGAGGGACAACAAGAACGAAATCTGCTAAATTGCAGTCAACCCAGGAACAGAAGACAAATAGTCAGTAGAGCGAGATGGCATATAAGAACGATTTAAGTTTTTTTTTGTTTTAAAGTTTAAGAACAATTTGCTACTTGTAGAAATCAGAGCCCACCCTCCTTTTCTGGCAGAAGGGGCTAAGCAGCATTGCAGGAAAAATAAGTTTCTTTATTTTCACAATCTTTTATAATGTTAAGTAACAGCTCTGGAAGAATGAGGGCTGCTAGTCTAATGGTTTACGGCATAGTAATACAAATCACCAAGGAACTTGTGGCAATTTCTCAGTTTTGTTTTTAAATCCATTCACGGGATGTGGGCATTGCTGGCTAGGCCAGCATTTAATACCCATCGCTAATTGTCCATGAAAATGCTGGTGAGCTGCCTTCTTGAACTATTACAGTTCATATGCTAGAGGAAGACCCACAATGCCATTAGGGAGGAAATTCCAGCATTTTGACTCAAACACCGAAGGAACAGCAATGTATTTCCAAATCAGGATGGTGAATGGCTTGGATAGGAAACTGCAGGTGATGGGTTTTCCCATGTATCTGCTGTCCCTGACCTTCTAAATGGTGCTGTCTAAGAAGCCTTGGTGAATTTCTGCAGTGCGTCCTGTAGATGGTACACACTGCTGCTGTTGAATGGTGTCAATCAAACAGGCTGCTTTGTCCTGGATGGTGTTAATCTTTTTGAGTACTGTTGGAGCTGCACTCATCAGGCAAGTAGGGAGTATTCCATCTCACTCCTGACACGTGCCTTGTAGATTGTGGACATGTAGCTCTTGAAGAGTCATCTCGACTCGAATTGTTAGCTTGTGCTCTCTCCACGGATGCTGCCTGACCTGCTGTGATCTCCAGCATTTCGTTTTCAATTGGTGGACAGGCTTTGGGAAGTCAGGAAAGGAGTTATTCTGTGCAAGGTCCTTGTAGCGTAGCGTAGCGTAGCGTAGCATAGTATCTAGATGGCTGGTCAACTTCATTTCCTGATCAGGTGTTAACCCCCAGGGCATTGTGAATGGAGGAATTCAGTGATAGTAATTCTGTTGAATGTCAAGGGGTGACTGTTAATCTTCAAGAGAAGATGGTCACTCCCTGGCATTTGTGAGGCACAAATTATTACTTGCCACTCCTCAACCCCAAACCTCTACATTGTCCAGGTCTTGCTGCATTTGAACATGGACTGCTTCAGTATCTGAGGAATCGTGACTGGTGCTGAACGTTTGTGCAATCATCAGCACGCATCACCACTTTTTGTAATGGAGGGAAGGTTATTGATGAAGCAACAGACGATGATTGGGTCTAGGACACTACTGAGAGGAATTCTTGGGGAATCTCCTCCGCCTAACAAGGTGTTGGATAACATGCATTAATAATGGTGAACATGTTATTTTAGCAACAAAACTGGGTTTTAAATTTTTAAAGTAGTTGTTTTGTTTTAATATTGACATTTCAATAAGTAAATGTGTCGCTCTTCCTATTTTGGAACTCCTATATCCTAGTGGACCCTAATGAAACCACAGAAGAACATAATTGTGAAAACTTCCACTGGCAGGCAGAGTCCATATTTGATGTTGTATCAATAAAGCCATGCACAGAAACACATTGGCAGATGATGACATGTTTAACACGTGTCTCTTGCATTGCCGTTCTCTCATGTCAGGACTTGTGTCGAATTGCCATATCAGCAACAGTATAATGAAATGATTTGAGAGGATAGACATAGAGAAGATGTTTACACTGTTGGCCAACCAAAGCTTGACATTAGTCACTGATATAAATCTCGTTCTGGAATTTGGGCGAGACTGGTTACCTTAAAGGCGGGACAAATGTGAAATTACTACCGTGTGGAATGGTCAAAACAAATAGCAGAGAAGCATTTAGGGGGAAAACACATGAGGGAGAAAAGGGAGAAGGATGTACTGAGGGTGGGAGAAAGCTCATGTGGATCATTAAAAACCAGTATGGGACAATTGGGCAAAATGCCCTGCTTCTGTATTATACATTCTAGGTAACAAACTAACAAAATTAACTAACGTGTCAAGGTGTTTTAATGGAAATTTAAACAATGACTTTGTATTGTACATTAATGATCTGGACAAAGGAACTGAGGACAAAGGAACTTGTTGCTAAGTTTGCAGATGACACAAAGATGGGTGCAGGGACTGGTAGTGTTGAGGAAGTGGGAGGCTGCAGAAGGACTTAGACAGGCTAGCAGAGTGGGCAAAGAAGTGGCAGATGGAATACAACATGGGGAAGGTGTGAGGTTATGCACTTTGGTAGGAAGAACAGAGGGGCAGACTTTTTTTTTAAAATGGGAAAAGGTTTTGGAAATCCTGAAGCGCAAAGGAACTTCACAGTCCTAGTTCAGGATTTTCTTAATGTTAACATGCAGGTTCAGTTGGCACTTAAGAGGGCAAGTGCAACGTTTAGCATTCATTTTGAGAGGTCCAGAATGAAAAAGCAGAGATATACAGCCTGAGCAGTACAAGGCTGTAGTCAGACCACACTTGGAATATTATAAATGGTTTTGTATCCCTTTTTATTTGAGAAAGGTTATGCTGGCCTTGGAGGGAGTCCGGAGGAGGTTTGCAAGAATGATCTTGGGGAGAAGGGTTTGTCATATGAAGAGTGGTTGAGGATTCTGGATCTGTACTGAGTTTAGTAGGATGAGCGGGGTGGGTGGGGGAAATCTCATGGAAAATTGCAGAGCACTAATAGGCCTGCATGGGAATTTCTTCAGCCAGAGGATGGCAAATCTGTGGAACTCAATGCTATAGAATGCTGAGCATGTAGTTAAGACCGAGATAAGTCCTTGATTAGTAAAGGCATCAAAGATTACATGGAGAAGGCAGGAGAGTGGGGTTGAGGAACTGATCTGACTGCCTAATTCTGCTCCTATCTTATGGCAAGCCACAGTGGAGATTGGGAGAGGTAACTGAAAACAGATTAAGACGAAAGATGCCTCAAATTCTAAGAGGATTTCCTGAGTAATTAGGGAGTTCCACAGAGAGGAATGAAGGTTGTTGAAGGCAAAGGATAAGTACTCAGAAATCCAGAGTCTGAAAATTGAAAGATGTAACGAAGAAGCAGATTGCAAAGTGAGGGAGGTAGTGCAAAGCAGATGGAGAAAATGAGGAGGTTTGAAGTTTTTGTGCTGGATGATTGGGAGTACATGTGAGCGAGTGGCCCTTGGTGCATGACAGAATATTTTGAATGAAATGGGATTTGGGGAGGTGACAGAATGTGCCTACAATCTTTGTTTCTCCTTCTACAGTTATCACAAAGTAAAAGCCAGCAATGTTTAGGGGTGAATATGATGTGGATTTTGTCTGATTTAAGAACAATACAGCATAGGAGCAGGAGCAGGAGCAGGAGCAGGCCCTTCGGCCCTCCAAGCCTGCATCACCACATTTTGCCCTTACATACTAAAACTGTCTTCACTGACAGGATCCTTATCCCTCTGTTCTGTTACTTTTTACATGTATTCATCAAGGTGCTTCTTGAATGCTGCTGTTGTGTCTGCTTCCACCACCACCTCTGGCAGCGCGTTCCAGGCACTCGCTACCCTTTTGTGGGAAAACCTTGCCTCGCACATCTCTCTCAAACTCCACCCCGCCCCCCCTTGCAGCTTGAACCTGTGGCACCTAATAATTGACCCCCCGACCCTGGCGACGTTGGGGGGTGGGAGGTGGGGAGCATTGGAGATGGGAAGCCTCATACTTTCTAATCTATCTATGCCATTCACAATCTTTTAAACTTCTGTTCGGTTGTCTTTCAACCTCTTGTGTTCCAATGAAAACAAACCCAGTCTATCCAACCTTTCTTCATACCTGAAATCTCCCATAGCAGGCAACGTCCTGGTGAACCGTTTTTCTGTACGCTCTCCAAAGTATCCACATCTTTCTGGTAGTGTGGTGACCAGAACTGAATGCAAGATTCCATGTGTGGCCTGACTACAGTTCTGTAATGCTGCAGCATAATTTGTCGATCTCTATACTCAATGCCCCTGTCTATGAAGGCATTCCCTAAACTTTTTTTTAACCACCTTGTCTACCTCCGCTGCCACCTTCAGTGATCTGTGAACCTGCATATCAATACTCTAGGGTCCTGCCATTCACTGTATAACTTCCACCTGGTACTTGACCTTCCAAAATGCATCACATCACATGTGGAATCCCTAGTGGTGGTAGCATGTTATGGTTCACCTTGTAATTTTAAGTAGCTGGGGCAATATGCACTTCCTAGAATCATGGAATCCCTACAGTCTGGAAGGAGGCTTTTTGGCCCATTGAGTCCACACTGACCCTCTGAGCATCCCACACAAAGCACCGCCCCTCCAGTTATAACCCTGCAATTTCCATGGCTAATCCACCTTGCCTACACTTCCCTGGCCATGCTAAATTGCCCATAAATGTCCAATCACACAACTTGCATATCTTTGAGAGGAAACCAGAGCCCCCACGCAGACACTGAAAGAACATGCAAACTCAACACATACCGCCCGAGAATAGAATCTACCTGGTTCCCTATTGCTGTGAGACAGCACTGACCACCATGCTGCCGTTGTTGCAGTTTTATTTGCAGCTGTGGGTTGTGATGGTATGGGATCCATCACGTGACTGATAAATCTCTTGCTTTTGTCACCTGTTAGTTGTGTGTGGGTTTTTTTTTCTGGAAAATTTTGGTTGCTTGGTACTTTGGCTGTGTTCTGAATGCACTATCCAAGTCCTGGGGTAGGAGGCTGGAGCTTCAGGCTAAAAATTGGAGACATTACACAACAACTAATGTCTGTTTGATAGGAAACTGCCATTCTTAGTCTGGCCTATCTGTGACTCCAGAACCACAGCAATGTGGTTGACTCATAACTGCCCTCTGGGCAATTAGGGATGGGGAATAAATGCTGTCTAGCCAATGGCACCCTCAATCTCCCGAATGTGTAAAGAAAGAAAAAAAACCTCAAAACTCAATTGTAGGGGGGAAAAAAGGAGCTGTTTATTTGAAGGAAGCTTTACTTGTACATGATGTCAATCTAATGACTTGCATGCTGCCAAACGCAATTAATATGCCTGCTATCTTTCATATATTGATAAGGGCTGATGAAATTACTGGTTTAAAAGGATCCACCTGTCTGGCAATATTACTTTACTTTTCATGTGTTTGTGCCTATGAGTTTTTATTTTTGTCACTTTGCCACATTCAACTGGAAATACTACAAAAACAATTGAGATCAGGGAAAATTAGTTTTAATGCAACAACTTAAATACCAAGCCTCCCAGGAGGTCCAGGTTCAAGTCCCACTTGTTCCAGAGGTGTGCAATAACACCTTTTTGATCAAATGATCTGAAAATGATTTTCCAGATCTCCCTCCTCCCTCCTCTCCAGTTTTTTCAGATTCACCACTCCTCCCCATTTGTGACACAGCCTTTAACGCCAAGTTTCTTACTAATGTTTGTCCCTCAACCAACATTACTTTAAAAAATAGATTACCTGGTAATTACTGCATTGCTTTTTGTGGGACAATGCTATTTCCTGCTCTCCAATAGCTACTGCTCACACTTTTTAGAAGTGCTTCTATTGGCTCCGGTTAAACAACTGAAGGTGGCAAAAGATGCTATATAAATTAAAAATCCTTTCAAATTATCAATGTGAACTGAATGGCATCACTAATTACATCTGGCGAGAACTTCTTGAAATTCTGTTAACTAGGTTACTCCACGTGTGGAATAATGCACTAAAGCTTCCTTGGATGTGGTCAATTTTTGGGTAATGTACAGTACTAGAGATCTTAAAATTCTAACAACAATTTTCTTTTCCCCTACGATGGGGGACTTCAAGACTAGGTGGCTTATTTTTAAGGTGACAGAACGATTTGAAAAGGACATGAGGCGCATTTTTTTTTTTAAACACGGTTGTTTTGTGTGTGGAATGAACTTTGAGGAAATGGTGGATGTGTGCATGGTTGCAATGTTTTAAAAGACATTTTGAATAAGTAGGTGAACAAGAACAGTTTGGAGAGCCAAGCACAAGCAGGTGGGATCGGCTTAGTTTGGGATTATGGTCGGTCTGAAGGGTCTGTTTCTGTGCTGTGTGACTCTATCACACTATAACAGTAAGGTTTGAGTATTCTTTTTTTCTTTCCTCTAGAATTCTAATTGCTGACTCTGCTCTCAGTAAAATAGGTCCACGTTGTATAAAATATAAAATTTAACTAACTTTTCAAAATATGGCACGACAAATGAGCATTGAATTGAACGGTAATCTGGACCACTTTGGCTAGCTGCCTCAGATTCTCTAACAAACATTGGCCTTCAGAAACTGAGGTGCTTTGTCCAACTGATGACTCATTTTGTACAGCCTCACTTTTATGTTTGAGAATGACAGTCATTTTCTTGTCTTTGTACAGTGCAAAATAACAGGACTTCTTTGCATTTAGTTTTAATGGACATGTGTAGCTTTTTCTAAGACTGTGAGGGTGAAAGAGTGTGGGCAGGGACTGATGTGAGTATGATTTTTATTTCAGAAAGATAGCAGCAAGATTGCATCAACTTTACAAGCTTAACTCCTCTCTTCAAATTATCATTGTTTGCTTTAAAACTCCTGGGTGGAGTAAATGACAGGAATGTTTCAACATGTTTTCAGTGGATTGTTTGTTGCAGCAGTTTTTTTTTTATATTGCGTTAGCGAATGCTTCTAAGGCCACAGAATATGGCAGGCGGTCTGCAAAAAATCCTAGCTATAGGCGAGAACTGCAGTTTTTATCTGATTACTGTGTGGTAAATAAATTTTTGTTTTAAATTTTTCCCTGATGGAATTGTTGACAAAACAGAAGGAAAGCCACTCAACCCATTTGAGCCTGTGCTGGCTCTTTCATAGAACTATCAAGTTAGATCAGTAACTCTGATCTCTTTGTTTGAAAGCTTTTAATTTTGACTCAAAACACTCAGTCAGTGCATTCCTGATCATCATTTGCTACACAAACTAAATATCTGCTCCTCTTGACAGTTAATCTTTTAAATCTCTGCCCTCTGGTTACTGATCATCTTGCCATTGAAAGGAGTTTCTTTTTAGTTACTCTACAAATAGCTCTATCACATCTCCCTTGTAGCCTCCTGTTTGCAAAGAGAGCAATTCAGTTTCTTCAGTCTCTCCACTTTGCTGAGGTCCTTTGCCTTTGGATGAGTTAGGCTGAATGGCCTGTTTATATGTTGTAAAGTTGACACCAGGTTCCTCTCCATTCTCCCTGTCCCTGAAGTCTTGACATCCTTCCTAATAGTTTTATGCCCAGAATTGGATGCAGTTCCCCAGCTGAAACCTAATGACTGTTTTCAAACAGTGTTCTTGCTAATCTCTCTGACAGTCAACCTCCAAGACTCCACAGCATAAAGCTGAAAACAAAAATATTTGAATAAACCGAACACAACACTGCGGTTCACCACCAACTGTGCTTGCTGTTGCTTCTTTATTTCATTTGGCCATCAATTCTTCAGACAGTTGGAAGATTATTCCTATTTTCTTTGGAAATGAAGTGACGTTTTCAGTTAACATTGGAGTTCAACAGTTGAGATGAAACTTTGTGCTTTCGTTATCAACAGACTATGTTTATTCACGACTGGAAGAATAGTTTCATCTTCGGCATCTGTGGTCCAGAAACACACCCGACCGTAGTGATTTTAAGAGGTTCCAAATGTGCTTGGGTTGGAAGATTAGTGTCATTACAAGTTCATCCAAGTTTTGGATGACCTCGTTCAAGAAAAAGGTCTTTTTTTTGGTTGTGCCTTTTTATGGATTATGCTACAAAGTATTAGTATGACGTGTGTGTTCCCTACCAAAATGCTCGATCTTTGGCTTGTATTCGATTTTTGTAGTGAGAACTGCTTGTTACGATGTTAGTGGATTTGCGTGATGGATACTGTCACTAAAGAATAGCATTTACCAGCAGACTGCCTGATCTTTGCATGCCCACTCCCTTTTTTTTTACAAAAACCTTTTTGAGCCTAGGGTTCAGTTTTTTTAAAGGCAATAGATTTTTGTGTTATAGGCTAAGTATTTTAATCGTGTCTGCATGCCATGGTTCTGAGTTGAGATGCAGATCAACCATGATCTTAGTTAAATTGTGGAACAGGCTTGAGAGGGCAGAAAAGCCACCTCCTGTTCCTCGTGCATAAATGAAATATGCTGGGCGAGGCTCTACTTCGCAATCCATTGGAAACTCCCAAATTTCTCCAAGCTGTCTATCAGCCACATTGATCATTTTAATGAATTACAGTCCCAAAACAGCTCCAACCTGGTTTATTTTGCCTCCTTTTTGTGGTACAATTTTAAAAGTCCAACCAAGGAAAGCCTTGCATTATTCTGTTGTCAGTTCTCCTGATTTTTTTTTTTAACAAAATCACTGAGCTACCTGTTTTGTTTAAATTTTGGTAGCCTTCTGCTTTCCAGAGTGTTTAATGAAGTCTGGCCAACTTGGGACAGAGGCAGCATATTAATGTGTAAATTGTGCAGAAATACAATTGTTTGTAGCAGTAGCTTTGTAAAGTAAGGTGCTGAAAGATGTGCAAGATAGTGATTGACCTAATCGAGCACGGCCTAGCAGTAGCACTTCCTTCTGAGGAAGGGTCACTGGACCTGAAACGTTAACTGTTTTTTTTTTCCTTCACAGATGCTGCCAGATCTGCTGGGCTTCTCCAGCAACTTTGTTTTTGTTCCTGATTTACAGCATCCGCAGTTCTTTCTGTTTTAATGGCCTAGCAGTTCCTGTATATGTATGTAGGAAAAGGAGGGGGCTAATCTGACCTCTTTGGGCCTAACATGCAGCAAGATCATGGCTTATCTGTATCATAAACACCATCCACTTACCCTGTTCTGCATCTTTTTGATAACCTTCCCTTGAAAAATTTCTGCTTTTGAAATTTTTCAATTGGTCCACTTTTTGACCCACTTTAGAGGGGAGAGAAAGAGGGATTTCACCTTTTTTATACACCACATCAGATGACCACAAACCAAACCAAACCACCACCACCACCGCAAGAGTTGAGGTCGATACTCCTTAATAACCCGTAACTAGCTTTCTTCTGATTTGTCAAGGTATCTTGTTTTTGCCAGGTTTTGAACTGAGCACTTAGTGAAATTTTACAGCCTAAGTTGCAGGTGTCCAATAGAAAGTTTGTTTATTTTTGCTTCTGGGAATTCTTTCTGAGCTGAAAGAAAACCTAGATTTGGTCGCGAGCCTGAATCGACCCAGTGGACAGTGAATGGTTAATGTGGAGCCCTGGCTCGTTCCTCCAGTTCGCAGGCTTAATCCCATTTGTTGTAACACTGAGTGTTTGTTTCTTTTTCATAACAGTGGATGTAAGAAAAAAACAACTTCCTTTTTGAAGTTAATGGCTAGTAGAAAACACATACATACTTTTCAAAATTGGATGAGATTAGCATTACTCTTCCATTCTTGTGCAGTATCGCCCTACTTAGTATGTATAATGTAAAATGTCCTAAATTCAGTGTGGCAGCCAAGGTTCTGATTGTGACTGACTTGTGTCCTGAATGGGCTGTTTTGCGTTCCCAGCACAATTGTAACAGGCAGGATTTGCGCTACATGTAGGGCAGCGATGTATTAAGCTTGCATAATCTAGCTTGATGATTTCTGGAAATGGATGATCCTCGGTGCGAGGACTGACTAGTAGGCGATTGCAGCCGTGTAGTGTTGCATCTCAGTATGAAGTCTATCCAAACGCTGCAGAGAAAATGGGCCAATTTAATGCATTCGTTCAAGCTCTACAGTGGTCTTGTGAGTCTCTACTGTCACTTTTTTTTTTTTGCTAATGCTTGATGGTCAGTCTCTGTAGTTTGTCCCTTTTTCAATCCTATAACTGTCCACAGTTCCCTTCTCCTGGTAGTTGGAAAATTCGGACAAAGTCGCTTGCTGTTGTAGTTTAGACTAATGTAATGATCTCTAACTAAGAGATTAATTGTTGTGATGGCGACTAATTTTATTTCAACACCAGCTGTACGTGTAATGTGAAGCTTTTAGCCAAGTAATTCTTAAGCTGCGTTAATATTTTCAGCTATTTTCTTGAAACTGTCCAGTGTGCATGTTTGAATTCTGAACCCATTTTACCTGTTGGGTTGTGGTATTGTTTTAGAATGACAAAACACATGAGGCAACCATTTGGTCCATTGTGCCTACATTTCCCCAGGGCCATGAAAAACTCTCCCCTTTTCAAGCATTTACACCATTTCTTTTTTTCTCTGAAAGTTACTATTGAATCTGAGCAATGCTTTGGAGACCAAAAGAAAAACCAATCTCCTCTTGTTATTTTTCCCTTTTCTCTTAAAACAAATCTGGTTAATTAACTTCCTACTGGAAACAGTTGAGGCTTTCTAATATTATGTTGGCACATAAGATTTAGGTTACTTTTAAATGAATCTTAAAGTAATTATTTTATTTCTCATCCCTTATTTTGTCCATTCTACTCAGCTGCAATGTTTCACAAAACTATGCACAGTAAAAGAGTGGTATTTTATGAAAATGCTTTGTTGCTGCGTAATTGTTCATCAGGGAGGCCACATTTCCGGGCCTTTCAGCTCCTTTTCGTTTGAAAATGTCTTTTTTTTTTAAAGAAAGGGCACATAACTGAGAAATAAGAGGACTAAAATGTGAAAATTACAAACAGGTCAGCGAACATTTGAAAGTGGAATTCTAACCTCTGAGTGGTTGTGGTAACTATCGTGAATGCATTTAAGGGGAAACTAAATATACAAGTGAACTGAGAAAGAAATAGAAGGATATATTGATGAGTTGGGAGAAGCATGAGCACTAGCATACAATCAGTTCAGCCAAATGGCCTAAATTTGTGCTACGCCATTCTATATACCAGAAGGGCTGTGATATCAGTGACTTCTGTTAACCTTTAAGTAATAGATCCATTAGGGAATTTGAGGAAAAACTTTGTCATCCTGAGAATGTGTGTAGGGTATAGTGAGGCGTATACTACAGATGCCTTTAAGAGCTACTGAAACAACACCAGAGGAGGAAGGGAATAGATGAGTATGCTGATAGTGAGATGAGACTCGTATGGAGCATAAAACATTTATCTTGGAACACTTTAGATTGAATGAATGGCCTGTTTCAGTACTGTAAAACTTTGAAGTAATTCTGAAGGGCACTGCCCAAAAGGTTCCCCCCCTTTTTCCCTTCACAACTAATTGAAATGCTCTCCCTATAAAAATGCTACGTTTTGTGAACAGTGGATTTTAACTAAGCAGGTGAGATTTATGTGACTTGAGGGAGCATGGTTGTGAGAACTTTTTTTTGAGTTCAGTGAGCAAGTCTTTGATTTTTGTTTTTTTTTCCCCATTAAACCCCCCCCCCCCAATCCTTTTTATTTTGTTTTTAAACAATGATATAAATGCATGCTGTGAAACACTTTTTTTTCCTGTTGGGAATCCTAGAACTTTTACTACAAGCGCTATTTATTGACCATCTTCATAGACTCCCTAGAGTTTGGAAGAGACCATTCAGCCCATCAAGTCCACAGCAAACCTCCAAAGAGTGTCTGACACCATCCTCAAATCTATCCCTGAAACTTTGTATTTACCATGACTAATCCACCTAGCCGGCACATCCCTGGACACTATGGGGCAATTTCGCATGGCCAGTCCATATAACCTACACATCTTTAGGCTGAGAGGAAAACAGATCACGGGTGTGCGGCAAGCGTGCAGACATGGGGAGAATGTGTGTTGAGTTTGCACAGTTGCCCGGGGCTGGAATCAACTCCTAGTTCCTTGGCACTGAGGCAATGGTGCTAACTACTGAACCACCATGCTGCTGGTGTTTGATTTACTGTCATATGTACCGAAATACAGTGAAAAGTTTTTTGTTTTAGCAGTACGGGCAGATCATAGTAAGCAAACAATGTACAGATCAAAAAGACTTAGACAGATGCCTTCGGGTTATATTGCACAGGGTGTGTGCTAGGTGAGATCAATGTTAGTGTTGATCAGTGTTGTTTAGCAAGATCAGTGTTATTTGAGGCTAGAGTGTCCATTCATCTAATAACACCCAGGCAGAAACTGTTCCTGAACCTGCTGGTGCATGTGTTCGGGCTTCTGTATCTTCTGCCTGACAGAAGAGGTTGGAGGAGATCATTACCAAGGCGTGGTGGGTCTTTGATGTTGGCAGCCTTCGCACAGCAGCAAGCCGTGTAAATGGGGTCCGTAGATGGAAGGTTGGTTTCTGTGATGGTCTGGGCTGTGCACACCACCTTCTGTAGTTTTACGGTCCTGGGCAGAGTAGTTCCAATACCAGACCATTATGCACCTGGACAGTATGCTTTCAATGGTGCATTGGTAGAAGTTGGTGAGGAACCTTTATGGACATGCTAAACTTCCTCACGCAGCTCAGGAAAAAAGAGGCATTGTTGTGCCTTGACCATCTATGTGGGAAGTCCAGGACAGGTTGTTGGTTATGGCCACTCCAAGGAACTTGATGCTGTTCACTCTCTCAATCTGAGCTCCATTGATTGTAGATTGAAGCATGTTCTCCTTTTTTTTTTTTCTTTTCTGAAGTCAATTATCAGTTCTTTAGTTTTGCCGACATTGAGAGAGATTTTGTTTTCATTTGCACCGCGTCACCAAGCCCTCCTTTCTGCCTTCTGTAGCTGACTCATCATTGTTAGATATCCATCCCACCACGGTGGTGTCATCAGCAAATTTGTATGGTGTTCTGTTTCTTCAGGTTTAAAGGATATGAGATCTGATACAGGTCTGGTGTGATCAAATTGAATGGTGGCTGAGATGCAACATGCTTTATGGCCACCTCCTGTTCCTATGAGTAGTGTCGTGCAGGAGATGGAACAGTCAGTTTGCTCACAGCAAGATCCCAGAAAACGGCAATGTGATGATGACTAGATGAGCTGTTTCTTGTGGTGTGTGTTTGAAGTATAAATACTGGTCAGGGGGTCTGGAAGATATTTGCTGAATAATAGCTGTGCAATTTTTTTTTATATACACCTGAGAGAAACTTAGTACTTCAGTTTAGCAGCACTTTAAGTAGTATTGAAGGAATATCGCATTCCTCTACGAGTCTCAGCCTGGAATTTGTGCCTGGGTTCGTGGAGTGGCCTTCTTTTTAAGAAAAGCAGTACTCTTTTGGGATTTGACCATTCTGTTAGGTTGGTGTTTTCACTGATTTCTGTAAAAGCAGTTTTCTGAGGCAGTAGCTGTACCTTGTGCGGTATTTTTTAATATAGGTGGAAACATTTTTTTTCTTTTTATAGATATCTCTTTTTTTTTTTTTTTGGCCGAAATTCACTTACAATGCATTGCTGCACTGAAAGGTGCAGGCAAGTTTTATCCCTTTAAATTTCTATGCCAGCCACTGTCACCAAGCATTAAACTGGTCCAATCAAAACAAAAATCCACCCACTTTCCATCTGAGATGGTCATGCCCTTGCAACGCAGCTTGAGTTTGCTAAAATCAGCTAACATACAAAAAGTGACAGAATGTCATGGACAGTGATTCAGTCAAGCTTGTTACATTTGGACAGTTATCAATTGTTACACAAAGCTTTTGCATAGATACCATGTGAAGCAATAAATTTTGGTATATCATACTTACTTGGAAAATGAGTAAAGGGCAGTCTAGGGATATACCACTTCCTAGTTGTGATGCCAGCAAATAAAGTTTTTCTTTTGCTTGAACAAATCACTGGGATTTATTTCTGTAGCAGTAGAATTAAAAAAGCAGAGAAGTCATAATAAACTTGTACAGACCTTTTTTCTTTTAGACCATATTTGGAAAACAGTGCGCAGTTTGGTCCCATAAGTATATAAATGCACCAGGGAAAGGTGCAAATAAGAACAGGAGGGTTATATTTCTAGAAAGGCTGAACAGGTTGGACTATTCTGTTTCGAAAAATAAAAGGCTGAAGAGTGATACAGTAGTAGCCCATAAGATTATGAAGAGTTTTGATGAGACTAAATGTGGAGAAGCTAGTTCCATTTCCTGCTAAGACCAGAATTAGGCATCATCAAAATGAGATTGTCCAAATAAATTGCATAGAAAATACAGGAGAAACTCTTCATGCAGAGAATGGTGAGAGAGTGGTTGAGTTGAACAGTACAGTTGCATTTAAAGGGAAGCTGGGGAAACATATGACGAACAGAGGAATACGCTCATGGGGTGCAATGAAATAATGTAGGAGGACACTTGCATGGACTGTAACTATTGACGTGGACCAGTTGGGTTGAATGGCTTGTTTAATATTTTGAGAATACTTTGAATACTATATTAAGTGTTTTTTGTTTTTCCCCAGGCCACTGCCATGGAGGAGGTGATATGGGAGCAGTTTACTGTGACTTTACAAAAGGTAAGTACTTCTCTGGTTCCTTCAGGTTTATAGGGTAGGTTTATAAGGTATGAGATCTCATACCTGATCTGTATCATCAAATTCAGTGGTGGCTTTGATTCAAAGTGCAGAACGGCTACCTCCCTATTCTCATGAGTACTTTGTTTTTAAATGTTTACTGTGACTGGACCAATGATGGGTATTATAAACTATTTTAAGCAATATTTAAAATCACTTTGTAATTTATTCTGTAGCTTGCTTGGAACTTAATACATGTAGAATCATTATTGTCATTTCTTTGCTGTGTTTCTTGTTGGGTGGATTTCTTTTTCGTGCCACAGATTTTGAGATCTCATTTTCCAGGAAATATGTTTTATTCTTGCAATTCCTGTTTTATGTAAGCATTATCTAACGTCTCTTTCACATAACCACATTGCCATTAACAGGTTAACTCTTTGTCCCTGCCCTACATAATGCCTCAAGTCACTGTGGTATTTAAGAAGGCAGCTTCCCAAAGGCAGTAAGGGGTCATTATAAACGCCAACCGACCAGTAGTGCCCATGTCCTGCAAATAAATTTTTAAAAGTCGTTGATACTACAACCCTGTGTGTCTCCTATTTTGAAATCAAAAGGGATGAAAGCTCTTCTTTGTCAAATCCTGGATTCGTATTATCTGACCTGCCTATTTTAAACATACATTGTCAGTCAAAATACAGGTATAACCTGATGTGCCCATTACGAAAGGATCAAACTGCCACCAGATGGTTACCCATGTTGGACACTCCTAAATGAATCTGGTAGACATCCTGTTCATTGTTTCTATTTATTTAGAAACCACTCTTAATCCCTAGCTAGACTTTTCAGGAAGCCTATCGGATTTCTGTAATAACTTATTCAGTTATCCAGTAGCCAAAGTGATTTCTGATCTTTTACTTTCTCATTTTTGCCTTTCAAAGCTTCTTTTTATTTGTATTAATTATAGGTTTGGGTTTTCCACATATATCACTGTTTTGCAAAATTTCATAGCTTTTTTTTTGCTCCCCCTCACCTTCCCACTTGTTTAGGACTCTAAGAGGGGATTTGGTATAGCGGTGTCTGGAGGAAGAGATAACCCTAACTTTGAGAATGGTGAAACCTCTATTATTATCTCTGACGTTTTGGAAGGAGGCCCGGCAGATGGACTACTACAGTAAGTAAAGCTTGCAGAAGTTTTGTGATTAGCGATAATCTGCATTTTAAGTGCAGAGTCAGTGATGGGAGCAGAGAGTTCAAATAAATGTTTAGTAAGAGATTTATAAAAGGTTATTGACTGTCCGGTGAGATTCCGTGTAAAGCCCTCTAAGCACTTTCACCTTGGAGTAAGAAAGTTTAAGGATTCAAGTCTTTGGTACAAGGATTGAAGTGCAATCTGTTGGAGATGCTGGCTTTCAGATGTGATGTTAAATCGAAGCTTGGACTACCTTCAAGTGTGCATAAAACAATTTTATAGGAGAAATCTCCAGTGTCTTGATTGAAATATATCCTTCAAGTAACACTTACAATGATCTGTCTTCCTTCTTTCCATCTTTGTAGACTACGGTGGGCTGTTGGTGCAGACTGCAGTTAATTGTAGGCTCAATCTTGTGATAAGGATTCACTTTTTTTTGTTGTAGCTTGTACACCTTTCAAAGGTTTACTAATGCTAGTAGCTAAAACTGTGAAAAGAACTTTTTCTTGGTGATGCAATGTAATTAAATCTGTAACATGAAATTATAAACTCCATGTAATATTAACTTGCTACAAGTGAACAAAAAGTATTTAACTAAAGTTTCAATCAAATTCTAAATCTCCCATTTGTGTTAATCCATAAATTGCTGAAACAACAGTGTCATGCTGGATAGTGAGCACAAAAAAAACCTGGCTTATTCAGCAGGTCTGGCAGTATCTGTGGAGGGAGAAAGAGGTAATGATTGAGGTTGGTCATGTTCTGACAAAAGATGTTAATTCTGTTTCTTTTCCTCCACAGATGTTGCCAGACCTGTTGAGTATTTCCAGTATCTGCAGTTTTTGGCTGTGGGTTAGATGAATATGGTGTTATGAACCTGCTACTGAAATGTATGTTGCATTTTAAGGCCAAATCTTTTAGCAATGTATTTTGAAATGAGTTCAATGAATTAATACACTCCAGTTCTGCCAACATAATTAGCACAATATCCAGAGGTGGGAATGGAAAAGTTTGCTTTTTGCATTATTGGTATGATTTTACCTGCACTGCTAGAAAGGGTGATTGAAGAAGATTCAGTAGTAACTATTAAGAGTAAGAGCTGGAAATTGGGACAATTTGGATAGCTCTTTCAAAGACCGAAGAGACACAATGGGCCGAATGGTGTCTTTCAAATGGTGATAATATCTCCTATATTCTGAACATCTCTTGTTTCCCATTGTTTCAAAGTTGTAGGCTGGAAAGTTTTCATCTCTGAACAACATGGACATCAGTGAGGAAGATGGGAATTTGAGAAGGAGAGGACCTAAATTTTTCTCCATTGAGGAGGGGAAGAAAAGTCAGTGGGTTTTTTTTTTTTTTTTTTGCTTAAGGTTTTAAAGGCTAGCTTAGAATCTTGCTTGTGAGCAGTGAGGAGCTCTTAGCTTCGTTCAGAGCTTACAGGCTCACAGGACTTGTGGCTTACCTTCCATGTCTGAAAGTCAAGGGGGAGGCTATGGTTAGTCAGGAGGCAGGTCCATTCTCAGTCCGGAAAGGTGCTGCGGTATCTTGAGTGAGTGAGCAGGAAGTATAGAGAGCAAGAAGGCTTAGCAGTTTGGAGGAAATGGGGTGGACTAGAGTCATTAAAGGAAGATGCTGCATGCAATTGAGTGCTGGATCATGGGCCTTTAAACAGGATTAGGTACAATGGGAGAGTTGGTATGTTTTGGGGTACCACAGAAGATAGTGACACTTACCTATGTGGGGCACAGAAGGCCATTGATACATTGGGCTTGATTTAAATGTCTTCTATCAAGCATATGTTGTATGAATGTAGAACTTACCATCACTATCGCCCTGGAACAATTCACTAACATTCCTCCAATAGCAGCTTCCAAACCTGTAACCCCTCCTACCTAAAAGGACAAGACGACCACCACCTGCAAGTTGTCCTCCGTATTCCAGATCATCCTGACTGGAAACTATATCACCATTCCTTCACTGTTGCTGGGTCAATATCCTGAAATTGCCTCCCTAAAAGCTTGTGACCATCTCCAGGGCAGTTAAGAATGGGCAATAAATGCTGACCCAGCCAGCAACGCTACACAATGGAAAAATTTGTGACCATAAATTTTGTCATTTTGTTTGGTTAGGGATGTAAGGGGAAAAAGTCAAAAGTCATATGGCACTAGGTTATATTTCAGCAGGTTTATTTGGAATCCCACAAGCTTTTGGAGCGCACCCTCTTTGTCAGGTGCAGTGAGAGAACACACTGACACAGAGTTTATAGATAGTGTTCAACGGCAGGGAGATCAAAAGATCATACAACTGGTGTGAGTGGAGTATCCAATGGTAAGTCTCTTCAGTCAGTCAGTGTGGCATCTTATAAATTCCAGATTTCGGAATAAAACCAGCCTGATTCCAGGTTAAAATCTTGAGACCAATTCTGAACAAATCCTCGTACCTATAATTCAGTGTCTGACCTGAGATGTCTCCTTTTGTATATTCCTATGGCTCTGCTTGATAGTGCAGTGCTGACATAGCACTAGATCAACTCTAATAGTGGAAGTCGGTTCATAAATCTGATAAGTGGGGAAGACTGTTCTTGAATCTGTCAGTATGTTTTCAAACTTCTCTATCTTCTGCCTCCTGGAAGAGGATTCCCCACTCTCAGCATCCAGAAATTGAAGCAGATTAATCACAACACAAACTGGTTACATTAGTAGAAGTCTGTTTTGTAGTCTTATCTTCAAATGTTAATTGGCTATGTAAACACATCTGACCTGTACCATTGCAGCTGTATCCCGTCTGTAGAGTCATGGGGCAATAATTGCATCCGATATAGTGGGTGGTGACTGTCAGCAATATAAAATTTATTTATTACCTTTTTAAAGGTGTGTGTGTGTGTGTGTGTGTGTGTGTGTGTGTGTGTGTGTGTCACATGTCACAATACCAAGTTTTTAAGAGACGTGAGAATCACTTGACCAAAATGCCTGATCCCCAGGCTCAGCTTATTTCATTCCTGCATTTTGGCAGGGGTTTGAGAATTATAAATTGTTAAACAATCACTGCAATTGATCTCTAGCAATCGATCTGTAACAGATCTAACCAGAAGGGGAATTGCCTGTATGTTGGAGAACTTTGCGAGCTGTGAGCCCAAAATCACCTGTGATCTATAAAAAGGTCACATCTGAACTTTGACAAAGGAGAATAACCTTGAGTTACAAGAGCATTGGAAAACTTAAGTCATTAACAGCTGGAAAGTGAAGCGAATAGATGGGAGGTTGAAAGAATGAAGAAAAATGTATTATGCATTTTAATTATAACGTGATGGTTCAGCATTGTTGTAAGGCTCCCTAGAGTCCCTGTGTGAAGTTGGGTTGTAAAGCAGGCTGCACAGGGAATTTGCAATTTGCTCTTGCCAAAGGCATGTTGTCATTTTAATCTGTTCAGCGTGCTCTATAAGGCTGCTGTAACTAATGGGAAACCAATGGAGGAACCACTCTGTTATTGACTTGGGTATAGTAGTTAACAGTTAACCCAATACATTATAATAAAACTAATGTAAATTTGACTTTTTATCTTGGAAAACAGATTTTCTGTTGGGGCACGAGTATGTAAGGATTTGTGTCCCATTGTCCTTTTATTTTGTAGAAAGTGTTTGTGTTTCAAGGGGAATATTATAAATAAGAGTTTGTTCAACACATCATTAGTGAATTATTTCCCATTGGTAATATTTCAGGCTTTATTCTAGTCAGAAGATTCTGCCTGCCAGCCAGCCATTTATTTATTTTTACAGATGTATCTGCCATGCTGACTTTCTTCCTCGGGCTGTCGCCACTACCAGCCCCATCCCGATGTGCACATGCACCCATGTTCTTTTCTGTGCGTCTCTGTATGCCTGCTTCTCAATTTGATTTGAGTTCATGGGACAAATGTCAGTGTGTAAAGGGCACAATCTGTATTATAGAAGGAGATAAGTGTTGGATTTTTTTTTTGCTATAATTAAAATTGACCAGAGACTTCTCTTCATTGAACAGTCTTATCTGTATATGCTTGAGTAAACTTCAACATTCTACACATCTCCCACCTCCTGAAGTAGTGCTTCAAATCCCCACAACAATTTTAAGTAAACATGTGAAGATGCTCCTACTTGTAATCATGTCTGGCGCTTTCTCCATTTAAATGCTAGTTAATATTCAACGATGTTACTCAAATAAGAAATTTGTTTTTCTTTTTAAGGTGTCCTTGCTGACTTTTGCAAATAATCTGCTTCAGTGAATGCTTCTTCCTTTCTTATGAATGCTCACTTATGCTGTTTGATCAGTTCCTTTTTATCTGTTCCCTGGCCCTGACTTGTATTATTTTTGTTGCTGTCTTGCTCATGAATTCCCACCCTGGAACACTCCCACCGTTCCCACCAGCAATCCCCAGAAAAACAGCACGGTGGGTGGTATGTACATAACATGGATTGCAGTGATTTTAAGAAGGCAGCTCACCGCCAATAGGGGATGCACAGTAAATGGCTGATCTTGGCAATGATGCTCCCATTCCTTGAAAGAACTTTAAAAAGAGCAAGATGAACAGTTGAGACTGTGTAGGCAAAAATCAAATCCAAAATTTGGTGCTTTTAAAAATCAAAAAGCATTTTACTCTACTGTTGTTTTTTTTTTGTTGGTCCCTTTTTTGGATGAGTAAAGTTAATAGTAATTGATGAAGCTATAATTGATCTTTGGATTGACATGTAACTGAAGAGGTGGATAACTTTTGATTTGGGGACTTAACACAAAACGCTTTATAGTCAGTCAGATGGTCATTGGGAGATTTTTAAGGCTTCTGTCCCAATATTTGCTCCCTGATGTTTTTGTGTCCTTCATATCAGTCATACAAATGTAAATATCAGTGATAACAGGAGACATTTTGAAGCTTCAGTTCAATAATATCTAAGAGACTGTCATTTCTGTGGCACCTTTCGTGACCTCAAGACATCCCAAAGCACTTTACATACAGTGGTGTGTAGCCATGTAGGAAATGGAACAGATAAGTTGTTCACAATAAGCTCCCGTAGTCAGCAATGTGACAATGAACTTTTTATTAATGTTGGTTGAAAGATAAATATTGGCCAGGACAGCAGGAGGCAGTTTCCCTGGTTTCTTGGTGCTGGACTTGTAACTCCTGCACTGCTTCAGAGATCTGCTCACACCGCTCTGTCTGCGACTTGACTAAACACGATTTGTCCCATCACTAATTATATCTCCAGAATGGGGTGATTTTCAATTCATCTGTTTCAGTTGCATTTTAACCCAACTCTAATGACCATACAGCCCAGCAGGTCTGTGCTGGGTCTTTGCCACTACAGAGTATCAGTTTTTCAATGTGTACCATCTACAAGATACACAAATTCACCAAAAATTTTTGAACAGCAGCTTCCAAAATCTCAACCATTTAAAATCTAGAAGGACAAGGGCAGCAGGTACGTGGGAACACCACTCCAAGCCCCTCACCATCTTGATTCGGAAATTAATCTCCGTTCCTTCAGTGTCACTGGGTCAAAATCCTTGAATTCCCTCCCTGATGGCATTGTGGGCCTACAGCACATAACTGCAGTGGTTCAAGAAGGAAGCTCAGCTCCACCTTTATCAAGGGGCATCTGGGGATGGGCGATAAAACATAGGCACAGTCAATGACACCCTCATCCCGTGCATATAAGAAGTGCATTTGATCCCATTCCCCTTTTTTTTGTTTTTTTGTTTTAGAGCCCTGAAACTGTTTCCTTTTCATGGATTTATTTCCTTTGCTCTTGAAAGTATTGCCATGACATCATGTGCGCCCACTTAAGTTGGCAAACAGGGACTCTGTCTAGCAGACGGTCCAAAAGACCGTGCAGTATTTCCTTAAGACTGTGCTGGATGTCAGTCTGCTTTCTGCATGCCTTTATAGAGGGACTTGAGCATTTTGACTAAGGTGAAAATCATGCCATATGAGTCACAGCTGACAAGCATGGTTCAAGAATCAAATATGAGAGGTAGCTGGAATTGTGTAACTAAAGCACCTGGTATTTCAAATGAAGAGAATTCTTTATTGCATTTTGCATGAGTAATGTTTATAATGAATGTTTCTAACCATATTTCCAGATTTTCAACTCTAAAAGAATTTAGAATGTTTGAGTGGTTATGTATGAATGTATTTACCAGAAATGCAAGTTCCATAATTGTTAATGTTGTCTTTCTCTTAATAGAGAAAATGACCGGGTCATAAATGTTAATGGATTTCCGATGGAAAATGTTCCTCATTCCGTTGCAGTACAACAGTTGAGAAAATGTGGGAAGGTAGCTCAAATAGTAAGTGATGCTGACTTAATTCTAAAATCTCTCAACCCAGTAAATTATGTTTAATGTGGAAACTCCATGAATCCATGTTTGCCACTAAAATTTGGCAGTAACGCAATGAATGGTGAAACTGACTTTGATTAATCCCATTGCAACCAGAAACTGTTTCCATTTTTGGCAGCAAGTTGTTGTAACCTGGAATGTGTTGCCTGAAAGCAGGTTCAATAGTAACTTGTGAATAGGAATTTGATTAAAGGGGGAAATTATAGGGAAAAGGAGGCACAAGTTGCAAAATCAACTAAATGGATACTGAGATAACAAGATGTAGAGCTGGATGAACACAGCAGGCCAAGCAACAGCATAGGAACAGGAAAGCTTGATGTTTCGGGCCTAGACCCTCCTTGGAAGTACTAGCATCTGTACTGTGGGCTGAATGGCTGCCTGTGTTTAGCCATAAATTTGATTTAAAGTAGATTTTGTCACAGAATACCAATAGCATACACAGTCTATGCAACGCACTGCAGCAGCTCTCCAAGGTTCTTTTTTAAATAGCACCTATTAGAATAATAGAAGGACAAAAGGCCGGCAGTTGCATGGAAACACCACTGCCTGAAGTTTCCCTCCTTTGCTGTCCTGACTTGGAAATATGTTGTTGTTCCTTTTTTATTGTCACTGGATCAAAATTTTGGAACTTCCTCTCTTATCCCACCAAATGGGCTGCAGCACTTTAAGAAGGCAGCTTGCCTCTACCTTCAAGGGCAGACCATCCACATTCCTTAAATGAGCTATCCAATGAATTTCACCTGTTCTTCTTCCCCAAGAGTTCTTGTTTTCCTTTTGAACATTTCCCTTTGTTTTCAAAAGTTACTATTGAATCTGTTTTTGCTGTCTTGTGTCATAACTTTTGCTAGAGAAAAAAAATGTTTCTTTTATGTCTCCTTTGTTTTCCCCAATTAGCTACCTGGCAATGAAAACAGTTACTATTTATTTACTGTAGCTGAACACTACCTCCCATGATTTTGACCTCTCTATTAAACCACCACTTGTTTTTGCTCTAAAGAGAAAATTCCCAGCTTCTCCAATGTCTCTCTCAATATTAATAGGACCGTGGAAACTGGCGATCCGGAAGTGATGCTCTTCCTGAATATCAATGCTAATATTGAAAGAACAAAAACAAAGTTGCTGGAAAAGCTCAGCAGGTCTGGCAACATCTGTGGAGGAGAAAACGGAGTTAACGTTTTGGGTCCAGTGACCCTTTTGGTTTTTATCTAATATTGAATGACGTTGATATCCTTGTAGCAATTTAAGATGCTATTATCCATGATCTTTAAACAGCGCTGGCTTTGTGACCATGTTACAATAACTTGAATGTGATTCATTTTATTTAAATCAACCATTGATGTCTGAACATTGGCTGAAACGTATAATCTCAAGTAAGATCTCTTTATAATGACTATGACAAGGCTTGGATAAAAATAGGGATTTGGAAAAAAAATTGTTTTTTTTTTCCAGAGACTGTAATGCAATTATCAGAATCCATTCATCGTACAGATTAAATTTTCAGCAGTAGGTTTAAATTGAATGATGCCTAGCCTGAATAACTGAGGAAGAAAACTTTTTCATTTCCTCTTGGTTCCAGCTTACACTCTGCTTTTATTTGGTCACTAATTTTCCTCCCTGTCCCAATTTTCTTTAAATTTATCTACCTCCTCAAAGTGTATCTGTGTAAATAGTTAGTAAATATTCTTCAGAAAGATGGTAGCGTAGGACTTCGTAGAACCTTGTTCAGTAGGGTCTCGGGTGCATGTGATCTGACATCAGTATAATCTGATTATTAGTATCAACTATTACTCCCACATACTAGAGCTGCTAATGGTGGAATGATGGAAAATGGAATGCTGATAAGGACAGATATGTGTCCTGACTTAATGACTTGAAATAGCTACTTTCTCCTTTACCCTCCCTGAGGTTAATATTTATTGTATGAAATTCTCCCATTCACTTCCCCCTTGTCTATTTCAAAGTTGTTTGCAGACCACTTTGATTTTTCTTTACAAACTGTAAAGAATTAATTTTATATTTAAACACTGTCAAAACCCACAAATATACTGGCTGGCAATCATTTAATATGTTGCATGTTTCTTTACTGGGATTGCTGTGACTTTTGCCTGATACTTCATAGACGTGTGGGTTCAGAGATAATTCAGCCCTTGAATTGATTCTACCGATGTGACTGATCTGAATCTTAATTCAATTGACCTGCCTCCATTCTGTAATGCTTTGTGACCTAGTGTAATGTGTACCTCTCTGGATTGGTTTCGGGTTGGTCCTATAAGCTGTTCCCTCTGGGCCAGTTGTGGACGTGTATAAAGTAAATGATTGCATGCCTCTTTCCCTTTATTTTGTTGATAGATCTTTGGCACATACTTGTTTCTTGTTAATTTTAAAGCATCTCCTATATGTCTTTGTTCTCTAACCTGGCAGATGCCATGTGAAGTGTAGGATACCAGTCTTTGGGGAAGTGAATTTACACGGCTTTCATTTTTGAAATTGTGCTACCTTGCATGGCAAGGTCAGTGTTGAACCGAGTGTAGTGCTTGCTAGAGATACTTTTTTTTTCGCTTTTCCCTACCTTTTATTCAGAAAAGTCGTTTGTAGCATTTTTTTTTTTAACCATCTGATATTATTAGGTTGAATTATAAAATTCTTGTCTGGGCTGATTGGGTAGATGCTGAAAAAATATTTCCTACAACATGGTCACCATCTCCAAATTAATGGATTGACCATTTTGAACACAAAAGAGGAAAAGTTTCTTTACTCAAAGTTGTGCATCCTTTGGAATTCACTTCCCCTGGTGGGCTGTTGATACTCTGGTGTTGAGGCTATTTGTGTTGTCTTCAGCCTCATTTTGGGGAATTGAGGGTTACGGTCATGGTCCAGCAAGCCTGTAATAAAGTAGAAGATGACGCTTACTAAAGGGCCAAAACAGTCCAATTTCGCACCTATTTGTAATACTGATCAGATTTCCAGAGAGGGTAGTCCAGTCTCTCTGTATGTTTGTTTGGCTAATTCCAATTAAACTTAGCAATTGTCATTCCCTCTCCCAACAGGTAGTAAAACGGGGTCGGAAAGTTCCAGCGCGGCAGCCTCTGACTGAACCCGAAAGTAACTTCTTCGATATAGCGGATGACTATGACCGCAGAAGTGAGCACAGCATTCAGAGTGAGAGGAGTGATGGGGGGCCCAGAAGCCGCAGCTACAGCCGCGATTGGAGTCCCGACAGAAGCTACGGCCGGGATGCAGAGCGTGGCAGGAGCTACGACCGAGCCCACAGCAGGGATCGTAGCTACAGCAGAGATCACAGCCGGGGGAGAATAATTGATGAGGACCGTGGCTATGAGCATGCTGATCGAGGCCGGGGACGGGCATACGATGATGATCGAGGGTACGAGAGAAGTAACGAGCACGGTGATCGAGGCCGGGGGAGAGTGTATGACGATAGAGGTTATGAGAGAGGTTACGAGCATGGCGACCGCGGACGGGGCCGGACATACGACGATGATCGAGGCTACGATCGAGCCTACGAGCATTACCGAGAGCCAGCGAGAGCTTCAAGCCGTGATCGACTTAAATCCAGGAGCCCATCGCCTGAATCTTCTTCCTATTCTTATGACCGTGGGTTGCCCAAGCCATACAAAGTCATGCTTGTAAAGAGCAAACCTAACGAAGGTGAGGATAAGCGTGCTTTTGTTTTGTCTACATTCTCTACATAGCTTGGTCTTTCTCAAAATGGTCAGTTCAACAAAATGTTTGGAGAGGAATTTTGAAGCAACAGTTGTTCTCCTGGGTAATTGATTGCAAGGTGGTCCTGTAGAATTGGCATTAATTTGCAGCGGACCAGTAGCATGGAATGTTTTTAAAAAAAAAAATCTTCAAATTGAGAGTAATTTGGAGATTTGCGAGCTTTGCTAAAGATGTTTAAACAGTACCTTCCAAACCCCCGACCATTTCCATCTACAAAGACCAGGACAGCAGATAAATTGGAACACCACCACCTATAAGTTCCCCTCCAAGCCACTCACCATCCTCACTTGGAAATTTATATTGTCATTCACTGGGCCAAAATCATGGGATTCTTGCCTAATGGCATTCCAGGTCTGCCTACAGCACATGGACTGTGGTGGTTCATGAAGAGAGCTTGCTGCCAACTTCAAGTTGAGATGGGCAATAAACAAGATTGTCTTTGTCTTTTTTGTAAAAAAGTTATGCTTGAGGTTGTTCTTGGGCAATCGATATTGAGGATTTTCAAACTGCTCTGGCTGGCTGGCTGAAGTGAAGGTGGAGATCAGCAGTGATCTTATTGAGGCTGACTGGCCTCTTGCTGTGTTTCAGTGTTCAGAGAATTCCAGGGATTTTGACCAGTACCCATGAAGGAATGGCGATACCATTCCAAGTCAGGATGGTGTGTGATTTGGAGGGGAACCTGAAGTCAGGTGTTTTCCTGTGCATCTGCTGCACTCTCCCTTCTGGATGGTAGAGGTCACCAGTTTAGAAGTTGCTGTACATCTTGAGGTTGCACTCTGCTAATACACTCCTTGTTGAAGGGAGTGAATGTTGAAGGTGGTGGTTGGGGTGCCAGTCAAGCATGCTGTTTTGTCCTGGATAGTGTCAGGCTTTTCACTTATTGGAGCTGCATCATCCATACAAGTGGGATGTATTTCATCAGACTCCTGACCTGCAAGTTGTAGATGGTAGACAGCCTTTGGGGCGATGGGAGGTGAGTTACTTTCCACAGGCAATCCAGCTTCTGAACAGCTCGTGCTCCAGCTGTATTTATAATGTCCAGTCAAGTTCAGTTTCTGGTCAATGGCGAGCAGTGGTGAATAGGATCCAACTTTAAAAATCAGAGAGCAGTTAATTACTGATTCCACAACCAACAGATCAGATCTAAGCTTATCACAGCTGCTACACCAAGTTGTGAATGGCTACTGAAGTAGTGTTGGAAACCCCTTTTGGTTAATTTGCTAACGGTTGAAAGCATATTCTCTTGGGGAGATCATTGACTGCGTTGGAATTGTCCTGCTTTTAGTGGACTAAACGTGCCTGGACAATTCTTCATATTGCTCTGTAGAGCCAGTATTGTAGCTTGGTGATGGGAATGCTGAGTTTTGGAGCACAATTCTTCAGTACAGTGGCGAGAATCTCTTCAGGGCCCATAGCATTTACTGTCCAATGCCTTCAGCCCTTTGTCCATATCAATGAATTGAATTGGCTGAAGTCTGGAATATGAGATGCTAAGGACCTCTGGAGGAGGCTGAAATTGACCTGGGACTGCTTGGTTAAAGCTGGTTATAAATGCTTGAGCCTTTTGCACTAATGTGCTGGGTTCCTCCATCATTTGAGGATGGGAAGTATATGTAGTGTGTCTCATCCTGATTGTCCACCACCTTTCATGACTGGAAGTAGCAGGACTTTGAGCTTAGATCTGAACCTTTGGCTGTGGAATGATTTAATTCTGACTAATGGCATGTTAAACAACAAGAGCTTGCAAGTAGCTTCTGTGCTGTGTGGCTTCATGAGATTGAACCTCATCTTTTGGTGTGTCCTCCCATGCTGTCTGAACCAGGAGTGATTCATCAATTTAACTAAAAGCAAATTACAACAGAAATCTTTAACCAAAGGCAGAAAGTGGTGAAAAATCTCAGCAGGTCTGGAAACATGTGAAAAGTTAACGTTTCAAATGGGGTTAAAATATCAATTTCGGTGTCTATCTTTAGAAGGTACTACTTCACAGATGCTGCCAGATCTGTTGGGTTTTTCCAACACTTAGTCTTAATCCTCTGGCTTGATAGTAATGATAGAATGGAAGATATGCAGGCCATGAAGTTACTGATTGTGGTTGAATATAATTTTGCTGATGGCCTACAGCACCTCCATGGATGCACACTTTTGAGTGGCTAGATCTGTACCAATTGGCACAACGTGATAGGAAGTATCCTCAATGAGAAGATGGGACATTTCCACAAGAGCTGACCATTCCAATCAGTATTATTTGTGGACAGATGCATTTGCTACACACACATTACGAAGAACAAATTCAAATATGTCATGTCATCTTGGTTCCCTCACGTCCACTTGCTGTAGGCCCAGTCTAACAGCTATGTCACTTAGGGACTCAAACAACTGAGTCAGTACTGGTGTTAGTGAGTAGTCACTCCTGGTGACTGGCATTAAAATTTTTTTTTTCAACCAGAGTCCATACTGTGTCCTTGCTGTCCTCCTAAGTGGTGTTCAAGATGGCGTACTGATCCATCATGGAGTCATAAAACACAGAAACAGACACTTTAGTCCAACTTCTCTGTGCTGACTAAATATCCTAAACTGATCTAGTTCCATTTGCCAGCATTTGGCTCATATTCCTCTTAAATCCTTCCCATTCATATACCCATCTAGATGCCTTCTAAATGTTGTAATTGTACCAGCCTCCACCGCTTCTTCTGGCAGCTCATTCCATATGCGCCCCACTCTCCATGAAAATTTGCCCCTCCAATCCTTTAAATCTTTCCCCTCTCACCTTAAACCTATACCTTCTAGTTTTGGACTCCCCTATTGTGGGGAAAAAGACCTTGGCTATGCACCCTGACCATGCACCTCCATGATTTTATAAACTTCAGTAAAGTCACCCCTCAGCCTCTAAAGCTCCAGGGGAGGAGGGAAAAAAAGCCCTAGGCTATTTGACCTCTCCCTGGAGCTCAAATCCTCCAATCCTGGTTATAGCTTTGTAAATCTCAGCTGAGGGGTCATGGCTGGGTGATCAGCATCAGGGGGTTTCATTATCCATATTGACCTGAGACTCCATGGGGTTCCAGAGTGTGTGCATGCAAACCACTATTGTTTTTCCTATTGGGTCAGTCTTGCTGATGTGGCAGGATGTAGCCAGTGGTAGTATCTGAGACATAGTCATATAGAATCACACCACATAGACCATGACTGAGTGACTTGCCTGTGGGACAGCTGTGCTGGTTTTTGTTTTGCACCAGCCCCCAGGGAAGATGTTGCGATGGAAACAGTGGTCTGCCTTGTCTTTAATCCTCTTAGATTCCATAGCTAGCCCATTTCAAAGGGTGGTGTTGAGGATTGTGTAGGCCAGAATAGGTAAGGACTACAGGTCTGTACCTGAAAAGATATTAGCAAACTGAACAGGTTTTTTTATGATCTGAAATGGTTTCACAGATGCCATTGAGCCAGTTTTTAAATTCAAGATTTTATTGATTGAATTTAAATTCCAGCTGGATGTGGGATATGTACTGGTGTCCCCAGTCTATTAGACATTACTACCATACCACAGCCACCCTTAAATAAATATATCTGAGAATCTACAATGTTTTCTTGTGTCCGGCAACTAGGAGATGCGTGACCATTATATAGGGTTGTGCTGAGTGTGTTGTGTCACAGATATAACACTTGCATTGAGTTTGTGTTTAAGCCCTTCATGGGAGGTGCATGTAGCTAGCAATCTCCTTTTTGTCCTTGGAGGATGGCAAGCTGCCTTCTTGTACCAAGAGACTGTAGCAGTTTAGTGCAATTGAATTTTTCAGAGGGAGTCAAAGTACATACAGGCTAGACTGAGTAAAGACAGTTGATTTTCTTTTCTGTGAAGACATTTGTAAAACTCCAAACAGGTTTACTATTCAGTAGCTTCTGTTGGCTGTTATTAGTAACCATTGTTCTTATTGATAAAGAATTTAACTTCCCTAGTTGCCATGATGGGATGGTAACCTGTAACTCTAAATCATTAATGCAAAACTCTGGCATGATTTATCACTTAAAAGCAAAAGAACTAGTGGATGCTGTAAATTGGGAACAAAAACAGTTGCTTCAGTTCTGAGGAAGGGTCACCGGACCTGAAATGCTAACTCTTTTTTTCCTTCACAGTTGCTCTCAGGCCTGCTGAGCTTTTCCAGCAACTTCTTCTTCTGTTTCTGTTCATTATTTATCTTTTTTTGTTTTGTAATGCCGCTTTACCCCATTTTACGTTTGAGTGCAATCCAATCATGTTAGTATTGGACAATTTGGAAAGGTTTTACATTTGTTTCCCCCACACTCTCATTTGGGCAGTTGTGCTATCTTATTGCATAATCCCTTAACTGTTTTATTACACTGATAAAAGTCTGGAGGCTTTTAGACAAATTCTGCATCAATCTCGATTTTCTGCTCTTTATCTCCCCCTTTTAAAAGCCTTAGCAATGGAATAAAACCTGGAGGTTGGCTTAGCTCAGTTGGTTGGATGGTTGATTTGCAAAGCAGCATGAGTTCAATCCCCATACTGGCTGAGGTTACCATAAAGGACACTCCTCAACCTCTTTCCCCTTGCCCGAGGCACGGTGGCCCTGCAGGTTAAACCACCACCAGTTGTCTGTCTAATGAGAGAGCAGCCATATGGTCTGGTGACCTAATAATAGAATAAACAATCTAACCTTAGCTTGGCAAAGTCTAAAGTTTAATTCTTCCTCTTCCCATGGTTATCAAAAGCAGCTTATCGTACTTAAGGAAGGGTGTTGCATAGCAAGTGAATGCACTGGCTGAAAGAGAGCAGTGTGTGCAAATCCAATAGTAAATCTCCAAAAAAAAAATTGAATAACTACTTGAAGGGCTGTGGTGATAGCACAGGGGAAGGGGAATAAGTTGGTAGCTCTAAGAGCTGGCATACACATGAGCCAAAATAACCTTGTTCTGTATCATTCCAAGACACTGGTTCCCTCGTGTCCGCTTGCTGCAGGCCCAGTCTAGCAGCTATTTCATTTAGGACTCCAACCAGCTGAATCAGTAGTGGTATTAACCGATTAGTCACTCCTGGTGATGGGTATTGCTCCCCAGCAGCCCATATGGGGCTTAATTTGTGAAGCGTTTCAAGGATAATAATACAGAGAAAACAGTTTCTACTGACGGGGAATCGATAACAAAAGAGACATTCAAAAGTACAAGAACCAAGAGGAGAAGCTGAGGTTTTTAATTGTTATGATTTAGTGTGTTGTCTAAAAGGGTGGCAAACATTGATTCAGCAGATACTTTCAAAAGAGTACTGGATAGATTCTTGAAGAGGAAGACGAGCAGCTGCATGGGGGAATGAGCATGATTGAATAGCTCTTTCAAAGGGCCAGCACTGGCACAATGGGCTAAATAGCTACCTCCTGTGCTGTATGATTGAACACCAAGCCCCTTTTTAAGTAGTATTGATGTCTGATCATGTTAAGGTGATGTGCCTGCTTGGTCCAGTGAAGAAGTGAGGAGCAAATGTGTTCTTGTCATTGCTTTCACAAATGGTGCAGGCAAATTATGAATCTCCATCTTTTTTTCACTTTTTGCTATTCTGTGTGTGTCCATGTTCGAGCGGGCGAGTGAACTGGCAGTCTGTATTCCTATGGCATTCTTCCATGTGTGAACTTTTTGGTGGTTACAGTGGATTGTTCAACAGTGCAAAGCAAAAATGGCTCAACTGATCTGCCCATAATTGATCTATTGCACTCCCCGTTATCAGCAAATTCTGACTTTTTTTTTTCAGAGGTTATGCACTAAAGAGGGAAGACAGATTGTTACAAATTTAACCTCTTGCCCAACTGAGATTTGCTTAATCTATCACTTTCTTGCAGGTTTTCAAACGTTATCATTTGTAAATCGCTATTTGATCAATAACGTGTACTGTTTAGGCTTAGTTCTTTCAGTTGCTTTAACTAACACCACTTGTAATGCGGAGATGCAAGGTTTTTTTTCAGTCATTTTTGGTAGTACAGAATTTAAATATAGCTGAAAATGACTTTACTGCAAGACAAATGCTTTGACAAAAAGTAATTCGGACAATTTGCAATAAGTACCAAAAGTAAAGGGAAACAATATTTATATTGTTTGAAGAGAAATGTGGATTGGTTTGGAAGTAGACTCTGATGCAGGCATTGCCATGGTGAATGCAACGGTCAATGATGACTGACCGTTAATTTGTTTAACTGTAAACCAAGGAAGATTGACTGAGATGAGGCATTGGCTTGAGAAATGAACCAGCATACAACTGTCAACTCTTTATTTTGAGTTATGCAGACAGCTTTGTGTGCAGGTTCTCCTGCAAAAAAACAGGGGCCATGTGTGTTTGAATATGTAGTTTCCAGTACATAGGCTTGTAGCATGGTGTGACAATCCAAAATTGGTCATCAGCATAGTTCTTTGGATTATTTAGCAAATATTGTCCAGAATATGCAATCACCCCAATTGCTTCTAATGTTGAACCATGTTTTGTTTTCAAAATCACGGACATTTGGATTTAATCAGTACCTTGCTTGTTGCAAACAGCTGAAGAGGTGCACTATTTGATGTGATCCACCAGTCTTGCAGAAGTTTGGCCTACATGCCTAGCTTCTCACTAGCACTGAAATTTCATGTCACACGTCAGTGACTTGTACGATAGGCAGGACTCCTCGATGAGATTTGAGCAACAAGTTAAGCTAGCTGTTTCACGCTGCTGTTATCAATAGCAATACATGTAGTGTTTACCACTGACAGGATGCTGCCATCAATCCAAAGAGTCATGAGGGGATATTTGGATAGTTACAAGAATCTTGGCCAAAGAGGTTATTAACTAGTGTCTTAAAGTAGGAAGGAAAGCTTCAGGAAGAATTCCAGAGCTTGGAAGACCCAGCTGCTCACGGTGGAGAAATGTTAAACCTGCGTGAGGGAAGCAAATATGTTTTGTAAAGTGACTTTTAGTCCAGTTAGGTGTGAGCAGGCTCTTATCTAATGTGGGTGACCAATTCCAATTCCAATTCCAATTCCAATTCCAATTCATCCTTCTGTTTTGGTTTACTTGCCCTAACTTCAGTATGAAATAGGACAGGTTCTTATTGACTGAAAAAGGAAATGGCACAGCTGAATTTCAAAGATAAGGTGAGAGTGACAGCTCTTGATCAAGACCACGTTTGACCAACTGTGGCATCAAGAAACTCCTAGTAAAACTGGAATCAGTGGGAATCGGGGGGGCAAACTCTCTGCTAGTTAGAGTCAGACCTGGCACAAAGGAAGATGGTTGTGGTTGATGGACATCGGTCATCTCAGGTCCAGGACATCTCTGCAGGAACTTTCAGGGTAGTGTCCTAGGCCCAACCACCTTTTTATATCTGCTTCATTAATGACCTTGCCTTCATGAGAAGGTCACAACTGTGCCATCATCAGCGAACATCCACAATGTTCTTTGACGACTCCTCAGATACTAAAGGAATCCCTGTTCAAATACAACCAGCTCTGGACAATAACTAGGTTTGGGCTGACAAGTGGCAAGTAACATTTGCATCACAGAAATGCCAGGTAATGACCATTCCCAATAAGAGAATCTAACCATTGTCCTTTTGACATTCTATGGTGTTTCTGTCACCTGAATACTCCCCCTATCAATGTCGTGGGAGTTACCGTTGACCAGAAACTCAACTGATGGTCACCGTACTTATATGGCTAGCCAAGAGCAGGTCAAAGGGCAGGAATGCTTCGGTGAGTAACTTGGCTCCTGACTCTCCAGAACCTATCCGCTGTCTACAAGGCGCAAGTTAGGAACATGATGGGATACTTTCCACTTGCCTAACTGAGTGCAGCTCCAACAATTGAAACTTGATACTGTCCAGAACAAAACAGCCACTTGATTGGCACCACATCAAACATCTAGTTCCTCCTCTGCTGATGCTTATTAGCAGTGTATACTGTCTACAAGATGCAGTGTAGAAATTCACCAAGAAACTTTGACAGCATCTTCCAAGCCCAGGACTACTTCCAACTAGAAAGAGGACAACAGATGCAAACACCACCACCTGCAAGTTTCCCCCTCTGATTCACTCACCCTCTTGACTTGGGAATATATTTGATTTGACATATTGTAATCGCATGTACCTAAGTACAGCGAGAAGCTTTGTTTTGCGAACAGTACAGGCAGATCATAGCAAACAAGGACGTACAGATCGTAGGACACTTAGAGCAAGGCATGCAAGGTGACAACTGCACCAGAGGTGTGCACAGCAAGATCAACATTAGCAAGATCAGCATTGTTTGAAGCTAGCCTATTCAGCAGTCTGATAACGGCAGTGAAGAAGCAGTTCTTGAACCTGTTGGTGCATGTGTTCAAACTTCTGTATCTTCTCTAACAGAGGAGGTTGGAAGATAGCATTACTGGGGTAGGAGGGGTCTTTACCAGCCTTTCTGCAGCGACGAGCTGTGTAAATGGAGCCCATTGGATGGGAGGTTGGCTTTTGTGGTCTGGGCTGTGCAGGCAACTTTTCTGTAGTTTCTTTATGGTCCTGAGCAGCGCAGGTGCCATGCCAGGCCCCCTTCCTTCCTTAACAGTCACTGTGTCAAAATCCTGGAATTCCCTCCCTAAGTGCATTGAATCTACCCAGAACATATGGACTGCAGAGGTTCAAGAAGGCAGCTCACCACCACCACCTTGAGGGCAACTAGGGATGGGCAATAAATGTGGGCCAGCTAGTGACCCTGACATTCTATTAGTGAATAACAGAAAAATTGAAGGGAAGGTGTTATATTCAGGCGTTAATAAAGTTTCTAATAGACAAAATAGAGTGGTTTTGAGTACAAAACTTCGGAAGGATGTAGCAATCTAGAGCAAGTTGATAGGTGGTTGATGCAGGTTAGAATGATTTTATAATGAACGTTCTCCATAAGTAGGTCTCTTGATCTCTGTCTGCTTTATTGTCCGCTTTGAACCAAAAGTGCACTTGGATACCATAACATCAATGTAACATTCAATTGCAATATATTCCAATGGAAATTGCTGGTAAAATTCTGGCTTTCTTCCTGCAGATCTTGCCAGACCTGCAGAGTTTTGTCAGCAATTTGTTTGTTTCAGATCTCTAGCACCTGCTGCCTCTGTTTTACTATAATGCCATCTAGTCTGAACCTTTCACACGTTTATCCAATAGAATATGGCCTTCGATTGGGCAGCCAAATCTTCATTAAAGAAATGACTGGAAGTGGCTTGGCAGCAAAGGATGGAAACTTAGAAGAAGGTGACATTGTTCTCAAGGCAAGTTCTAAGTTTTTCAAATTTGTTTTCTAATTCATTAATTTTGCGGAAAATGGGCTTTGCTTTTGAATTGTATTGAACTTTGCAGTACATACAGGCCATTTGGCCCAGCTGATCTGTGCAGGGTTTTTTCTGGGAATATTTACTCTACTCTGACCCACTCCTTCTCGATCCTATCCTATCTACTTGTCTTTTACCTAACTTCGATGCACTTATCACAATGCTAGTTGCGTTAACTATGCTCTGTGGGGAAATTCCCACCACACTTTTTGGGTGACAGGTTTTTATTTTCTCTTGTGTGACCTATTGGATTTATGAGTAACTATTGTATACTTATTGCTGCGCTCTCTCGCGTGCGTGCACTCTCCTTCCCCTGCCCTCCACAAAACAAAACAAACAACATCTTCTATTCATTTCCCCCATCAAACTGTCATAATTTTAAGGTGTTACACGTCAGGGTTTGCTCTCTAAAGAAGAGCCCCAAGTAATCTGCTCTTCGAGTGAAGAGAAGTGAAACTACAGCATCCTTTTAGTATTGAAAAGTCATCTTTTTAAAATTTGTGCTTGTTGTTTCCCGATTCTTTGTGTATGTGTTCTTGAAATTAGTACAATGGGAACTTGCATATTGTTTTCAAGTCCATTCAAACAATTCTGTTATGATTCTCAATGACTGGCCTCTTTCTAGTATTTACTTCCTGATTCATGTCTTGTGATACTTAGTAACATTAATTATATTCACATTTTCTATTACACTTGACATTTGATATTCACAATATTGAAAGTAAGTTAGAAAGAACTTTATTTTTCATGTCCTGGCTGTTCAATGCTAAGTGGTCACCCATATAGATTGAGATGAGGAATTTCTTTTTGAATCTGGTGGAACTCTTCACCTGTTGAGGCTGGATTATTGAGTCTTCAAAATTGAGAGAATTTTAATCAATAAGGGAATCGAGGGTTATGAGAATAAGGTAGGAAAGTGGCGTCGGATTATCGGATCGTGGACTTAATGGGCTGAATGGATTGCTTCTGCTCCGTTCTCTTTATGGTCTTAATGCAATTTATTCATGTTGTTTATTCCTGCAATAAATTTGCAAATGCAGCAGTGTCTGTCTGATTGGCATGGCTTGCAAAATGAAAGGGTCAGATCTTGCTGTACTGGGACATGTCTTGGTGTATCCCTATCAGTTTAGATTTTCTCCACCTGCCCTTCAACACACAATGTTTTGCAGTGTAACAGCTGGGAGTGTGAGCTGATGATAAGTGTACCAGGAGCACTGGGGAAGTTGGTGAATGACAGGACCATCAGTCTATCTCCTGAACCAATGAGATTTAAGGATTGAGCTGAAAATCAGGAGGATAGTTTTAAATCAAGCATAGAAAGGTGGGGTGTGGGGCGTGGTGGCGAGGAGGAAAGATAGATTAGATAAAGCGAGAATAAAGGAGACAAAAGATGAAATTTAATGCCCTTGCACCCCGTGGCATATTGAGTGGTTGTGTAGGGTTTTAAGTTTGTGTTGTGAAGGCCAAGGTAGTTGGTATCCATGTATAGACCTGATCCCCCTACCGCCAATATTAAACCATTCAAGGACTATGATGAACAAATCTATGCAGGGCTGCTTGAGGGCTAAGGGCAGGTTGGTCACTTAGGGACAGCCTGGGCTCAATTTCGCATTGGGAAGATGAGATGGGGGTCGCCTGCTGAGAACCACCCACTGTTTCCTGCCAATACTCCAATCTTCCACCACCAGCATTCTCCCCGTGTCCTGGAATCCAGCAATGATATTGGACCTTGATAAACACAGTGAACCACCAGCAGTCACTACCTACCCAGTAATGTTGGTTTCTGGCTGCTGTTGTTAGATGGACCTTCAATTCTCAGGTTCCTTGATGCCAGGGTGTCTGAAGGCGGTTTATTTGGTGGGCCTTCCCAAAAAGAGGAAGATAGGGCACAAACTTAATGATGTGATCAGGGCTTCGCTCCTGCTCACTGTCCAGCCAGGAGTTAAGCCAGCGTTGCCACCAAAAATACCCCTAAAAGGAAAATTTTAACAAGAAAAATGTAAAACATTTTAATAAATCCCAAGATTTACTGCATGCATTAGTGTAATTGAACAATTTTTAAAATATTTGTCTTTCTGGTCTGGAAAAATTGATTTTTGCACTGAGGTAAAATTTATTATATCATTAAGTACGCATTTAGTGATCTCCTATTGTGAGTTTGATGGATAATTATTGTGCAAATCCAGGAATCTTAACTTGTGTAATGAATGAACTATTCCATCAATATCCAACATGGGGGGATGTTATAATGGTCAGCTTCATTTTGTTTTGTTTCTTACAGATCAATGGAACGGTGACTGAAAACATGTCTCTGGCAGATGCCCGAAAATTGATTGAAAGATCACGAGGGAAGCTGCAGCTTGTTGTCCAAAGAGACACTAAACAGACATTGATCAGCATCCCGGCCATGGATGATAGTGATTCTGATCCTGAAGGTGAGACTGTTATTTCAATACGTCTCATTCACTCACCACCATCCCGTGTGCATTGACTCCTTCTGCTTCAGCAATGTTTTAAGATTCTCTTCCTTGTATCAGATCCCTCCTTTCTTCTCTCCATGCCCCTACAATCCACTGATTTATCTGTTCTTCCAGTTTGGACTTTCTTGAGATACACAATTTGATTGTTGGCTGCCTGGTGCCTCAGAGGTCCCTAGATGCTCCTGTAATTCTACCTCTTTGGCTGTCTGTCCCACTCTTTATTTTTCTCATGGCTCAGTGAGAGATTTTTGTGGAATATATTGCTCTTGTGAAGTGCCTTAGAAACGTTTCAACTATGGTAAAAGTGCCTCAGGTACAACTCACGAGGGTAGCCTACTGGTAATTAAGCCCTTTCAATCTTGGAGTTGCACCAAATGTAGGTAGTAGTAGTAGGTACACATGATACACTAATTTACCTGACTTTCTGCCAAGGTTGATAGAAAGCATGGACTGGGTTACTGGGTATCACAAGTAACCAGAGTATAGGTGCGGTAAAGGAGTACAAACCACTGTCATATAACATGAAGTAAAACTCTAATCCCCTTTAAACTCCCCACCTCACACCAGATAAAGAGAAAAGGAGAATAGATGAGTTTTTTTATTTGCGTGAGTAGAGAAACCAGGAGGTTCATTGGCTTTTGCTCCCCATTTCCAATATTGAGATGATCTGCCCTCAGCTAGCCAGACCCCTTGTTTAGATATGTCTTTGTCTAGAAACTTCCACTTATTTGTAATAACTACAGAGTGAATGATTCATTTGGAAAATGTCTCGGACTTATCAATTCAAAAGTCACCACTCCTAGCAATTGCTACCTGGAAAAGTAACAGGTTTTCTTCAGGTTTACGCTGAGGTTTTGATTGCAGAGAACAGGCAGCTTCGGGGCTGGGAGAATATCTGCCCATTTGATTTTTGTTTGGCTTGCTTGCGCTCTCTGCTTCTGTAATGTTGTATCCAGCTCCAGGCTGCTCAGCTGCTGAGGAAACAATCACCGTGATTGGAAAGCAAAAGGTCTCTGCCATTGGTGGGTGAGTGACAGTTACCAATCAGCTTCTGGTGACCAATAAGAGTTGCTTCAGTACACATCCTTGGCTCCAGATCATGTGCAATCTGAATTTCAGTTCCTGCTTGTTCAGTCAGATGCCTATAACGCCAGCCATCAGTATCTGCTTGCTTTTATACCTATAGCCACTCTTTTTTTTTTTCTCTAATACTAGTTTTTCATAAAGCTCTTTCTCACTTCAGTCCACAGTTTGTGTGTTTTTTTTTAAGAAAATAAAAGATCCAATCCTTGCATGTGTAAATGCAATTTGCTGAAGATCTAAAGAATAGACTGGATGTTTTTAAAATACTGGTTTTTTCCATTTCTTTCTTGTTTCGGATTTGCATAAGAATGATACTAATATTTGTGTTAAGCAGCATCTTTTAAAAGTCAACCCTCTCCACACAATTGTACTTGCATAAACATGACTTATTTATTCCCATTCCCTTCATTTTTGATTGTTCAGCTTTTTGAAGAGCTCTTGTGGAACCTGCTTCTGCTAATTTACCATGCGTCTTTCTTTAACATTCGTTGTATAAGAATACACATTCCTGTAATCTCTCTCATGTTTCTTCTTCATAGTCGATTTGTCTTCTAATTGTAAGTTAATGGGAGGAATTGGTTTACTCATTTATGAAAACCAGTTATAATTTTAACATCCTCTTGGATCACCGAACTATGTACTAATGAAGAAACTCCTGTATACCTCTAGCCCAGGCAGTACCTTCAAGTGCTAAACATGTTTCTTCGAAACAAAAACCTGCTCTTTCACCTTATACTGGTCATTGGCTCATGTTGTGAAGAGATACCAAGATTTGTCTGTTCTTATTCTTCGCTGCCTGCTTTAAGTTTGTCGGTTTCTAGCTTGACAAGTAACATACAGGACATATGAGTTAACAGACGCACCCAATGAAACCTCGAACAGTTGAATATTGCAGTATCTGTTCCAATATCTCTGGTTTTGTGCACAATTTTGTTTTGTATCACTCCTGAGAAAAACATTGGAATGTTCAATTATGTTAAAAATACTGAAATGAGTATGAGGAGGTGGTGTAGGTGGAGATGTAATGGTCATTCTTTGTTCACATTAATCCTTAGTTTCATCTTTTTTAATCTTGCTGGCATTCTTCTTTAAAGTGGCCTAACTGTGGTTAAAGTGCAATTGCATCTTACCTTTTTTATAAAAATTATTTTGTTGCATTTGTCTGTATTCGAAACCCTTCCCTTTCAGTTCTTTCCTTAGTTCTGAGAATTATGGTTATCATTTCCCCCACCTGCCATATCTACTTCCTCACTTCATGCAGATCTGAACCTCAGAAATAAAATTCTAACTCTGAAACTAAAAATGTACTGATCTGGAAAACAGTCTCGAAGGCATAGCCAATATCTTTCTCCTTTGTCACTTAGTTACTTTTTTAATTATATGTAGCTAGGGGCAGGCAAGAGACCACTCTTTTTATAGCTGTAGGAATTGTATTTTTTTTTTTCCCCCCTGTTAAATCATTTTCCAACTCTCAACAGTAAAGCAAGTATTTTTCCCTTCCCAATTCTCTTTAGACTAATAGCAAAGATTCCTTTCCATTATTAGCTAAACAATTGTTTAGCTTCATGCTGCAGGAAATAATGTTCCAGAAATTGATTTGAGTTGTTTTGAAACATTTTGGTTCCTGCATAATATTATTTTCCTTAAGTGAACCACTATATTGGTTACTGATTTGTGGATGTGGAAAGGCCATTTCCTCAAATGTATTTTTGATTAGCATTGTTGATATCATGCCTTCTTGCGAGTGTAGCAATTTTGGTAATGTAGGGAAGAAAGAATAGTTTACAGTCACTTTTAGTAATTCTTCTTGTTTGTTTCATAGTTGTGCTTAAGATATAGGCATTTATGAAATGTAATCTTTATGAAATAACCAGTTTAAATGGATTCCACACCCAATAAGAATAGAGGGCTGAGAAACATTTAATATTTGTTTCTGATGTGTTTGACCATTACCTTGTTCTGGTCAATAAACCCAGCTGTTGAATTTACTTTTAAAGGATGAAATTATTTTCTTACCTAATTGTGTTGAAACTTCTATTGCCGCAGAGAATGTACAACACAGAAAATAGTTCATGCTGGTATTTATGCCTCACTAGCTTCCGTCTCACCATATCAGCATATCCTCCTATTCATTTCTCCCCTCATGTTTATCCAGGATATACAATTTGCCTCAGCCACCCCATTCTCAACACACTCTGGGTAAAGAGGTTTTTCCTACATTCCCTAATTGGATTTAATAATTGGTTTGGTTTGGTTTGATTATTGATGGTCTGTAGTTCTGGTCTCCCCAAGACGTGCATCGATCCTATCAAACCCTTGATAATTTCTAAAACGTCATCCGATCCTCCCTCTACCACCACCCACTACCGACCCCCGACCACCTCCCCCCCCCCCACTTCCCCTTCCTGTTTAGTATTGCCATTTTTCCTACTTGACAGGAACGGGAGGGTTTCAAACTGTCCGGCAAAACGGTGTTTCGGCTTTCAAAGAGGTTAGGATGTGCAGAGTCTGAACGCAGTTTAGTTTGACTTTTGCCTATCCTTATTATTTTTGTGCTTTTTCACTGTTCTCACGTGAATAGGAAAGGTTTAGAGGGTTATGGGCTAAATGCTCGCAAATGGGACTAGATTAATTTAGGATATCTGGTTGGCATGGACAATTTGGACCGAAGCATCTGTTTCCATGTTGTACAGCTCTGTGACTCTCCCACCTCTGCTAAACGCATGCCCTACAGTATCAAAGATAGTAGGAACTGCAGATGCTAGAGAATCTGAGATAACAAGGTGTAGAGCTGGATGAACACAGCAGGCCAAGCCGCATCAGAGAAGCAGGAAGGCTGACGTTTCGGGCCATTTCTGAAGAAGGGTCTAGGCCCAAAACGTCAGCCTTCCTG
>JAHRHZ010000024.1:18846354-18951645 GCA_024137785.1 Ginglymostoma cirratum
GCTTGGCCTGCTGTGTTCATCCAGCTCTACACCTTGTTGTCTCACTACAGTTGGAATTGTTTTCATTACTAAGCTCTACTCCTATTGTTTTATCACAAAATGGAGTGCTTTCCAAGTTAAACTTTTTGCGTTGCTGCAGTAATGGTGACCACAATGTCACTTTTGATTTATTGTGTTGACCTCTCTGTATCTGTTTAATTGGGATACGCTGATCAAAAATTTAAAAGGTCAGTTATTGGAGATAATCAATTTCTCATCTATATCTCCCTCTCTCTCTCATCCTGCCAAGCTCACTTCCATTGTTCAAATGGGGAGATGATGGCGTAGTGGTATGCTTAATGAGCTAGCATTCTGGGTGCCCTCTTTTGTTTGAAACGTAAATTCCATTTTTTTTAATGTTACTCAGCATGTTGCAGAAGTGTTTTATCTTGCTCCCATCATGGCAAAGACAAGAATGGCAAATCCCCTTGATGGCAACAATGTCTAGTGGTAGAAATTGTTACGATCATTTGAAATTTGGTATTCCTGCATTTCTCCTGATGTATGCAAGATGACGACACATTTGATCATTTCAGGGCAGTATGGTAACCTCGGTGGTTAGCACTGTGGTCTCGCAGCGCCAGGGACCCAGGTTCAGTGCCATCTCCAGGTGACTGTCTGTTTGGAGCCCGTGTTCCTCCCACAGTCCAAAGGTGTGCAGCTGAGGTGGTTTGGCCATGCTAAATTGCGTAGTGTCCAGGGATATGCAGGCCAGGTGGATTAGCCGTGGGAAATGCGGGGTTACAAGGATGGGGTGGGTCTGGTTATAATGCTCTTCCGAGGCTTGGTGTGGACTCAAGTGGGTCAAATGTTCTGCTTCCACACTGTAGGGAGTCACTGATTCTAGGATAATTGTATAAACACTATCCAACTAGCCTCCTTTTGAGTTTATCATTGATCGTGCATGTTGTATTCAAGGAAGTGCTGTGTACAGTTTTTTTAAAAAATTCTATCTGTTTTGGTTTAGATATTTCTGAAATTGAATCAAACCCCTCCTATTCACCACCCCCGGAAGAAAGAAGATCGCCACCGTCTGATGTTTCTTCACATTCTTCAGGAAGAATTGTTGACAAGAAAAGGTACTTTTTTTTGCTTGACTTTATTCCTTTCCCTCCCATAAAAATAAAAATCTATTTTTGGATATTATAACGGAGAGGCATGTTGTTGAAGCTTTTTGTCTTGCACATCAAGGTAATTGCGAGACTACAAAATCTCAAATGATCACAACAATCTCTTGTGGTCCTGATTGTGTCCAAGATGAAAAGCTTCCACAATATGTATTTGTATATTGCTGAAAAGAAAGAGATATGTTTTAGCATGTCCAGACTGGGCTCTAAATAAGCACGTGGTCGTAGTTTTAATTGTGAGAGCAGTCCCAATTGCTATGAAACTGCTACAGAGGAAAAACATATGACAGGGGATCATAGATGACAAGAAGCAAGACTGAAGATGCATGATTGTTTTTGGAATTGATTTTATTCTTTATTTGCATCATTAGCCTTTCTTAATTTTTTTTTACTTGTGATAGGTTGCTTTCTGTGTTGTAAATACTATCTGCTGGTCTTTGTACTCCACACAAGCCTCCTCCCACCATACTCCCTCCTGGTTCTATCAAGATTCCCTTGTATTGGTTTTCTCCCGTGTGCTTATTTGGTTTGCTCCTGAAATTACCAGCTGTATTCACCTTGCAACGAGGCAGATGGAATTTTTGTAACTCCAGTTCACCAGTTAAGATCTTCTGTTTTTCGCCCCCCACCTCATGTCTAATCATGTAATAAACAGATGCCACCTGATTTACTGAGTCTTTTCTGTTTTTTAGCAGTGACTTTCTTTCTTTATTTCTCTCCCCTCTCTATTTGCTGTGTCAATTGAGTTCTTCTAACTTTTGGATTCTTTTTTGTAATTGGTTATTTTTAAATGCTTTTTGTTTTTTGCAAAGCTCTAGAGAGGAGCCTTCCCATAGATTGGCACGAATGGGAGCCATGCCCACACCTTTTGCAACAAAGAGTGATTTGCCTGCTGCAGTTGACTCTGAGAAGGAGGAGCTAGATGACCCTGATTACAGAGGTAGGCACAAGTTGGTCGGGAAGGGCTGTGTGTCTGTATTGTTTAAACGCAGATCAGTTAGCTCAATCGGCTGGTTCTTGATACTGATGTTAACAGTTTTGGATTCGGTGCCTGTACTGGCTGAGCTTGCTGTATAGTTTGTGCCTTCTCAACCTTGCTTGAAACACGTGATGTTCAGGTTAGACACTCCGCTGTTCACTTTTTGCGTGATGCTTGACACCATCCACAATAAATCAGCCCGCTTGATTGGTCCTATATCCACAAACATTCACTTCCTCCACCACCGACGCTCAGTAGCAGCAGTGTGTACTATCTACAAGATGCACTGCAGAAATTCACCAATGATCCTCAGACAGCACCTTATAACCCATGACCACTTCCATCTAGAAGGACAAGGGCAGCAGATGTATGGGAACACCACCACCTCCAAGCCACTCACCATCCTGATTTGGAAATATATCGTCATCCCTTCACTGTCATTGGATCAGAATCCTGGAATTCACTCCCTAATAGAATTGCGGGTCAACCCACAGCAGGTTCAAGAAGGCAGCTCACCACCACCTTCTCGAGGGCAGCTAGGGATGGGCAAGAAATGTCTGGCCAGCCAGCGATGCCCACATCCCACGAATGAATAGGAAAAAAAACTTCAGTTATATTTCTGATGTATGAGGAGGCTGGTGAGCTCGTTGCATGGGTCACATTTAACACCAACAGTATTTGACTCCCATTCAAAGTGAGACCTAAGACCTGCCTCCTTGCTCTACCTTTTGAGTCGAAGGTAAAGGCAAGGCACCACTGTCTTTAAAATGACAGATGATGATTCAGGGTGAAGTATCATCAGACAATGAGCCAAGGACCTGCATTTGGGAATAGTGTTTGTGTATGGTCTGTGAAACGTTGCTGCTTTTTTTTTCCCCACATGTTTTTGCTCACAGATGAAAAATCTCTTTAGAGCAGTTTAAGGCTTCAAAATTAATTTTCTCCTTACTACAAGCTGTTTTTACGGCCAAACTGTTTCCATGAGCAAGACAGTCAAACTGTTTTTCACACCGTCAAGATGTTATGATCTGTAATGTGAAAGTTTGGAAGCAAATTCAATATAGACCTTCCAAAGGAAATTTAAGTAGTTGACAGAGGAAAATGAGGTTGCAGAGCTGTAAGGAAGAGCATGCAGGTCATACCGTTTGGACTGTTTCCTAAGAATTGATGTAGATATGATAGCTGACTCCCTGCCTCCTGTGCTGCATCATTGTATCACCTCCTGCTTTTCAGTTGTTCAAATTGGGAACACTGAACCAAATTGCTAAATGAGGTGCTTTTAGGTTCCAGTCATCATCTCCTAATCTCTATCTTGGCACTTCGCGCTCAACCTTTCAGAAGAATCTGTGAGATCCCTTTTTGGAATTTGTGGATAAATTTTATAATGCAATAAATTTCCTTTCCTCCCTTTTTTTTTGTTTTTTTTTTTTTTAAAACAGTCCCTAAAGTAGAAGAACCAGCGGTGAGGGTTCCTAAGAAATTTCTACGCCCTAGTCCAGAGGATGAAGAAATGTATGGGTAAGTAAAGAGAAGGTCTCAATGTTATTTAGGAAATCTAGCACCAGGGTCATGGTCTAAAAATTAGAGCCAGACCTTTCAGTGACATTAGCAAACACATCCACACATGGAATGGTTGAAGTTTCCACAAATAATAATTGGTGTTGGGTTGATTTGCCAGTTTTAAATCTGGGATTGATAAGAGTATTGTTAACTAAAGGTATCTTGTGATATCGAGCATGTCAGGATAATGAAGTTATGTTTCCTCCTGGTCCTTCTCAACCTGTCTGCAGTATTTTGCAGAGTCAACCGCATTATCCCGCTCCAACACCACTCCATGTTTCAGAGATGTTATGCACCTCCTGGAGCAGATGGGACTTGAACCTGGTTCTCTTGGTCCAGAGAGAGGCTCACTACCACTGCACTACAAGAGATCCCGAAAAGAAGCCACTCCATTGTTATCCAGCAGAATGGGACTGCTCTAACCTGCTGTCCTTCTTTAACCAGTTAATCACAACCGGGGAATCTCCTACAAATGGTTTTGCTTCCTACCCTGACTTCATTAGCTCTGGTGAATACCAAGTATCTATTCTTGGCCTCCTGCTATTTCCCATGCACACACTGACCCTTGGAGACATCATCTGAAAATGCAACGTTTAGTTTTCACATCTATACTGATGACACCAAACTGTTCAGCAATAGCTAAGAATCTGACTGCTTATGAAATGTCCACCAGAGGGTACGTAGCCATTCCCTTTTAATTTAAATGTTAGGCAAGATGAAGCTATTTTTCTTTTCGGTCTCTCTTCCAAACTTCACGTTGAAAACACAAATGTTATCCTCTATTTTGGCGCTATCCTCTATTTTGGCACTATCTGAGATTAAGCCAGTTTGCTTGCAGTCTTGGAGTTATTTCATCTGGGATGAACTCCTCCTGATCTTGTACTTATTGCATCGCTAAGACCAGTCCATTTTCTACCTGTAACCTTGCCCCATCTTAACTCATCTGCTGAAACCCTCATTAATCCTTGTCACCTCTAAATACTTAAGTCAGCAGTATGCTAGAAATAATTATCTCCTCTGAGACAAATCTATCCTCTGTTAAATTGAGGTCATTTAAAACTACTACAGCTAGTCCCGCTATAATGCATTAACGTGAATGGGTGTAATGCGATTGAATAGCGAAATGCCATTTCTGAAGAAGGCTCTAGGCCCGAAATGTCAGCTTTCCTGCTCGGCCTGCTGTGTTCATCCAGCTCTACACCTTGTTATCTCAGATTCTCCAGCATCTGCAGTTCCTACTATCTCTAAATATTCCCTAACTTGGTTTTTTCCATCACTATTTAATTACACTTGCTGCATGCACACTTTAATACTTGCTTATGTGGCTGGCTATCAAACTTGTTTTATAGTACTCGTGGTTAACATCCCTGAGGCATTTAGCTACCTCATAGGCACTGTATAAATGTATGTTGTTGGCGTAGAGAACCTTAGCAACTTTAGGGTGTAGGTCTCCAGGCAAGGTGATGGAGTTGGCTGAGCAAGTTGAATATTGCTTGTTTCCACTAGTAGAATTCAGAACTAGCACGCGTAAGTATGACAGTACCTAACAATTCCGTTAGGGAAGTCCTCAGAAACATGTGCAGGTATGTTTCTACACAAGGATGGTTAAGGTGAATGACCCAAACATTTAACCCTTTTAACTGGATAAGTATTTGAGGGAGAAATGAACAGAAGGGTCTCCTGATCGGGTAGGCTGACTCTCATCTGGCATATGGAACTGTCAGACTGTATAGCGTGTTTTTTAAACAAAATCTATCTTTTAACGTTTGACACTTTAGTAACATCCAGCGTTGGTGGGCCAGCCTTGTGTGCATCTGTTATTTAATTCTGTGACTGACTCTGTGTAAAGTTCATCACTTTACAATCGTTATTTATACTAATCACATTGCATTCGAAGGAGGAAGATAAATTTGAAGTAGCTGCTTGAGTAATAGTAATGTCAGGCCACCTTAACAGTGAAATGCTTAACCCTGGTGATTCCTTCTGCTGCTTCCTTTTATTTATTTCTTCCATCTCCACCTCTCAAAACCCATTCTACTCCAGCCTGTGAATTTGAAGATACAATGCAACACATTGTTGCACAGTTATCAGCTAATGCTGCCTATTTCCGATTTGTTTTTCTAACATATCTAATCATTGCTAAATGCACACTGGGTCTCTGCTTCTGACACAAAGTTATATATTTTGTTGCTGGAACAGATAGATTGTCTGGTGGGTCCTAAGCATTTTCCAGCATGTATACTTGTCTCCTTTTGGACTATCATGGGCAGTTTGCAAATATTCAACACCAGAGACCTACATTCACATTGACATGAATGTGAGTTCCTCTTTCAGACACAAACACAACAGGCAGCCGCTGGTATTTGTATAATGTAACAGTGCAGGAGGAGACTGTGTGTTCAGCCAGTTGTCTGTTTTCTCCCTTTTGGATAAAGAGGGAACGAGTTCCTTCCTTTTAATCAACATCTTAATTCTAGTGGTTAAGCAATAATTGTATAAGGAAGTAACAAACTCAATATTTTAGTTTCTCCAGAAAGATCTGAAGTTGTAGCTGAAAACTGGATTGCGGAAGTCTTTTGGTTTTTTTTTGTTGAAAGGGATGTGCTTTTAATAGTAAATTGCTTTCTGAAGAAAAACAGGGAAGACAACGGCATGTGTTTAAAAACTGCATTTTAAATTGCTTCCCCTGTTTTCAGAGTGTAAACACATTTTATACTAAGTGTAAACTGTGTACCCAAGCTACTTGAATCCTAACATGTAGGTGTTGAAAAATATGTAATGGCCTGAATCCAATCTTTGCTTTTTATTGAAATACTTTCCTACATCTTGATGTACACCGCCTCATGCTTTACTGTGGGGTACATCTATTTTTACTCTGACTTTAACAATTAGAAAATGCTGCTGTCAAGGTCAGTTTATATCCTGGGTAATTTGTGGCCAATCTGTTTATTTTCTGAAAGGGCTCAACTTGCCAATTCTGTACCTATTCCTGGAGGTTCCATCATGTGGCTTCTTGACTCTAATTGCTTCATAGGTGACCACATGTGTCCTTTATCAAAATATAACCCTGGCTTCAAATGACAAACTAGACTCTGTCTATTACCAGACTGGTGCATTCTGCACAGCCAGTCAGCATTTCAGTGTTCAATGTCTTTTTTATAACTAATAAAGAAACTGACAATTGTTAGGAAAAACCCACCTGGTTCACTAATGTCCTTCAGGAAAGGAAATCTGCCATCCTTGCCCTGTCTGGCCTGTGACTGTAGACGCACAGTAATGTGATTGACTCTCAACTGCCCTCTGGACAATTAGGGATTGGCAATAAATGCTGCCTGGCTAGTGAATGAATTCAGTGGGGGGGTGGAAGGAACAAAATGCTCAAAAGTTGGGAGTGTGGTGTCTAGCAATTTCCCAGTTTGTGCAAATCCAACCTAAGTACAGGTGGCCCAGAATGTTGGATTTTCACTCTGGCATGGTGGGGTTCCCTGTGAGTTGTACCAGATAGAATGTGCATGGACACTGATGGGTCCCAAGATCATTCGATTGAAAAGCCTGGATCAGTAACGGGGCACTGATAAAGTTTTTTTATTTTTGAAGAAAAATGATTGAAACACCCCAAGCCGCCTCTCTCCAACTGTCTCTGTCTTGCTCACCCCTCAGAAAATGAATGTTGCTAGGTCCCGGGGTGGGCCTTGGAAAGTTAAGCCCTGTTAGCATTTTGACCCAAGCAGAGAGACTCTCGGTGCATGTTTTAGTGCTTTTCTAGTTGTATTTGTTCTTTTTCTGCTGAATGCTGTTTAATGACTTGGTGATTTTCTTTCTCTTCACTTTTTTCCAAAGTTCAGGACAATGCTGGAGGAGGGTGTATTTTTATATTCACTTATTCCTTCAGCTGCACAACTGTCACAAGATCTGTGCTCCGTGGTCCTCCAGCTCTGGCCTCTTACACATCCCTGATTTCCATTGCTACTGCACAGATTGCTGAGCCCTAAACCCTGGAATTCCTTCCTCCAACCTTTCTGCCCCTCAGTCCTTTTAGTTTACAATGTTCTTCTAAAAGCTGCTACTTTTTGGTCAACATTTGGGAACATGTCTCCTTTTGTGGCTTATACCATTTTATTTTTATCTGATGTGCATTATCAGACAGACAAATCGGCTCAGATCTTTGCAGTTCTTTGTGCTTCACAAGAAGGCATTTATCCTCAGACTCTAAGACATGGGAGCAGAAATTGGGCCATTTGGCCCATCGAGTCTGCTCTGCCATTCAGTCATGGCTGATAAGTTTCTTGACCCCATTCTCCTGCTTTCTCCGTGTGACTTCTGATCCCCTTACTAATCAAGAACCTATCTCTCTCTGTCTTAAATGTCCTCCATGACCTGGCCTTCCCAGCCTTCTGTGGCATTGAATTCCATAGATTCATCACACTCTGGCTGAAGTTTCTTCTCACCTCCATCCTAAAGGGTCTTCCCTTTACTCTAAAGCTGTGCCCTCAGGCCCTAGTCTCTCCTGCTAATGGAAACATTTTCCCAATGTCCACTCTGTTCAGACTATTCCTAATCTCTGCCCATCTATATATTCTTCTACTCCTGTCTCCTTCATGTGTGCTTCCCTTTATGCTATTCACTTCATCATCTATCCTATTCACTACAAATATTCTCCGTAATAGCCAGTTCCAATTTGTAGCCACCAACTGAGCGAAGCGGTTTCTCCTGAGCTCCCCATCTGATCAGTGAGTGACGCCTGTCTGCAATCCTTAATTTTGGCCCTTCCACAAGTGGGAACATCTCTGCATTTATGCACTGTCCTTCCATGTCTTTGCACATGAAGCATTTCATGACATCAATGAACTACTTCTGAAATGCAGCTGTTGTAATAGAGGTAAGCATAGCAGTCAATTTATACCCAGCAAAGTCCCTCAATTCGTAAATGACACCTAATGACTTGTGGTTTCTGGTGACACAGTGGTCATTACTGATTTCTTAGAAAGGTGCCCACAACATCCTAACAAATTTTGGTGGTGTGGAATTCTGTTTTCTGGATGTCAGATTTGAATTTGGCACCAAATCAGAGGGATCGCCAGACATCCAGCGACAGTGGTGTTATCAATGAAGACAAGTCATCAAAGGAGGAAATAAAATTCTTCAAATATTTTGCATGATTAAAATTTTAGTGAAATAAGTGACTTGGAATTTTTACGTTCTTCTATGGGAAATGAGAGTTGCTGGCTATTTGCCTTGTGGTGAGCTGTAGTCCAAGAGGTGTGGCTATACCCACAGTACTGCTGGGGTGGGAGTGCCAGGATTAAACATTACGAACAAGATGAAGGTAGAAATTCAAACCACTTGTGTACTTTTTTAAAGAAGTTTTCATTTTTATAACAGTTGATATTATGACAAATATAGCATATAGTTTTCCAGAGTCAGCGGCTGTTTAGAAATAGCTGCTCTGGAATTCTCAACCGGTCCTGAATCACCTTAACAACATTCTCATTAACGTGTGCAAACTCTTGATACCATGGTGTTAAATTCACATACTATTCCCTGACAAATCATTTTTGGAACATATTTTGGATAGTTGAACTCCAGCTCACTGGTGTTTTTGTGATGAACATCTTCATAATTTTTATCTTCTTCTACCCCCACTGTAGCCCTGGTACAAAAATGGTGCAGTTCAGGAAAGGTGATAGTGTTGGGCTGCGGTTAGCTGGCGGTAATGATGTCGGCATCTTTGTGGCTGGAGTGCAAGATGGGAGTCCTGCTGAGAATGAAGGGCTCGAGGAAGGAGATCAACTACTTAAGGTAAAGGCAACAATTGGGGATAGGCAATTTAAAAAATCCACATCATTGGGCTGGGAAAATCAGAGCTGTGAAATGAACCAAGGTTGAATTGAGAATAATAAATGGCTCTTAAATTTAAATGGGAACCCATGCAACATGCAGGAGCAATGAATGAGTGATCTGAGTGAACTGGTTCAAGATTAGAATATCTATTCGTTTCCAGCTGGATAGCTTCTGTGTGATCCCCTTGGTTTCTGACTTAGTTGAGTGTGATAGGGGTATTTTTAATGTCAATACTATCTATCAAAAATCGGAACAGCTTGTGTACAGATCTGATTTCTGTCACTGATTTTTAAACTCTACTGGCTATAATAATCTTTAAATACGATTGACAAAAAGAAGGTTATTTAGGTTCCAATGCGTCACTGGTAGAAACCAAGCTATTAGAAAAAGTTCCATAAAGCAAATTCACATCCATTCTGCCTACACTTTGCAAGAATCATTTGAGCGGTGGATTGCATCAGACTTATTGAAGAAATCTTGGACAATCTGTTTCAACTGTAGATTTAGAATTGCATTAAATAATACCATTCTGGGTTGATATATTTGTGAAAGCTTTTAAAGTCTCAGATTTGTATCAGTGGTGCACTCTAACTCCCCTTTTGCTTTCTGTAAATCTTGTTGCATCTTAAATTTTAAAGATTAATCTTAATTGAGTCTTAATAGAAGAGTGACTTGCAAGGGATTGCCTGGCATTGGAGCAGTATGCCCCTGTTGCAGAGTGGTACAGGAAAGAGAGTCATGGGCTAAAGTAGCTGCTACATGATACAAAGAGCTTTGAGAATAAGTAAATACAAATAGTTTTTGGTGGCTGGTAGGTTTTTTTTAATAAAGCAGATGTTGCAGGTTTAACAGCCAAAACTCCAGACGGCACAAAAGAATTTATTTTGCCCAGTAAGTTTTTGTGACCTGAAAGGGCAGTGGAAGAAGATTCACAGTAACTTTCAAAAATAAAATTGGAAAATGCTTGAGAAAACAGTTTTGCAAGAGTGGGGAAAGACAAGAAAATGGGATTAATTGGATAACTTCCTTCCTTCCTTAAAAAGGATGTACGCAATAAGCCAAACAACACCATTCTGTGGTATGTGATTCTATGAATAATGGAGTAAAAGGAGAATTCAACCTGGAACATCTTTGATCATATTGGTGTTTTGTAGCTTATTTTCTCTGCAGTGAGTAAGTCTATGAATTTTACAGATGGGTAATAATGTTATCATTTCTGTATTTAATCTGTGTATTTCAACTAGATCAATTCCATGGATTTCCGTAGTATTGTGCGTGAGGAAGCTGTCCTCTACCTTTTAGAAATCCCCAAAGGTGATGATGTGACCATTCTTGCTCAGAGCAAATACGATGGTAAGTAACTTGCCAAAAGCTGTATCCTTCAGTAAAAGGAGACTGGACAGTGAAACCTTCTTTACACAGAAGAATTCATTCAGGGTTTCTTGTTGCAGGCTCACACCAGTACTTTGCTCCTGCGCTTTTTTTTTATTTTCAATAACCCTTTTATTACAAAAATGAAATTTTCGTGCTGTTGACTACTTAGACACTGATCAAAGTTCTGCAGGATTCCAGCTGCCTGACATCTCTCTCTTTCACAATAAAACTTCTAAGTGCTGGTACTGAAACTGGCCGTAATATATAATCGTAAAACGCCTCCAAACTTGGGAATTTAATAAAGTATCAAATATTTGTGGTTTTATATTAAAATGCCCTTTATTGTATTTTCCAATGCCCTCAATCTGTCCCTGTATATTTTCCTTCAGCTTCAAACATCCTATCTTAATTTTTATGACTGCTTACGTTCATACTTTCTTTCTTTAAGCTGCCTGCTGCGGAAGTTGACTTTCTGGCTCAGAAATTGCATCCAATTGAAAATTGATTTGTGGGTGTAATTTTTAAAACAAAAATATGTATTACCAACACCAAGATAAGGTGCTGCCTTTAAAGACGGCTACTGTGATTTATCTGCACAGATGCACTACAACACCGTATCAACACCAGTTGCCAGGAACGGTTTTGTCAGGCATTTTGGGGAAGCAGTGGTGTTGTGGTAATGTCATTGGAGTATTAATCCAGAGCCCTAGGCTAATGTTGTGGAGATGTGGCTATGAATCCCATCGTGGGGGATGTGAATTCTGAATTTGGTTTTTTTTGTTTAGAACAAAAAAATCTGGAATTTAAAGGTGACCATGCAGATGGCAGACTCCCTTTCCTTACCTGGTCTGGCCTTCACATGCCTGCAGATCCACAAGTGTGGTTGACTCTTAACTGACCTCTGAGACTACGCTAGCAAGCCACTCAGATCAAAGGCAATTAGTGTTGGGCAAAACATGCTGGCACAGAGGCATCCACATCCTGTGATCAGATTTCCTTTGTTTTAAACTTTGCAAAACTGAGGTTATATCTTTGTATGCAATGCCTTATGGAATTCATTGTTTTTTATTTTTGAAATTCAATGGAGCTGCGTTTTGGATGCCATAACTTGCACTTGTTGCCAGTTCTACCTATTGGTAAATAGCCACTGTAGCTAGTGCAGAATAGACTTTCTTTTTCCTAATGGATTTTATTGGGAATGAGCGATCATTCCTGTTGACTAGATTCCCTTTTCCTGCGGGAAGGCATGGTAGTTATTTGCAAGCCAAACCTGAAGCAACGTTCCAATTTTATGCCTCAGTACAAGTTGCTCCCCCTGGTGGTGCGGTTGCCGATAAATGCAGCCTTTTTAAAAAAAAATTCAATGTGGTCCCTGCTATGGACTGCAAAGATTAGTTATGTTTGTAACCAAAGTGACCAAGTGAAGGGGTGCAATTAGATCTTGGTGGAAAATATTGGACAGTCACTAGCCACCTTCGTTGATTTTTGACTTGATTCAGCCTGCATTTTAAGGAAGCGATCATCTCAAAAGAAGAGACAGTAAAAAGCACTTTTTTAAAAAATTAATTCATGGAATGTGTGTCGTTGGCAAGGCCAGCATTTAATGCACATTCCTAAATTGAGGCATTAGGCATTGAAGAGGATATGGTTAATTATCTGGAAGGAAATAACGTGCAGGAGTTCAGTGGGGTTGGGGGGAGGACATGTTGAACAGGGGATTGACAGCAGGTAACTGTGTGCTTGTTTGAAGAGATAGTGTGAACATGATGGGCTGAAATGGCACGAAGTGACCAACCACATCTGCGATGTCCCCTAGGGAATATGTTACTGAAATGCCACCTTGAACCACTGCAGTTCACATGGTATAGGGATGCCTTTTGAGAGGGAGGAGTACTCACTAAGCTGCAGCAAAGGAACAGTGGTATCTTCTCCAGTCGAGATGTGGCGTGGAAGGAACTTTTCGGGTGGAGGATTTCCCATTTGTCTGGTGCCCCTGGTCCGTCGTTGTGGTAGAGTTTATGGATTTAGCAGATGTTGTCAAAGCAGCCTTGGGGTTTTGCTGCTGTGCATCGTTTAGGTGGTACTCACTGCTGCAACGGTTGCTGGCGATGACCTGTGTGCACCAGATGGCAGAGGACTGGTTTTGGGTAGTGATCAAGTGAGGTGCTTTGTCCTGGATGTTGTTTTTTGAGTTTTGTAGCTGCATCCGTATTAACACACTTCTGATTTGTGCCTTGTAAATGGTGGACAAACTTTTGGGTGAGTTGGTTTCTGCAGAATTGCCATCCTGTCCTGGCGGTGACTATTTATTTGACTGAACCAGTTAAAATGATCCTGACTTTCCAGATTCTTGAACTCCCTTATTTAGACAATGAAAATTCTAAGATGAAGCCAAGCTGTGAATGAAGGGAATATCCCGCATCTCCTAAATATGTTGACACCTGTCACTGGTCATTATTTTACTGGGCAGTTATCCCTGCCTTTTTTTTAATTGCGTTTCCAACGTGTATAAAGCTGGCAACTGAGGATGATTAAAAGCAAAATTGTTCACTTCTGTTGGTGACCTACACCTACTTCATTTTTCTCTTTCTGCTAGTGTACAAAGAGATTATCAGCTCTGGCCGCGGTGACTCGTTCTACATTAGGACCCACTTTGAATACGAAAAGGAGAGTCCACAAAGTTTGAATTTCAGCCGAGGAGACGTGTTCAAGGTTTTAGATACTCTATACAATGGAAAGCTGGGGAATTGGTTAGCTGTAAGGATTGGTTCCGACAACGCCAAACAACTGGAGAAGGGAATCATTCCAAACAAAAGCAGGTAAATTTTGAAAAATTACACGAGGTGTCGGTACTATTTTCATTCCTTTTCCAAAAAAGAATGAGCAATGCCAAAGTATTTGGTCTTGTTTTTTCAGAAACAAAATCTGCTCAGCCATTCAACAGGATCATGCCTGATCTTCTACCTCCACTCTTCCTTCCCAATCTGACCTTTTGGGATAATTTTACTTTCGTCAACATCCAGAAACCTATTTACAGCTGTTCCGAATATGGATTTGTTGGTGGGGGGGGGGGGTTGTTGTGCCCGATTTGTGAACGCTTGGTTTAAGGATGCAATGTTGTGAGTGTGTAATAAAGATCCAGTGTGTAAATGTTTCCTGTGCTTACAAACAGCTATTTTTTATATTGTCCTCCGTTATGTTCCAACTTGTGTACAAATTGACTTTAGAATAGAATCCGATTGCAGCCCGGGGACTGTATGTAAACTCATCGCCAGAGTATCCGCAGCTCTGAGATGACCAAGAATACCAATACTTTACAGATTTTTATTTTGGGTGAAGACATGTCTCCTCATCTCAGTCTAAAATGGCTGACCCCTTATTTAACGCCTGTCTGTTTCACTGTGTTCTAGACTCTGTGTGGCCAGAACCTACCTTTTTCCCTAAGCTTCAGATAGACATTCAGAACAGCTGAAAAGCCAGAGAGCAGTGGGTGTGCCTGAGTTTAAAAAAAATGCCTCATTCACAAGTGTCAAAGAATTTGAATTTGCTAGTATTTGGCTTTCAAATTTTTGAAGTCAAAATGTTCTTCTTTGTGGGGAAAGGGACTGCCACAAACCAGTCTGCCTCTTGCATGTCTTTGTTTGATGAATTGGATTTGAAGGGGTGCAATTAGATCTTTATTATGCCAGTGTTACTTTTGCAAATGTTGCTATTGGATTTGATATCTGAAAAGTTAACAAGCTGGATAAAGTGACTTTCCCAGCCTGATGCATGTTTTGCCAGATCTGCAAAAAAAAAATTTGAGTGATAAACTTGAGATTTCCAGTGTTTGCAAGCCAGAGAGCTGAGAATATGGCTGCCAGTCTCAGAGCATTGAATGCTTGGGATGTGCTGTGACTGTAGAGGGTTGTAGAACTGGAGGAGGTTATAGAGAGCTCACAAAACAAAAGTGTTTGATTTAAATTCTCGAATCCATAACGGTCTGAATTTTAAAATATTTTCCAGTAAAGAAGGCTGTATCAGTGTAATGACAGCAACAAAAGTTTACCGGACCAATTCCTGTGACAGCAAGGGTATTATTGATCTGGGGAGCGTTCTGAAAAGTTTTACCAAGATGTTCTTGGCAATGGAGGGGTTGAGCTATAAAGATAGGCTTGGGCTTTTTTCCACTGGAATATAGGAGGTTGAGAGGTGACCTTCCAGAGGCTTTTAAAATCATGAGGGGCATTGATAAAGTGAATAGCAAAGGTCTTTTCACCTAAGGTGGGGGAGCTCAGGACCAGGAGACACATTTTTTAAGGTGAGAGGAGAAAGATTTAAACAGGACACAAGGGGCACCTTTTTTCTTTTACAAACAGTGGTTTGTATGCGGAATGAACTGCCAGAGAAAGTGGTGGATGCAGGTACAGTTATAACGTCCAAAAGACATGTGGATAAGTTCATGAACTCGAAAGGGCTGGAGGGATATGGACCAAAGGCAGGTGGGACGAGTTGAGTTTGGGAATATGATGAGTATGGACTAGTTGGACCGAAGGGTCTGTTTCCAGGAGACACTGCGTCTACGTTCACTGGAGCTTAGAATAAGGAGGGATCTCGTGGAAACCTATAAAATTATAACAGAACCAGACAGGATAAGCACGGAGGATGTTCCTGACGACTAGGGACTCCAGAACCAGGGGTCCCAGTCCTAAGGAAATTGGGTAGGCCTTTGAGGACTGCAATAAGGAGACCTTTCTTTACATAGTGCTTGGTAAGTTTGTGGAATTCTTTGCAGAAAGTGATTCAGGGCAAAACATTGAATGTTTTCAAGAAGGACTTAGATATAGTTCTTAGGACGGAAGGGACCGAACAGTATGGGGAGAAAGCAGGAATGGGGTACTGATGTGGATGATTAGCCATTATGTTGGAATAGGCTTTGGGGGGCTGAATGGCCTACTCCTGCTCCAATTTCTATGTTAACGATGCTCTATTGTTTTAAGCAAAAAGGTGGGAATATTTTTAGGAGATAAATGGTGGATTTTCTTCTTCTGAATGACTTCAATTTTGTGTTTAAACTGAGATGTGGTGACTATCACAGTTGATTTTCACAGCACTGAGTTCATTTTGTGAACTAGTACCTGCATAATAACTGTGCATCTCTCCTGCCAGAGCTGAGCAGATGGCCAATGTGCAGAATGTCCAGAAAGCGAGCACAAGTGACCGCGGAGACTTTTGGAGGTCGCGAGGCCAGAGAGCAGCAATGAAGAAAAATCTTCGGAAGAGTCGTGAGGACCTTACCGCCATACCAGTCGGCACTAAATTCCCAGCTTACGAGAGAGTTGTTCTTCGTGAGGGTACGAGAAGTTGGTATATTAGTTTCATGCGTCGTGTGACAATTTTTCTTTTTTTTTTCTTTTTTGTTTTTTTTTTCCTCAGAAGTAATTAGATTTCCCAGTTTTACTCCCCCAAGAAATGTGCTGTGAACCAATATGTACGTTGTAAATCCAAAAGAAGACCATTTTGATTTTAATCAGAAATAGTTTGAAGGGTGAAAGTAGAGAAATCTCAATTTGTATAAATATTGCAGCACCGACTGTTAGTGTATACCATGATCTTCAGCCTACCATAATTTGTGGTATAGAGCGATGCCAGCAGTATGGGTTCAGTTCCTGCACCAGCTGAGGTTACCATGAAGGACTCTCCTTCTCAACTTCTCCCCTTACCCCCAGGTATGGTGACCCTTGGGTTAAATTACCACCAGTACCCCCATCTCTCTCTCTCTAATGAGAGCAGCCCTTGTTGATTGTTGGAAAAACCCAACTGGTTCACTAATGCCCTTTAGGGAAGGAAACTGCCATCCTTACCTGGTCTGGCCTACATGTGACTCCAGAACCACAGCAATGTGGTTGACTCTCAACTGCCCTCTGGGCAATTAGGGATGGGCAATAAATGCTGCCTAGCCAGCGACACCCTCATCCCATGAAAGAGTTTTTTTTTAAAATTGGTTATTTGGTCAATCCGACCCTAGACACTTCAGCACATTGTTTAGACTGATACTTCCGTGCCTCTGAGAGAAAATGCTGAATTTCTAGAGGTGCAGTCTTCCAGATGAGATGTTAATCCCATGTGTTCCCTAAGGCCGATACAAAATGGTCACAGGATCTTTTTATAAAGACAGGTGTTATCCCCTGTGAGCTGGTAACTATTTATCCCCTCCAGTCGACAACTGTAAAATGTAATTTCACAGGAGAATCAAAATACAAATATTTTCTATCTGAACCCTTTTAAGAATGTATGTTTCTGTTTTACGTGTCCTTGTAAATTTAGCTGGCTTTAGGAGGCCTGTGGTGCTTTTTGGGCCCATTGCTGACATTGCAACAGAGAAACTGGCAGCAGAATTACCTGACGACTACAAAACTGCCAGTAAGTAAACTGTTCATTCAAATATAATTGACTGTAGTCAATGCATGTCTGTACTGTCTACATAAGAGCATTAACTGGATGGTAAATTTTTAATATTTTAGGAACTGAACCGAGGGACGCAGGTTCTGAGAAGTCAACAGGTGTAGTTCGATTAAACACAGTCAGACAGATCATTGAAGAGGTAAGAGTAATTGGGCATTGACTTGAATTTTACTGTCCTTTTAGCAATAATAAAACAAGATAGGAAAGACATGGCACCTAGCGAGTGATGTGATTAAAAAAAATCAAGGATACTTAGGGCAGAATTGGAGGAATACTTTTTTTTGGGAATAGAGGAATAGCAAAGTTAACTGTATATTACACTGAATCTGTTAATTTATAAAATTGTTAAATCTGGAGGGTAAAAATGGACGAGTGCACAGATTTCTGAAATGTGAAATTTTTGTTTTCTTTGGCCTGGCTTTTTTTTTTTTTGTTTGCCCATCCCGGTTTCCCTTGAACGTGGTGGCAAACTCCCTTGAATCACTAGCACTATGTATGTTTTCAATATCCTTCATGGAGCTGAATAATCCCGTCTAACCCTAATAAATATGATTCCATCTGTAATTTAGACTTGAAATCAGAGCAGAGCATTCAGCATTTACTCCGTTATTTTAAAAATGCAGTAGGATTCCTTTTTTCTTTTGTAAATCAGCGGAGCAGGAGAAAAGGCTCGTATTTATATGCACAGCTTACGACTATCCGAAAACACTTTACAAGAAATGTTTTAATTGTTGTAATCGCTGCTACAATGTAGGAAGCACAGCAACCAATTCGCACACAGTTCCCACAAACAGCAGTGTGACTAGATCATCCATTCCACAGTTTGTCCAGGATAAATATTGACTAACGAGAACCAGGAGAATATCTGTGCTTCAAGAAATAATGCCACTTGAGAGGGTAGATGAGGGTTCAGATTAACCCCTCTCCTTGCTCAGTGTAGCACTCCCTCAACGTAACAACGAAATCTCCGCTAGATTGTAATGCTGTGAAGACTTGGGAGCAAGCCTTCAAGTAATGATTTCTAGGCTCAGGGAAAAGGACTGCCGATTGAGTCACTGACCGTGTTTTTGGAAAGTGTTTGCATTTGGCTTTGTTTAGAAATTTGTGGAAAATTGATTTTATGTTTTGTTCAGTTGGGGGTTCCCAACATCTCATGCAGTTAGTGAGGCCCTTGCAGCTATCTGAAAGCTGGCTGTAAATAATGACATACAACTACCTTGAGAGAAAGGAAATCCAAGGTTTCTGTGTTTGGAAGCCTTGGACTTGAACTGGCTAATGAAGTAAATTGGAGGATTGAGAGAGAGCGGGAAACTGAGCAGTACCCTCTGACACAAAATGCCTAACGCTGAGAGCAGCTCAAAGGAGAATCCAAAGTGCCAGAAACCTTTTCCAAACCTTGAGGAACTGCATGATAAATGATTGCTCTGGGATCGCTTTGCTGTTTGCTCTTGTTTATGATGATCCTGCACAACGGAAGTCTCGAGACCTGTGCCTTGTCTCTGAGTCTCCCAAAAATCCAGAAGAATTTCTGATTTTAAAACTGGGAGAGTATGGTGTAAGCTGGGTTGCACTTGCTGAGAGCCAGTACAGATACGATGGGCTGAATGGCCCCTTCTGTGAACAGTAACCATGTTCTTTGCACCCCACCTTGAATTACAGGATTTTAGATTCTTAAGAACTTCAAAAAAGTAAATCGCTTATTTCAGCACCTGTAGGAGAATAGTAGTTGTATACACAGATGGTGGAAAGGTGGAACCCCCCCGACAAAGCAGAGAGACTCTGTGCCAGTTAGAAATGTCAAAGCTGAGACTGGTGGACTTTTTTTTTTGGTGTAAAGAACACAAGGCAGATAGATGGATAGATCAGCTGTAATCTGAGTGGAGGAAAGTGCTCGGGATTGAATGGTTTGCCTCATTCTCCTTAACCCTTTTTCTCCCAAGAGACACACATGCTTAATTTGTCCATCATGCACTTCAAATTCTTGACATTGTCCACCTTTTGTGAACAGGACAAACATGCCTTGCTGGATGTAACACCCAAGGCCGTGGATCTGCTGAACTATACACAGTGGTACCCCATCGTCATCTTCTTCAATCCAGACAGCAAGCAAGGTGTTAAAACTATGAGACAGAGACTGAACCCAGGCTCTACCAAGAGTTCCAAGAAACTCTACGATCAGGCAGTCAAGCTAAGAAAGAGCTGTTCTCATCTTTTTACAGGTAAGGCATCTTATTCAATGCACCATCGTTTGGTATAATTGAATTAAACTAGCCATATAAATACTGGCTGAGAGATTCAGAGACTAGAAATCCTACAGCAAGTAACTCACTTTTTGACTTTCCCAAAGTCTGTCAACCAACTAGAAGGCACAAGTCAGGAGTGTGATGGAATACTCCCCATTCTCCTGGATGGGTGCATCTCCAATTTTGCTCAAGAAGCTTGACACCATCCATGACAAAGCAGCCCACTTGATTGGCACTACGTCTGCACACATTCACTACTTCCATCACAGATGTTCAGTCGTGTACCATCTAAATGACACACTGCAGAAATTCAAGACTCTGTATACAGCCCCTTCCAAACCCACATTTAGAAGGACAAGGCAGCAGATACATAGAGACATCACCACCTGCAAGTTCCCCTCCAAACTATTCACCGTCCTATCTTGAAAATATGCTGTTGTTGCTTCAGTGTTGCTGGGCCAAAATCCTGGAACTTCCTCCCTTCCTTTTATGGCATTGCCAGCGTACCTACACATGATGGACAGCTGCACTTAATTAAGGCAGCTCGCCACTACCAACTTGAGAGTAACTAAGGATGGGCAATAAATGCTGGACCCATAAATTGAATATTTAAAACAAAATAACCAATAACAGCACAAAGATTACATCTGGTCCATCCTGTCTGTATTGGCTCTTTGAAACAATTTTCAATTCGTCATTTGACAGCACCTTCCAAATTCTCAATCACTACCATCTAGAAGGGCAGGGGTAGCAGACACATGAAAACACCACTGTCTGCAAATTGCCCTTCCAACCACTCACCATTCTGACTTGTTAATTTATTGCTGTTCTGTCAGTTTAATTCTAATAAGAGTGTGTGTGTGTGTGTGTGTGTGTGTGTGTGTGTACCTACATCCTATGGCAGCAACACAAGAAGGCAGTTCGTCAGTGCCACCTTTTAAAGGAATTGGGTACAGGTGATGAAATACTGATCTAGCCATAGATACTTACGTTCCCTGAACAAATTGGTGGTGGGGGCCATATTCAAAGGCCCATTGGCTGAAAAATTAAAGCGACAAACTGTTTGAGTGGAGGCGCCTCATTCTTCGCTTCTCATCCAGCCTGTATATGCAGGGGAGAGGAAAAAGTGCTGAGACTCTGATAGTGCAATAGATAGGATTGAAGCTGAGGATTTATTTAATCCTGATATTGATTTGCTGTTATATAGATGGGAGAAAGTCTGAGTGGCGTATAAATGTTCGTCCAAACCACTTGGGCAGAATGGCCTGTTTGTGGCATAAAGTCAATGTAATAGCTCTTGTACTGACTTGAAGATTGTCTTAAACTGCTAATCACAGATGTATCTCCGTTTGTTCTCGTGTGCACCATAGTGTCATTCCAAATTTTCTTTTTCCTCTTAATGCACTTGCTTCCAAATTCTTGTGTGGCTGAAGGAGAATTTCTTCTTTGTTTTTAAAATATTAGAGACAATTGATTTGAATTCCTCACACGATGGTTGGTATGGATTACTAAAGGATCTGATAAGAGATCACCAGGCTTCAGCTGTTTGGGTTTCAGAAGGCAAGGTATGTGTTGAATGAGTCTCGTGTTGCATGGCTTGCTGAACCACCATTTCTTCTCTAGGTTAATAACTTTCAGGATAGCAATGGTTACACGGTGTATACTAGTCATAATGTACATTAGAGTCAGTCATACATTCCCACACCAGCTGAGGTTACCACGAAGGACTCTCCTTCTCAACCTCTCGAGGCCTGGTGACCCTCTGGTTAAACCATCACCAGTGGTCTCTCCTGCTGTCACTCTCTTGTGAGAGATCACCCCTATTGTCTAGTAAGGCTATTGTAACACTACCTTCACTTTTTTTCTGTGTTACTTGTAGCGTAGCACATGAGAAAAATCATGATGTCAACTGCAGTTTCGTCAAGCAGGTTGTTTAAGTAATGCAGTGTTTCATTATCAACGGAGCCAAAACCTTTCTTGGTTCCTTCTATAAAATTTATTAACTAACTTGAGCTGTGCTAGTCAGTAATTAACACGTTTGTGTTGCAAAAGAATGACCGCATTTAAGAAGATGTACAGGCTGCTCCTCTTAAGAGAAAATTGGATAAGAGTAAGTGCTCTATGTATGGTACGTGTTCTCGTTCCCCCACCATCTACCCGTCCATCCATTTTAGATTAACTACATTTCAATTAAATGCAAGTTTTGTTCAGTTTTCTTCTACCACCACTACCCTCCCACAACACACTCCAGTGACTATAGCTGATCTTGCACTTCTTCCCTGTAGACTCTCTCATTAATTAACCTTAGTCATAATTTAAAATGCCTCCCGCAAAGTAATAATAGTGCCTAGTTTAAAAAGTGTGTCATTGTTTAGGATTTTCCCAATGGGCTATCCGAGTTGTGTTATTTACCGCGCCATATTTTATGGTATGTTGTAGGTAATTGCAATTAGTTAGTTTCCACCCTGAAACTGGAAGAGTTGATGGGCCATTGAAGCATATTAACCCCACTTACTGTTATATAGTCTTGTATTGTTACTATTCCCAAATCATTTGAATTCTTTGAGGAATTAGCACAGCTATTTGCAATTGCAGGTAATACTGGAACACAACTTGTGTTCTGGAATAGAGACCAGGATTTTAATGAGCTCTAATACTTGTGATTTAGCAACATAATGACCATATTTGAAAGATTTTAGTGCTCTAACGTACTGATTGACAAAAGCGACCAGATCAAATTTTGATCAACAGTTTAGTATTGTTGGGAAAATCCTACTTGCTGTTAAGAGGAACTGAGCATATTTTAGTATTTTCCCACACAGAATATGATTCACCTGGTTGCTTTTCTCTTGTTGGAGAAAACCAAAGATATTCTGAAGCTCTAGGGGGAATAATTGGAGGAATCCAGCATCCTCTTAAGAGGAAGTATGATTGTGTAAATATTCCTTTCTGTTCTCTCCACTGCCTTCCCCACAAAGAGAAGCCAGCATTGTTGAACTGTATTCACTTTTGCGGGTGGGAAATAAAAGTGTCTCGCATATGGATGGGAATGTAATTGTTCTTTCAGGATGATGCTCTAGCTTGTCCTATCTTTTAAATTAGGCTGATGGATTAGGAGACGAAGACCTTGAGATGCATGATGACCGTATGTCCTATCTCTCAGCCATGGGAGCTGACTACCTCAGCTGTGACAGTCGACTCATGAGTGACTATGATGATACGGACACAGAGGGTGGAGCCTATACAGATAATGAGCTGGATGAACCAGTCAATGAGCCTCCTGTGTCTTCTGTGGCTAGATCATCAGAACCAATAAATGTCGACGAGGTGAGAGCAACACAACCGAGATGTGTACCTGGGAGCAAACATTTAACTTCAAATGTGAAGGGTGTCTATACATTAAATAATTTTACTGAGCATATACGGCACAGAAGCAGGCCATTTGACCCAACCAGTGTTCATGCTGCATGTGAGTCTCCTCCCACTTTATCAACATGTATTCCTTTCTCCCTCCTGTCAATCCAACTTCCCCTTAAATATAGCAGTTCTCTTTGCTTCGTTTTCTCCAACAATTGCACATTCTCTCCATCATCCTGAGTGAAATCACAACTGGGTGTTTGAAGGACTATCTTGTATTTATGAGCCCAAGCTTTAGATTCTTCAAATCTACCCTACAAACATGTAAATGCAACTGGACATGCCTGGTGCAACAAGGTTTCTTGGCATAAAAGCCAAAAGAACTGTGGATGCTGGAAATCAAACAAACAGAAATTGCTGGAAAAACCCAGCAGTCTGGCAGCCTCTTTGGAGAGAAATCAGAGCTAATGTTTTGGGACAGTGACCCTTCTTCAGAACTGATTTCTTGGTACTTTATCCTTATCAGTAAATACCTTTTTATCTTGGTTTTGCGTTTGTACAAGATTGTCACTTTAGAGTTATGCAATGTGGCTACAGTGATCAATTCTGTTGAGATTGGGCCCCTGGAAATTGTTGAGTTGAATTATAAATGTTGTCTTTTTATAGTCTTTAGGGGAATTACTAATTTACATGCAGCTTGTGACCATTCTGTACCTTTTCACCATAACAATCTGATTTTATTTTCAGCGGAAACAGAGTCCAGAACCAGCAGTAGCAAGAGGACAAATGAGGAGAGCTGGTAGCAGGGAAGTCTTGAGAGATCCCAGCCCCCCTCCAGATTTTAAACCTGAACCTCCCAAGGTAATGAGCATCATTTAATCACTTGATTTTTGCACAAGATCTGCTCTTGCTTTTGTTAATAATTTTTAAGCAGAACACATCACTCCTCCTGCACTTGCTAACCTATTGGTCTGACAACACCCCAGATTTAAAATTATTGCTCTACCCTTTAAATCCCTCCCATGGCCTGTTTGCTCCTTATTCATAGAACCATGTACAGTATTGTCATCCTCCCAGATCTCTGCACTCTTCCATTTCTGGCCTCTTGCACAAGTCAGATTTTAATCACTTGACCATTTTGGTATCTTTTTCAGCTACGTGGGCCGTAATTCTGGAATTCCCTCCCAGAACCACTGCACTTCTCCTTCCTCTTGATGAATATGCTGCTTAAAATCTACCTCTTTGACCAGGCTTTTAGTTGTCTGCTCCCATACATCCTTATGCAGTTCGGTATCACATTTCTTGGGATGCTTTATTACATTAATAGCACTGTATAAATGCAAGTTGAAATAAAATATCTAAATATGTATAAACTAAAGTTTGACTGCAAAAGGTAATATTAGGAGAAATGACCAACAGCTTGACTAACAGGTAGGAATTAAGCAGCATTTTGGAATATAGAGGGGTTCACTGTGACCTTGGAGCTCAGCTGTATGGCTGGTAGTGAAGTGCAGTGGAAGGCAGAAGAGATTAATTTTAATCCCATTTGCCTTCCATACTGTCCTTTTTTGTTTTCCAGAGCTGCTGTGGCAGGATTTGAACCCATGACTTCTGGCCCAGAAACATAACCACTGCACCTTTGTTTCTCTACCGTTTTCCCAACTCTGATAGAAGAGCATCAGCCTGGTACATTTGGAGTTAGCATTGCTCTGCACAGAACTGCTGAGTATTTTCAGCATTTACTTATTCACACTTTAAAAACCAGATCTTGTCATTATCACTTTTTTGCTTTTTTTTTTGGTTTGGGATCTTGCTATGCCCAAACTATGGTGTGATATTAAAGCTGCAAAATGTCAGTTGAAGATCATAGCAATTGTATCTGATTTTTAACATTTGCATATTCTCTTTTTTTTTTTTTCCTCCCATTTTAAGGCAAAAGTTGAAGTACACTCGTATCCAAAAGAGCCGCAAAGGCAGTATCACGATTCCAATCGCGGATATGATTCTCGATATAGCAGCCCAAGTCCCGGGAGCAGCGAGCACCCCCGTGGTCAGGACACCCCACCCTCCAAGCCGCAGCCCCCTCCCGTGGCTTCAAAACCCTCTTTCGGGGTTCGGACGGCACTGAAACCTGCTGTTCCAGTTGCGCAGCCTTCAGGTGAAGAGGAAGGGGACGAGAGCGAGGAGCTGGGTGAAGGCAATGAACAGCAGTCCGTGCTGGGCAAAGTGAAAATATTTGAGAAACTGGACCACAAAGCTCGAGCACAGAGGCTGCAAGAACTTCAGGAAGCGCAGAATGCAAGAGTAAGGCATTCTGACCACCATTTAAAGGTTTCCTAAGAACATAGCCCCTTGAACCTACTGCAGCATCCAATAAAATCATTGGCTGTAGCCTTGATTCTATTTTCCCATCTATCCCCAATAATCCTAGACCACCCTTGTAGAGTGAACATCTGTCTGACTTGTTTGAATATATTCAATGGCCTAAACTCCCCTGCACTTTGGACCAGAGAAGTTCAGAGACTAACAACTTTCTGGGAGAATTTTTTTTCCATTTTTTTTTTTGTTTTAATGGAAGAGCCCTTATTTTTAAAGAGTCCCATAGCTCTAGATTCCCCTGTGGTGTTGGCAGCAGCAGGATGCATAGGTGGTGGTCCCTGCAGCATCAAAGACTTGGGATATATTCTCTGATTCAACTTTACTGCACCTTACTGCTAGAATTCCAGCAGCAGTAGCTTTTTATGTTGTGCGTCTCTCTTTTAACCACTCATTGCCTGCTGAGTTCTGTAATTCTGACTTTTTTTTAAATCTCTCCACTCCCTCTACCTAATTCATCCTTTTTTTTCACTAAGCCACCCCCCCCCCCCCGTTCGGCCCCTCCCTAAAACCTATTCAGTTGTCCAATTGTTTGGTCACCTGTTTTAATAACGCTTTTTGTGGGCTCTGTATCAGGTTCTGGCCGGGTGATTGTTCGTAAAATGTCTTGATGCTTTCCTACATTCAAGATGCTATTTGAATGCACCGTCATGCTACCTGCCTGACTTCCCTTGATCTCGATGGAGTGAAAATCCAGTGGGTTCCCGCAGCATGGTGACTCATTCCACCCGGAGAGGAGAGTGTGTTGGTGAACACTTGGCATTACTTTCGTAATGGAATATTTATTCAGCCATTCGGTTAGCAGTTTCCAAGAATGTGAGCAAATGGTGTATTGACCATCAAAACCTTTAAAAACACATCTGTGAAAACTGGAACCCACCTTTTTATGTGCAAGAGACCTGAAAATTATTCTTGAAGCTCTTGCCATTAATGATGAATCGCCATTGAAGCATAAGATTTGACCTTACTTGATTCAACGTTGCCTTATCTGTTATATAGTTTAACACCATTCTAACTCACTGGTGCCAAAATAACCATGCTTTATGTTCAGGTTCTGTTCAACTTAATAGAATGTTGGGTGGCAATGTACAGACTATTGCTTGAGATTTTACTCTTTCTGTGAAGATTCTCTCTTTACAGTCATTCTTTAGCCAAGTTCAGAGAATTATTAGAATTTATTACAACTGGAATTGCTCAGAGGCTTTAATTATTATGCCTGAACTCCCCCCTGAAGAGTGAATCTGAGCTTAATGTGTAGTCATGGAATAAAAAACTGATAATGAATCAGTCTGGTTGACCTCACTCAATGGATTTTTCATTCACTCAGTGTCACTAGTTTGAAAGCAGACTAGTTGTGTTGACTTGCTCTGTGTGTTTTAGAGGTTCCTTTATTTGTCTGTTTTGATTATCTGCACTCTTAAATTTGGTTCAGTGAAGATCATTAGCAGATGAAATGCAAATTAGGTGAGGTTTGTTTGTTGAAACACAAGGTGTTCTGATTTTGAGTGTCCCCAGTGGAAGCAGATTCGACCGTAATCTTCAGAAGGAAATTGGATAAATTATTTGAAGGAGGGAAAGAACTGAAGGATCGTTGTGGGAGAAAAGCAGATGAGTGAGAATAATGAAATAATTCTTTCAAAGAGCCAGGACTGGCACATTGGATCAAACAGCCTGTTTTATACCATGAGATTCAATAAGATTGGGAACAAATTTTTCAAGGTTCACTATTGGAAAAATCTCATGGAAATTGGGAACCGCTTTAAGACGAACGCTTAAGAATTTAGATTTTTTTTTTGTTGCAGTTCAGTGGCTTGGATTCTCCATTCAGTGGTAAGGCTGTGTGTGCAATTTAAGCTTCCTGTGCAATTCCTACATAGGTCCGCATGTCAGGGCTTCCATGGAATCCTTACACAGATCTTCCATCTTACAGCTGGCTTTCAACAGCCAGAAATCATGATTTGTGTCCAAGGTTTTGTTTTTGGTGAAATATGTAAATATACAACACATAATAAAATCTATATATCAACTGAGCACTCCTTTGTTTACTGTGCCTCTTGCTCTGTCCTCCACCTTTTTCAAACAGCTACATTTAGTCAGCATTGTGAATTGGACGCAGATGTCCTAGTGTCTAAGTTGAAAATAATAAACTCTTTTTCTTTGCATTTGCAGCTGGAGTTAGCACAGAGAAATGCAGATATTTATGCAGTCCCTGTAAAACTCCCTAAAGCTGAACAGCCCCAACTCCAAAGGTAAGACCAACTAATACTTCATCTCTGAGAAGGTGGAATGGGAGGAGGCCATTCAGCCCCTTTTGAATATGTTACTCAATTAAATCCAGGTTGATCAATACTTTCACTGACACATTTTCCTGTTGTGTTTTTTTTTTTGCACACTCTCTTAATCCAACAAAATATCTATTAATCTTAATTTTTATAATACTAATCAATCCCTGATCAAGTGTTTTTTTTTGTGGTAGAGGAGGCAAAGATTTTCTGTAAGCTGCATGACTGGTCAGTGGTTCTGTGCACATCAGTTAGCATTCTGCAGCATTGGCTTCCATTTCTGCATAGAGTTCAGCAGGAAAAATAATTGAAGGAAACATAATGTGGTGTGGTGGGGGGAACAAGAGTTCCAAGAGTTTTTTTGTGCGAAGGTCATTTCCTAATGGCATCTGTGTTACAATTTTAATCTGGTGGCCCTGTTCTGAGTTCCCCTAACCCCAGGCCAGTAGAAGAAATAAGCTTAATAGAGAGAAACTGTTAACTAATTTTAATACTTTGAGGTTCAGTTTCAGAAGGTGAAATATGTAAATGCACAACAAATAGTAAAATCTATATATCAACTGAGAGCTCCTTTTTACTGTGCCTCTCGCTCTGTCCTCCATCTTTTTGAAACAGTACATTTTAGTCAGCATTGTGAATTGGATGCAGACATCCACTTTTTATTGTGATTTAAAGAAGTTGATAGGCTATGTAGAGGGAAACATTTTTTCCCTGCAGGAGCTGCGCAGTATAAGGGGACAGAATCTTTAAAATTAGAGCTCTGTTCTTCAGGAGTTTAGACAAAAAAAATCACAATTTTATGTAGTGGATGGTAAAGAAAGAAAGCCACTTTTTTTTTTCTCCTTTCTGTCAAAAGCCTGTGAGTGTTTGGGGTCAGTTAAAGTTTTTGAAACTGCCGTTTTAATTCTGCAAGAGTATTCAGTAATTTGGTTGAAATGTGTGTAATAGAGGTTGAGGTACAGATCTGTCATGATCTACCTCTTTTTGCTGTATCCCTTGAGTTTTGGGACCAATCTCAGGGTTGGGTCGCATTATGCCATGGTTGTTTACTTACAGTAGTTTGATTTGTATTCTTTTTGCTGTTCACTTTTATATATTGGTAAGACTTTTTTTTAAATCCAGTGCCTTGGGCTCTTCCTCTTCTGCTATTTTCCTGGATGGGAATGGGATGGGTAAATAAGGTTAATGTTCTGTATTGGCTGACACTGGTTTCTCTATGGCTGCATGGCTGTGTTTCTCTCTCGGGTCCCTAAACTGGAGAGTCAAACCTTTTTGAGAGGTACTCCATCTAGTGGTTTCAACTGAAAGTCAGTACACTGTGAAAATGGATAAATTTTCCCTCGTGGTTGCATTTGGATTCAAACTTGAATAAACTTTTTCTAAGGGTTGAATTAGGCCCATTTACCTCCTCCCTCTTCCGTATCCAAGGGCCCAAACATACCTTTCAGGTGAAGCAGCACTTCACCTGCATTTCACACAATCTAGTCAATTGCATTCACTGCTCACAATGTGGTCACCTCTACATTGGGGAAATGAAGCGTAGACTGGGTGGCCGCTTTGCAGAATGTCTATGTTCTGCCCACAAAAAAGACCCTGAACTGCCTGCCACTTTAAGACACCACCCTGCTCCCTGGCCAACATCTCTCTCTCTCTCTCTGTCTCTCTGTCTCTGTCTCTGGCTTGCTGCAGTGTTCCAGCTAAGGTCAGTACAGCTGGAAGAACAACACCTCATTTTCTGTTTGGGGACCCTGCAGCTCTCTGGATTCTGTATTGGGTTCAATAATTTTAGGGCCTGAACTGTCCCACATCCTAGCCCCCTACCCCGCACACCAGGCCTTGTTATCACAAAGCCTGCCATTATACACTACCTACTGTTACCCATCAACAGTCTCCATTAACAGCTAATCACCCTCCAAGCCAGATTGTTATCAACTCCTTTGTCTGTCCAACTGTCCTCTTTTTAGGGTCTATCCCCACCTATTGCTTACTCCTTAGACCCCTTCTCCCACCCTATCTTCTCTGGATAAACTGGCGTTTTCCTAGCTACCATCAGTTCTGAGGAAGTGTCACTGGACCCGAAACATTAACTGATGGGTTTTTTTCCTTCACAGATGCTGCCAGACTGTGTTTTTGTTATTCTTTCAGCTTAAGTGATTATGTTTATATTTTCCTACATACCAATATTTTTCTCCACTCATCTTAGCCGAGCTACATCCCTTTGTAAAGTCCTCTCATGTTCAACTTGCTTTCTTACCCATCTTTGTGTCACCAGCAAATTTAGCAACCATACATTCAATTATTTCATCAAAATCATTGATATAACTTGTACTTAGTTGAGGTGCCAGCAGTGATCCTTGTGGCACTTTACTTGTCACATCTCGTTAACTCAAAAATTACTCCTTTTATGCCTACTGTTTGCTGTTAACTAATTAATCATTCGTTGATACTAATGTATTACTCCCACCACTGTGGACTCTTATTTTGCTTAGTAGCACTTCCATCAAATATTTCTTTTGATATCAAGTATATATACTATAGTATATCCTCAGGTTCCTCTTTATCCACGTTTTGTTACTTTCCGCATTCCAATAAATTAGTCAAATATGATTTTCCTTTTGTAAAACAAATGTTAACTTGTCTGATTTATATTAGAATTTTCTAAGTGCCCTGTTCTAACATCATTTTAATAATAGATTCCAGAGTTTTCTCCTTCAGTTTTAAGCTGAACCCCAGCTGGTTAAAAAATTACCTTACATGGTGATGTGAATGTTTTATAGTTTAAATTCTCAATATCTTTATCCTGTCTGGGATGAATTTTTGGTGTTATTGTGTCATCCCGGAGAAAATCTAAAGATAATTTGGAAGTTCTAAATTAAAGAGTTCCAAGTTTTCTTTCCCAGTGGCTGGTAATAAACTTGCATCAGCCGAGGTACGGGGAATAAATGAATGAATGAACGTGCGTTTTTATGTCACACCTTCTTCACCATCTGTAGATATGCCACAGCATTCAGCCAATGGAAGTATTTCTTTCATGGTGTAGTTAGAGTTAAGATAGTTGGCAGAAAAATTTTTTGTGTAGACCTAAAGTCATGAAAATGGAGGGGAAAAGAGGAAGAATGAGAAGTGAAATCCATTCCCAAAGAAAAAGGAAGTTAAACATTTGGTAGCTGTTTATCTTGTGCCACATAAATGATGCTGTCCATTTAGAATTTCGAAGAAGTAGCTTTGAATTCAACATTAACTTTGTCTCCACAGATGCTGTCAGACCTATTTGAGTTTCTGCAGCATTTTGCCTTTTTATTTCAGCATCTGTTTGTTGCTTTTCACTGATACATTCTACGTTTCAGGATTTGTTTGATCGTTTTAAATTTTAATGACGGGATATTTGTTCTTTCCTAAAAATCCAGGCCTCCTGAACCACAGAAGCCCCCATCACAATCCTATCATGACCCCAGTGGAGCCATTTACAGTGATGAGGATGAGGAGGAGCAGTATCGAAGGCAATTAGCTGACCATTCAAAGCGTGGTTACTATGGACAACATGCAGTGCAACCAACCAAATACAGGGATACCGAGTTGTAGAAAGCAATATTTTGTTATCCAAATTTTTTTTGAAAACATAAATTTACATACACAAAAAAAGCCGGAAATGGACAGCAGGTCCATTGGTGCCTGAATTTTCAGCTGCTGATTGACTCGCTATGTGTTTGTGGCAGCGTTTTTTATTTTGATAGGTCTTTATGGAGTAACCTACTTTATACCTTTACAAAATGTTATTCTAATTGCCTTTACTGTTTTTGTTTTCCTTTTTCACCATTTGATTTGAAGTTATGTTACAATTCAAGACAAAGAGCAAATTACAATAAAGTGTACGAACTGGCCAGAGACTCTTAAGTAACTAGAGTTCTGAACAGTAACACAAGTGCCTTTCTCCATACCCCCTTTTCTCTTTTGAACAAAAAGATATAATTGGTGATGGTAATGACACTGGATATTGGTTTGATTTTTGAGTGGTTTATTTTACTAACTGATCGACCATTGTGGTATAAAGCTGTTGTAGGGACCAGAGAGAGAATATCTAATTTTGTATTGCCATTTGTAATTGGTGTGTGTCTGTGTTTTGCACAGTTTTTTTTTGTCTTCTAACCTATTGAAAAGGATATTGTTTTTAAACTGATAAAATAAAATAAATTGTATTTTATGTGTCACTTGTTACCCTTTTGTTTAAACTAACAAGGCCATGGGATACAGATGAAGTTTGAAAAAACCCTGGTTTGGAAGATTCCATGCATTTCTTTACCTCTTGCCTATTTTAAAATTTTCTATCGTACATAATAGATTTGTCTTTTTCATTGCACCTATTGTTAGGATAATGGTAGACATCAGTAAGGTTTTTAGTTTGCAAATATGAAAACCGAGAGATTTGCCTCAAACGAAGCCACAAAGTTCATGTTTAAGTCGCAAGAATTTTATTACACCAATACATGAATATCAATAATAACACTAATTGGCTATTTAGCATAAATATATTTAAAAGTTCATTGAACACTGACTTAATTTGGGTTTTTTTCATTTAAAGTTTATCATTCTACACCCATTTGATTTATGCCCTCAAACTCAAAAGTCTGACTTCTTCAACATTGGATAATTTGATCCCAGTATACTCAAAATTTAATATAAGGGTTGAAATTTCTTGAGATTTCAACTGACTTCCAGTAACCTTGTCCCTTCAAATTTCTTCTAAACGTCCCATGGTTGTAAACTCTCCATTCAGAAGTACATTCAGATGCATTCTTGTGTAGCCATCCTGGGTCAGAATTGTTCTGAATCAACTATTCTTCAACTCTGGAGCCTTATCTAAAACACACACTTTCTTTCCTTCTCGTCTCAGTTTGACAAGTCTAGAGTTTGAACTCACTATTAGGTGTCCTTCAGGAGTTTATACTCTTATTAGTCAGCATTCAGAATTTCAAAGCCTACAATCCTTGTAGTGCAGATAGAGGCCATTTGGCCTCCACCAATCCTTAGAGCATCCTTCCGAAATCTGCTCACCCACCCTAACCCATAGCCCTGCATAAACCATGGCTGATTTACCTAGCCCACACATCTCTGGACATTATGGGGCAAATTATCGTGGCTATTCAGAACATCTTTTGATTGCAGAAGGAAACCAAAGCATCTGGAGGAAACTCATGCCTGTATGGGGAGACTGTGCAAACTCCACATAGACAGTTGGCTGAGGCTAGAATCAAACTTGGGTCCCTGGCACTCTCAGGCAGCAGTGTTAACCATGAACTCTGTAAAGGAACTTTGCTTAAAACAGATGTTTCTTCTTGTCAGCTCGATCTAAAACTCTAGACTGAAAATGGGGACCTACTATCGTTTATCTCCTAGGAGCTTGGTCATATGATCATTGAGTGGAAGTCAACTGCTTTTTACATGAATTTAAGGGCCATCAGTCCAGTGGTGGTTTTTCCTCCCCTAAAGCACATTAAAGTGATGGACCATTGCATTCTCAGGATGTGCCAAAACACGTGTGGATGTAGCAAATGTGGTAATGTAGGAAACCTGTCAGTCCGCTTATGCATGCAAACATTCAGTGATTTATTGGAACTATCACTTACTAAAATGTTAGACGGATCAGAATTGAGTGTTGGATGTTTTTAAAATATGCTTACCATGTGGAGTCAGATGGTTAAAACCATCCACTGTTCAACTGCTCAAGTTAAATTCTTACGGCAAGTAAAAGTATTCTTCCTAACTTGTGCACAAGTTGTCAATTTCTTTTTTTGAAATAAGTTTATATTTGCAGGGTAGTTGAATATGTAAAACTTTGGCATTCAAACATGATACCCTTGAAATGACATTCTGAAATCTTTCCATCTCCTGCTAAACCTGCTTATGGACTAACGGAGTACCCAGTTGCTTTAGTATCCAGGACTATACATCCTCACAACCTGCTTCCCAAAGGACTCCATTCAATGCTCCCAGTTTCTCCATCTCGGTCCTGTGTTCTGATGATGTCACCATCTATGAGTGCCTCAAACATCCACCTATTTCCTCAACTGAGGATTCCCTGCCTTCGTGGTTGACATGATGTGGAGGTGTCCGACTGGTGTGGACAAAGTCAAAAGTCACATGATATCCGGTTATAGTCCAACAGGTTTATTTGAAAATCACAAGCTTGTAAAGTGCTGCTCCTCTGTCACCTGATGAAGGAACAGCACTCTTGAAGGCTTGTGATTTGAAATAAACCTGTTGGACCATAACTGGATATCCTGTGACCTCTGACTGTGGTTGACAGCTTTGTCCAACCTATTTCCTGCACTTATGATCTCATCCCTTTTCCCTCCCACAACAGTCCCCTTGATTCTCACTTTCTACCACCAGAAACTGCATCCAAAGGATCATAAGCTAACATTTCTACCATCTCTGGTAGGATACCACCACCAGACACACTCCCCTCCCTTTCCTCGTTAACATTTCATAGGCACTTTACCTCCCAGGATGCCCTGGTCAACTCCTCCGCTCCCAACACCTCCCCACATCCCAGAACACCTTACCATGCAATCACAGGAGGTCCAAAACTTGCCCATTTACCTCCTTACGCCCTTCATTATCCAAGTCCCCAGACACACCTTCCAGGTGAAGCAGCAATTTATTGGTACTTCACTCTGTGAATTCCTCTACTTTGGGGAGATGAAATGCAGACTGGGTAACCACTTTGTAGAATCCTACGTTCTTTCTATAAGAGTGACCCTGAGCTTCCAGTTGCCTGCTACTTGAACCCACCACTATGTTCCATGACCAACATTTCTGTCTCTGGCTTGCTGCAGGGCTCCAGCATGGCTCAGCACTAGCTGGAAGAACAGCAGCTAATTTTCTGCTTGGGGAACCCTGGAGCCTTCGGGACTCCATAATCAAATGATTTTAGAGCCTGAATGCCACTTTCATATGCCCTGACCCACACCCACACCCCAGGTCCTGTTATGACATGGCTGCTTTCAGCATAGCCAGCCCATTTTCACCCCTCTGTTATCAGCGTTTCTTCCTCTTTGGCTTGGTAACATATGTCCCTTTGTTTGTCTCACTGTCTGTCTGTGCTCCATCTGCACCTAGCTGCTCACCTCCCTCTTGCAGCCCACCTGAAGCAGGACTTCGAGACAAGTAAATAACTCTCGTAACTCTAGTTAACTGGAGTATGGATGAGTAGGACATTGGCGAATTGATTCAGTTTGATAGTATTATTGGCATCCTGCATTTCGCACAATGCTTAGGAGGATGCTGATGGAGGTTGGAGGACTGGGTTGTAAATGGTTCAATTCTTCTATTTATAGGGCTTATTTGGGTAATCTTCCATATCAGTCTGGATGACATGTTATTCCAGCAGCAGAGCTGCACTTTTAAAACCTTACCTAGAGATGCAACTCATTCTGATACACAATTCTTCAGCACTACAACTGACAGGCAGTGAGTGCCCATAGTCTGTCCTGTGTTGCCAGCATTAATGACCCTGAACGGAATAGCTTGTTAGGCCATTTCAGAAGGTAGTTGACAGTCATCTATATTACTGTAGATCTGGATGGTAGATCTCTGAAGGATAAGTGAACTGTACCAGTTTTTACAAGAGAAACGATGTGTAAATTTCATGATTTAACTTGATCTTGGAGATTTATTATTTGAAATTTAATTTCCCTAGCTGCCATGGTGGGATTCAAACCCAAGTCACCAGAGCACTTAGATTAGTCCAGTGGCATTATTGTCATTTTACCTCTTACCATCTCCCCTGTGGATTAAAAATATTGGCTTATTCTGTTTGAAAGCAAAGCTTTTTGCTTTCTCATACACCAGCAGGATGTAATAGCAACCACTGTTTTTCAGCACATTTGTCTAATAGGATTAGCCAATGCTGTTTTGGTCATTACACTATTAGTCATTAATAAATTAATCGTTTGATTATTTTTAAACTTCAGGAGCTCCATTCCTACCAAAAGTATAAGCTTAGATCGGATTTTTTTTCAGCCAGAATTGTGGTGCTCTTAGTTGAGTTTGACCTCTGCATTCTGAGTGTGTGCATTTACATTCAGCCAAGTGGAATATTCTCCTTTAGTGTCTGGCAGTTTTGAGCAGTTATTTGTCAAAATTTACTAGCCGAGTGGACAACTTTCGAAAGCTTTAATCAGTAAAGTTCCTTGCGTGTTTAAAAGCGAAGTTATTGGTTGGGTGGGGGGGGGAGTGACTGTTGATTACATTTCTGTTCTGGCTTCTGTTTCGTAAACCTCAAACTGCATTAAGCTGAAAGAATTTTTCCTACTGCTAAATTTTGTTTAAAATGTTGAATTTTGAACATTTCCAATTCATCTCACCAGTGTTTTTTTTTACATTTAGCAACTGGAATAATTACATTTTCTAACATCTGAGAGACAGAAGGACAATACTTAATCAAAGTTCCCTGCAGTGTGGAAGTAGGCCATTCAGCCCATTGAGTCAACACCTGCCCTCCAAAGAGCTTCCCATCCAGACCTAACCCCCTACCCTATCCCTGCATTTCCCAGGGCTAATCTACCTAGCCTGTACATCCCTAGACACTATGGGCAATTTCCCAACACCAAACCACCTAACCTGCACATCTTTTGGACTTTAGGAGGAAACCCATGCCGGTATGGGGAGAACATGCAAACCATTGAGCCACCGTGCCACCTCAAACTTCTACTTTGACTTTTTTTTTCTTAAAGAAACCTTGGCAAGTGAATCCAATTTTGAAAACCCACATTTTAGGAAAGTGAATGTGATGGAAGATGAAGGAAATAAATTATGGTTAAGGGAACTTCTGGACCCACCACTCATACTTGCAGAGTGTTGGGGGTGGATGAAGCATTAAAGATGTGGTGAAGGACTGGAGACAGGAGTTGATTAGATTCTTCATAGAAGCAGTGGTGGAAGGATAGAAAATACCAGAAAGAATTAGGCCTGAATCAAGATGGAAGGGAAGTAGGAATACTCTAAGGAAAAGGATGTCATTGAGAGTCACATTCTCATGCTTATTGCCAGTGAGAAAACAGCCATCTTAATGCCTTCTCATATCAACCAATATTTCTCATCTCAACGTTCAGATTGAAATTGGTGTGGGACAGATAAAGAAACAAACAGAACTGCCTCCTGAAAAAAAGGAAACATATTACTGAAGCTTTGTCTTGGGCTCACCAGGACAACTGTAAGAATGACAATTTCAAACTCTCAAACAATTTACAGTATAAATAATAGGAATTGGAATAAGGAGTGAAAAAAAAACAACAGAAGAAACGGCAATATAGAGTTAACTGGTAAGATCTGATGTCAAAGGAATTGTTAGGGACCCATCTTGGAACCTCAATACCAATTCAAATTTCAACTTCATTCCTAATAGGTGACTGCATGCAAGTCAATAGTTTTATTTATTTGGCTTTAAAAGACTGGAGACTGATGCAGATAATTCGAGCATACATTGAATTGTAAATTTTCTCATTCTGTAATAGTCTTGATATTAAATTAACATACACGTCCTTGTTCCAATCTTGTACTCTCTTTCCCAATTCTTCAATTTATTTGTTTTGAACAGTTGCCTGTTCATTCAAAGTCCCAATGTTTGACTTCCCCTGCTGCTATATTCTCAGATTTGTACCTTCAGCAAGTGGCCATGCTAAACATTTCATAAGATAAATGTGCAAGGTTCAAGCCTAACAAATTGCAGCCATCATTAGGTGCTCTGCTACAGTAAAAACTGGGTGATTATACCACGTGGAGTGGTGGTAATAAGTAGCATAGATGCATTTAAGGGGAAGCCACAGAAACACAAGGAATAGAAGAACATGCTGATTGGGTGAGATCAAATAAGATAGGAAGCGGCTCATGTGGGGCATAAATATTGGCCACTTGGGCAAAACAGCTTGTTTCTGTGCTATAACATTCTCTGTAATTAATCTTCATTTTAGCACTTTATGCCTTCTGTACTTCTGTTATGTCTTGCTATCTAGAAAGATTCCATGATGTGTTCATCCATTGTTAAATGCAAAACAGTATGAAATTTTACAACAATTGCTGAAATCACTCCTGAATCTCTCACTCTTACATTGTAAATTTCCTCTCTTTTGCTGCCATTGATAACTATGGCAACCACGCTGTATTAATTTCTAGTCTTGACTATTCCAACACTGTCCTGGCCAGTCTCTCATCTCGCACCCTCTATAAACTGTTGCTCATCCAGTAACACTAAGTCCTGTTCAATCGTTGGCTCCCAGGTCCAGTGACACCTTGATTGTAAAATTCACATTTTCTTGTTCAAATCTCTCCGATGCCTTAACCATGCGAATCTCTGTGGCAGCCTCCAGCCCTACAAATCTCTGGGTTCTTTGCACTCTATCAGTTCTGGCTTTTTGGAATTGTACCAAGTTTATTTTTGCCACCAGTGCCAGTTGTGGCTTCAGTTGGCCTGCAAACTCTGAAAAGCCCCCTGTCTCTGCTCTTTAAAACCTACTTTGACCATGTTTTCCTGTTATCTGACGTATAAGACCACATGAAATAGGAACTGAAGTAGGCCATTCGATCCCTCAAGCCGCCTCTGCCAGTCAATAGGATCCTGGCTGATCCAACATTCCTCACTTCCCTGCATTTCTTTCCCCTCACCCCCCATTACTCTTGTGCCCCTACTGATCAGGGATCGATCTTAGCCATAAATACACAACACGACTCTACCCCCACAGCTCTCTGGCAAGGAGTTCCAAAGACTCAAAACCCTCAGAAGAAATTCCTCCTCACCTCAGCCTGAAATTGGCGTCCCTTAATCCTGAGACTTGGCACCCTGGTCTTAGACTCCCCCATGAGGGGAAAACACACTCTCAGCATTTACAAGCCCTTTAAGAGTCCAATATGTTTCAATGAGATCACCTCTCATTCTTCTAAACTCCAATGAGTCCCAGCATGGTTTGTCTTCTGCGGCTGGGACTTTGACGGTACTCTCGTGAGGATCCTTGGATGTTTTATGTTAATTGTACTGTAGATAAAAACGTTATTATTTTACATCCAACAAACCTCTCTGTCCCTTCCGGGCTTCAATCAAGAACGTAGTCAAAACAAGATACCTTGCTAGAGCTGCATTTTTGAAATCGAAATTGAAAAGAAATTTTATGTCAATAATATTGACATGCTCGGTATTTTCCCCTGGTTATAATTTTTCCCCCAATCGGTATGGCTGCAAGGCGACTGGGACTAGTAATTCATGATAAACGAGGTAGGTAAAGGGGTAAATAAATAGTGGAACACATGGAGCCCGCAAAAAATTTAAATACAAGTAGTTTTTTAAAAAGTGTTTAGTTAGGTCAAACTAAAAACCTCAAGATTTATTTTTAAAATCTAAAAATTAGGTTTCCTAGTCTTGTTTTAAACCCACAGCTTGTAGCGGCCTCGGAGGGTCAAAGTCTCCCTTCGAAAGTGACTGGCTTGTGTGTGTGCCAGATCTAGTAATGCAATCCCAAACTCGCCTGGAGTTATTTTAAAACTACTCAACTCAGCCACTTTGGAAAACAAGGGGAGGGTTAAAAAAAAGTTGGAAAAGTGGGACGTACCGCGACTTGGGAGAGCGATGCATTTCCTAAAAGGCAGTTCCTTGCAAATGGCTTTAGAGTGAATTGAAGGACTGAAGAGGCTTATCAAAGTAAACGCAGTGATTTTCACTGTTGGGGTGTGACTGTGGGTTACTAAGTCCCGCAGTCAACCTTTTTCTGTCTGTCTGTCTGTCTGTCTCTCTCTCTCTCTTTTCTTGCCGGATGTCACTGCCAGTGGTGTTGCCCACTTCTTGCTGCCCAGTGCAAGCTACCACACCGAGCGGGGAGGCACCGCTTCGGAACCGGGCTCGGTGTGTGTCATGGCCCGGAGCGCTGCACTCCAGCAGCAGTAACAGCAGCAACAATACGAGCCCGGCACGCCAGCCACTGCACTGCCCGCTCTACGGCCGCTCCCTCTTCGCTCTGGGACTACTCCAGATCGCTCTGGGTTTCTCCATCGTGTCTCTCAGTTTCGGGGCTCTGTCCCTCACCGAGTCCCCCAACGTCAGGAACTCTTGTCCCTTCTGGGCCGGCTCCTCGGTGAGTTTAGCAACAAAACTTTCTCCATAAGTTTGACACTGAATTAACTTTTGACTATGCTCCAGCAGTTCCCAGATTGTTGTACTCGAACTGTTGCATTTACCAAATCGTTTTTTTTTGCGGGAGGGGAGTCCGGTTCGAAGAGTGGCAGGTTTGCATTTATATAGCGCTTTTCGCGACCTCAGACTACCCCAAAGTTTCTTTTGAAGTGTCGTCAACGTGGTAATGTAAAACAGCCAGCTCAAGCCCTATTCCCACAAACACCAACATGATAATGACCAGTTATTCTACTTTTTGTGATGGTAACTTTTATAGAGGTTTTTTTTTAAAAATACAGATGGGCCGAACGACCTGTTTTGTACTGTGAATTTCACGCGACTATTAAGCTCTGACCTCACGTCCCTTTTGCTCTCCGGCCTTGTTTCTCAGTTTCTTTGACTCATTCTCTTCTAAATTTGAATCTTACAACACAGAAGAAGGCTATTTGGCCCTTAGTGTCTGTGCTGAATCTTTAAAGGTGTTATCCAATTGGGCTCATTCTCATTATACTTTCCCTGGAGCCCTGCAAATTATCATGTAATTTGTTCTATTCTGCCTCTCATTCCTTTGGTTTTAAACAATATTCTATGCAGACGTTATCCTCACCTAACAATTTATTTACATGTGCAAATTAAAGTTATGCAGTTTTAATTAAATTGTGATGTATCTTTCTGAAGTTGCTGCTCCTATAACATTTTAGCAGTTGTTACTTAGAGTGTTCATCTGTGAAATTTGTGATGAATTCTTTTTTCAAAACAGACATGGTGAACCAGCAGTTTTAACATTTCTAAATTTTAAAATCGCACTTAAGTTGTGAAATATTGGATAGTATTGTGGGGATCTTGTGCTCGTGACACTGTGCCTCTTATAGAGGAGGATGCATGTAATATTCACACATTGTCAAAGAATAAAGAATAGCAGGAACTTGTGTGGGATGATAACAGAATTTCTGGAAATGTATGGCATATTGCTCAGCATCTAAAAGAATGAGCTGTGCCTCACAAGGTAGCATTCCTGCCTCTGAGTCAGAAGGTTGTACGTTTGAGGCCCACTCTGTAAACAATTAAAAAATACAAGCTGACACTTGGAATACAGTGCTAAGGGAGGGCTACAAGGTCAACTGTGCTGTTTTCCATCCCAGGTGGATATAAGATCCCCTGGGACTAGTTTGAAGAACTAGAGAACTTTCCTTAGTATCATGACGAACATGATGTCCTTCAGTCACCGCTTAATTGTCATGCTGTCTGTGGGAGTTTCTACTTAGGTAGAAGTGGCTGTGGAACGCTTTCAGTTGTCTCAAGGTTGTGAAAGGTGCACGATAAATGCAAGTTTTTTTTTCTTTTTTTTTCTCTTCAACAAGTTTCCACAATATCGCAAAGGAATATTTACAGCCAAGACAGTCCTGTTTGAAGGGTAGTCACTGTCATAATGTAGGAAACACTGCAGCCAACTTGAGCACAGTGAAAATGCATGAAGGACGAAGTGATAACTATCAGATGAATTGTTTTGGTAATGTTGATTTGAAGGATAACTATTGAATGCCAGGGAGAAATTCCCTGCCCTTTTGAAATAGTGCCATGCAGTATTTTACACTGACTTAAGAGGATTCACAGAGTGACGGTTTAACGTCTCATTCAGAGGAAGGTGTAATCATTTGGGTAGTGCACCCTTAGTACGTTTTTTTTAATTCACTTGTGGGACATGGACATCACTGGCCAACCAGCATTTTATTGCCCATCCCTAGGTGCACTTCAGAAAGTGGTGGTGAGCTGCCTTCTTGAACCTCTGCAGTCCATGTGATGTGGGTTGACCCACAATGCCATTAGGGAGGGAATTCCAGGATGTTGACCCAGCAACAGTGAAGGAACAGCGATATATTTCCAAGTCAGGATGGTGAGTGGCTTGGAGGGGAACATGCACTTGGTGGTTTCCCATGTATCTGTAGCCTTTGTGCTTCTGATGGAAACGGTCATGGGTTTGGAAGGTTCTGTTTTGAGCATCTTTGTGAATTTTTACAATGCGTCATGTAGATAGTACAGACTGCTGCTGCTGAGCATTGGTGGTAGAGGAAAAAGATACTTGTGGATGTGATGCCGATGAAGTGGGCTGCTTTGTCCTGGATGGTGTCAAGCTTCTTTTAATGTTGTTGGAGCTGCACCCATCTGGGCAAGTGAGCAATGTTTCATCATACTCCTGTGCTTTGTGGATAGCAGCCCGGCTTTGCAGGGAGCTTGGGATTTGAATTACCTGTTGCAGTGTTCCTAGCTTCAGACATTCTCTTGTAGCCACTGTGTTTATGTGATGAGTTCAATTGAGTCTCTAGTCAATGGTAACTTCCAGGATGTTGATAGCGAGGGATTCGGTGGGAGTAACACCATTAAATGCGAAGGGGAGTGATAGGATTGTTTGTTTCTTAGTGGAAGTTATCATTGCCTGGCATTTGTATGGCGCAAATGTTACTTGCCATTTGTCAGCCTAAGTCTGGATATTGTCAAAATCTTGCTGCACTCGAACATGGACTGCTTCAGTATCTGAGGAGTAGCAAATGGTGTTGAACGTTATGTAATCATTGGCAAACTTCTCCACTTCTGACCTTATGATGGAGGGAAGGTCACGGATGAAGCAGCTGAAGATGGTTGGGCCTAGGACATTACCCTGAAGAATTCCTTCTGAGATGTTCTGGAGCTAACGTAACTGACCTTCAATGGCTACTGCACTGGAAACGTCAGTCTAGATTTTGTACTCGGTTGACCAGAGTGGGTCTTGAATCTACAACAGTTTGGCTGTGTTCAGAGCCACAGACAATGCACCGGGTAAAAAGACTCCTTAGCAGACCCGGAAAGGGAAGGAGAGTATCACCCCATGATAACAAGGTGTGGAGCTGGATGAACACAGCAGGCCAAGCAGCATCATAGGAGCAGGAAAGCTTGACGTTTCGGGCCTAGACCCTTCATCAGAAAACAGGATTTAAAAAATGATAGTGGCAGGGGGCAACAGATGGCTGGTTTAAAACAAATGGGGAAGGGGTGACAAATCTGCAAAGGTTATCTCAGTCAGAAATTGAGAAGACATTAGAAAAGACAGATGAAAGAAAACTGATTATAGTCAAAATCCTGAGCGTACTTTCAGCGCACACTGGCAGTTCAAAAAGCCACTCACCATCACCACCTTAAGGGCAACTAGGAATGGGCAGTACATGCTGGTGTGCTGACACCCACATCCCAAGTATTAATTTTGTTTAAAAATGTAATGTGAAATGATTAACTGGAATAAGCTGGGGCAGTAACTACAATCGGAAATTGCTGAAGTAATTAATGATACAGAATTGTACTTGACATTTGCATTGTTTGGAATATAGTGGAGAGCAACTACAGACTGTTTGTTTGGCCTGAGGAATGGGGTTGGGGTTAGTTGGAATAGCATGACAGAGGAGACAATACCAAAGGAATATGTAGGACAGCTGACACAGAAACAGGGAATTCAGACCAACCAGTCCAGGTTGGTGTATATGTTCCTGTTGAGCCTTCTCCCATCTTTTCTCATCTAAACAGTTTATTGTAACCCATCTCCTTCAAATATTAGTCTAATTTCCCTTAAACATATCTGTACTAAAGATAGAGTACCTCAAATCTAACAATCTGGAAACTAAACAACAAAAAATAATGCAGAAGCTGGAAATCAGAAACAACAACAGAAATTGCTGGGAAAATGCTGAAGAAGGGTCACTGGACCCAAAATGTTAACTCAGCTTTCTTTCCATGTATGCTGCCAGACCTGCTGAGTTTTTCCATTAATTTCTGTAGTTGTACCTGGAAACTAAGTGCCCAATAACCAAATGTAAAATAATGTGGAAAATGTGAGGTTATGCACTTTGGCCAGGAAGAATAAAGGAGTATTATTTAAATAGAGAAAGACTGCTGAAAGCTACAGACCAGAGATATTTGAGTGTCCTCATCCACAGATCAGAAAAAGCTAGCATCCACATTCATGAGTAATAGGGAAGTCAAGTGGAATGCTAGCCTGTATTTCAAAAAGAATGAAGTATAAAAGTAGAGAAGTTTTGCTAAAATTATACAAGACAATAAATAGTCAGACCACAGTTGAAAAGCTGTGAAGAGTTTTGGGCCCTTATCTGAGGATGGTTATACACGCGTTAGAAGCAGTCAAGAGAAAGTTCACTAGATTGATTCCAGGAATGGAGGGACTATCTTTTGAGGAGAGATCGAGTAGACTGGGTCTGTGTTCATTGAAATATAGAAGCATTAGAGGTTACCGAATTGAAACTTACAAGACTCTTCGAGGACTTGTCAGGGTTGATGTGGAATGGTTGTTTAACCTTGTAGGAGAGTATAGGATGAGAGGGCATAAATTTCAGAATAAAGACAAAGATGAGGAGGAATTTCTTCTGAGTGTTGTGAATCTGTGGAATTCTTTACTGGAGAGGCTTGTTGAGGCTGGGTCATTAAGTGCATTCAAGGCTGAGATGGACAGATTCTTAATTAGTAAGTGAATTGAGAAAAAGGTATGAAATTGGAGTTGAGAATTATCAGATCATGACCATGATCTCACTGAATGGCAGACCAGACTCAATGGGTTGAGTACTTCTGCTCCTATGTCTTATGATTGTATAGTTTTTTATAAGCTGCCATGTGTTAATTTTAATTAAGTACAATTTTAGAAAACTTACCTAGACAATTCAGCTAAGACCAGGGGGGCTCGGGACCAGGTACCAGCTTTGCCCTGCATGCCAAGCAAACCTGAAGCCCACCTGACACGGCTTGACCTGAAATATTGTAAATCCAGTGTGGCCTTGATCTCGAGGGTACTGTATTTGAGATATTGCACTTGTGTAACCATTTCTTGTGGTAACAATTTCCTCATTTGCACCGCTCTTCGATTAAATAGATTTCTCCTGAATTCCCTATTGGATTACCTACCTCATATTAACGCTTGCTAGTTATGTTCTTCATCGCAAGAGGAAACCCTGTCTTTGCATATCCACTTTATCAACATCTTAGAAACTTTTAAAGACATCTAATAGGCCACTCTTCAGCTGCCTTTTTTCCCCCTGAAGAACAGTGAGCCAACTTCGCTAGTCTTTCTTGATGTGTATATCCATGGATTTCTGGTACTATTCTTTGTAGGTTTTATCTTCACCCTCCCTAGTTCCTCTGTATTTCTTCAAGAAAGAAATTTCATTTAAATAATACACGTAACATTAGAAAAAAGTAAACTGGGACACTTCATACAAGTGAACACGGTGCCCATAACCATTGTGGTTAATGCGCAGCAAGAGGTTCTTTGATCCGTTGAGTACGTGCCAGCTTTATATAAAACAATCCAGCCAATCCCATTTCTCCCACTCAGTCCCTGTGCCAGTGCAAGTTTTTTTTCTTCCAAGTGCCTAACTAATTTCCTTTTGAACCCATTTATTGCCTCTGCTACCAGCCTCATGGGCAGAGAGCTCCAGGTCATTACAATTTGTTGCGTAAAAACGGTCTTCCTCATGTTTCACCATCCCTCCCCCATTCCATGGTATTTGTTGCCCAAAACCTTAGCTCTCTGTCCCTAAGTGTTGGAAAGTAGGTTTTCTTTGATTTCTTATCAAAACCTGACATAGTCTTGTCCACCTCTGTCAAACCTCCCCTCTCTCTCCTTGCATTCACAAACAACCCTAATTTCTCCAACCTAACCTTATAGCTAAAGCTCATCCTAAGAAGCATTCTGGTAAATCTCATCTGCACCTTCTTGAGGATTCACATCCTTCCTAGTGTGTAGGCAATCAGAACTGCATGCACTACTCTGGTCATAGCCTAACCAGAGCTTTATAAAGATTCAAATTAACTTCCCTGATGTTGTACCCACTATCCTTTTCTACTAAAACCTAAGATCCCATGTTCTTTATGAATTGTTCTCTCAATATATCTGCTACCTTCTCGAATCTATGTACATGAGCCCTCCAGGTGCCTCTGCCCCTGAACACTCTTTAAAACTGTGCCATTCAGTCAATAGTGCCTTTTGCTATTACTGCTGCCAAAATGCATGACCTAATGCTTCCGTGTATTAAATTCCATCTGCCATTTGTCTGCCCATTTGTCAACTCTATTGATGCATTTGATTGACGTTATCTTGCCACACTTGCCACCCGTCCAAGCTTGGGACGAGCAGCACATTTTGAAATGTTACTCTGTTAACGCTGGATATTGAAATACAATCTGAAGTCTCTAGTCTGTGTGCTTAAGAACAGTATCGAGGCTAAATGTTGTGAATTGTTTGGTAATTGCATAACGTGTTTGCTTGTGTGTACACATTTGTGGTATAATTCTTTCTGCCTTGATGTCATGTTGCTTTGAAGTGGGATTGTTGAACTTTTGGGAGGGTGTTTTCCCTCATCTGCCTATTCATAATAATATGGATTCTCTGGGACAGCTCTTCACTGTAGCAGCTAGTGTTGTGTTTTCAGTTTACAAATAGTTTAAAACATATGCAACTGGGGAGCAGACTATTCTGCTACTTGCAGAATTGCTGAAATGTGTTACAAGATAAGACATTAACAACTTGTATTTAGGACTGTGATGTTAACTTTTAATTTTATTTCTTTATTTTTCTACCTATACTAAGAACTTAAACTAATGCTTTACTTTTAGCTTTGTTTCACTAAGAAGGCACCATGTGTGGTGACGTTCACTGAACTCTTGCACTTGTGTACTTGAGTACACGTGACAGTAAAGCTTAAATCAAATCAAATATATGAGTAAAATGTTACAAAGCAGTTCACATGAAACATGTCAAGCAAAATTTGACATAGAGGTCTGGCAGCATCTGTGAAGGAAAAAGCAGAATTAACGTTTCGGGTCCGGTGACCCTTCCTCAGAACTGGGGAACCATTCTGAGGAAAGGTCACCGGACCCGAAACATTAACTCTGACTTTTTTTTCTTCGCAGATGCTGCCAAACCTGCTGAGCTTTTGCAGAAACTACTGTTTTTGTTCCTGTTTTACAGCACCCGCAGTTCTTTCGGGTTTTTTATAATTTGTCACTCAGCTGCATAAAGAGATATTAGGACAGGCAAGAGGAAGGATATGCTGGAAGTAAGAAAGTGGGAAGCTCGCATGGAGCATAAACACTTGCTTGGACCAGTGAGGCTAAAAGGCCTGTGTTTTTCCTGGTCTGTTAGCTTCAGATCATATATATTTTAAAATAGTTAACGTCCTGTGGAGAAAGTCAGGCATTTGGTTGAAGTTTTAGCCCGAGCCAGGACCTGACCTGCTCCAACTATCAGTTGGCATGTGGGTAGTTTTGTGCATATTGCAACAGTGTTCAAAAATTGGTATTCCTTTGGCAGGTATCATTATATGTAATGAGAATTGTGGATAGGAGTTTTACAATTTGTCCTGTGGTAGGGACAGTACAAAATGTCACCAATAATTTGTTCCATTTTTGATTTGTTTTTGCTTTCGACTTGCAATTGTGGGCACAAAAAACGTACAAGGTAAGGCTGGAATAATTTGCACGTGAAAGGTCAGGTTGTTGGATAATGTGTGGACATTTTCAAGACTATCGAGGAGGATGAGGAATTTTCCATGCGAAAAAGTGAGTTGGTCATGGTGATCAGGGTAAGGTACTAGGGAGACCAAGCTTGGAATAGAGTATACATTTGTTTAGTCATGTCGAGAATTCAGTGGAGAGATCTGCCTTTGTGTCATTGAATGAATGTAATTGGTTTCTTGCGTGAGAATGTCTACCCCGGGCACTTTTGTCATAAAGACCGTATGGGAGTGCTGAGAAACAGTAATATGTCTGGTTTACTGACTGGTTCACATGATATAACTTGCCACTGCATGAGATTGGTATGTATTTCTTTAGCATAAGAGACCCGAAGGTTCTCAATGTACACCTGTGCTTTAGGCAAGGGCGGAACAGAAGATTCCTTTTCAGGTGCAGGAAGATTTGGCAGATCTGAGTTATTTACAGAAAGTTTAATTCGCTGCACACCATCGATCTCAAAGCGAATATATGGTCACTCGTTTCCTCTGTTCCATTAATAATTCCCAGCTGAAACTTAGCATTTGCAGACGCCTCCAAAGCATTGGGACAACTATATACAGGTTGAAATATTCAACGCATTTTCCCAGAACAACACTTGAGCAAGTTGTGCTTGGTTATATACATCTTTCAGATGCAACAATATATCTTCCATTACAGCACATGAAGAGCAACATTTTGCATTTATTATAGTGCTTTTAACATCATAAAGCATCCTAGAGCACTTTATTTGAATAGTTGTAGGGCAATATTTGGAATTGAACCACATAATCAGATATTAGGCGGCCAAAAACATAGGTTTTAAGGAGTGTCTTACATTCTTTTTAAAAAGAGAGAAGAGGTCAATGCATTAGTATTTACATTTTGCTATCCCATCAGTGCTATAGCATCCCTTGGGAAGCAAATGATCTTACCAGTTGACTGAATACCAAGAGAATATTCAACACTCTGAAAAAGCTCCCAATCTTCCCCAAAATTGCCTCTCTTGGCATTGAGCAACCCTCTGGTTTTATGGTCATAGGGCAGGCTGTCTGAGTCTTACAACTTAATGTTGAGGTGCAGTTGGCCACCAAGCAAAACCTCTTTGAATGTCTTGCCACCCAACACTCCATTGACATTGACTTCAAGAGAAACAGGTCACTATTGTATCAAAGGGTGACAAAGGCTAAACACGGCTGGGTCACCTATCTCTGACACAGCATTACTGAAGCAGCCACTCTGTCTTGAATCACATTCGGTGACACAGTTTGGTTTGATGGTTTCCATATTGCAATTGTGTCCAGGTGCCAAATGCCAGCTGGGAGCAGCCAGTACCACAAATACTGCCTCACTCAGCCACCTGTATGGGACACTACACCAGCCACCCACACTGGCCAGGGTTATTCACCAAACAGTGATGGTAAGCAGCTCCTAGAGTGGGTCTGTCTCAGCCTGATACACGAGCCAGTTGGGGTTGGCACGGAACTGAAGAAAGTATTAAGGGGCCTGAAATGTGGGAAAGCAGCAGAATATGCCATTACATTAGAATTCCTGAAATAATTTGTCTCCCATGTTTGTGCCTGGCTGACCCAGTTCTACAGAAGCATCAACTCGGACTCACTCCCAAAGATGTTGTGTGCGACAAAAATCACTGCCATTCCCAAAATCCTGAAACTATTTCACCCTTGGCAGCCAACTATTGACCAAGTTCACTTTGTTTTGTGTGCCGTAAGATCTTAGAGACACTTATCACGAAACACATCCCCAGTAGTAGAGACTAACCTTAATGTCAAACAGGCAGTTTCTGTAAGGGGTACAGCACTTATGATCATATTCTGGCACTCACCACCTACATCAAAGATTGTTTCCTAAAGAACCTGAAGATAGCATAGTGCTGCAGGACCGGCAGCCATCTATGATACAGTGTGACACACTGCCCTGCTCCTGAAGCTGTCCAGTCTGCATTGGAACCATGGTAGGGAAACACAGAACCTGCTCACAATATATCTCTGCTGCAAAAACAGGAAATGACATATGCAGGACCAAACTTAAGGGTTTGGGCCTCCACTGTTACTTGTGTAATGATGGTGATGTCCAACCTCTTGACAAAAATTTAGGCCAATGAGCACTTGTCTGAGCTGTGTTATAATGGTGTAAAATAACATGTGAGATATTCCAAGATTTATCGTTCAAATCATCGTTCATCCTACTTCACAAAAATGGTTTGGATTCAGTACCGAACAGTCAGATTTGGAAAATGTCACCAGACTGGGATGAGATTTTTCTTCATCTCCGCTCTAAATGCTTGATCTCTAATCCCGAGACTATGATCCTCAGTTGTAGACTTTCCAGTCAGGGGAAGCAGACTCTCAACTGAGTGAAGTAGTGAGCTGTTCTTTCTCCTGTTAAATCCCCTAAGAATTTTATGTGTTGTGACCAGTATCTCTCATTCTTCTAAGCTCCAAACACACTTTTTTTTTATTCATTCACAGGATATGGTGTCACTGGTTAGGCCGACATTTATTGCCCATCCCTAATTGCCCTTGAGAAGTTGGTAGTAAGCTGTTTTCTGGAACTACTTCATTCCACTTGATGTAAGTACACTTTCAGTGCCGTTAGGGAGGGGATTCCTAGATTTTGACGTAGCAACATGGTTCCAAGTCAGGATGGATGTGCCTTGGAGAGGGAAACTTGCTGGTGGAAGTTTTCCCATTACATTTGTCACTCTTGGCCTTCTAGGTTGTAGAGATCATGGGTGTGCAAGGTTTTGTCTAAGGAACAATGGTGAACTGATGCGATGCATCTTGCAGATAGTTCCCATGATGCCACTATACATTGGTGGTGAAGGGACCAGATGCTGAAGGTTTCAGATGTGATGTCAGTCAAACTGGCTGCTGTATTCTGGACAGTGTCAAGCTTCTTCAGTGTTGGAGCTCTGTGCATTCAGGCAGTAAATAGTATTCGCATACTCTAGACTGAACTTGTGTATTGTAGATGGTGGACAGGGTTTGAGGCGGCAAGTGGTAAGTTACTCGCTGAAGAGTTTCCAGCCTTCAACCTGCCTGTTTTAGCCACAGTATTTATATGATTGGTCTGGTTCAGCTTCTGGTCAATGATAACCCCAGGATGTTGATATCGGGTGATTCTGTGACAGTGATGGTAATGCTGCTGAATGTCAAGGAGCAATTGCTGGGATTCTAACTTGTTAGAGATGGGGTAACTGCATGCCATTTGTATGTGAATGTTACTTGTTATAGATCAACTGAAGCCTGAATGTTGTCTATGCTGCGTTTTGACATGGATTGATTCAGCATCTGAATAATTGTGAATGATGCGGAATATTGTGAAGTCTTCACCTTTGACCAGATGGTGGAGAAAAGATCATTGAAGCAGCTGATGATGGTTTGAGCAAGGACGTTCTCCTGAGGAACCCCTGCAGAGATGTCCTGGGACTGAGATGATTGACATCCAACAACCACACCCATCTTTCTTTGAACATGGTTTGATTTTAATCAGTGAAGAGTTTTCTCCCTGATTCCAACTGACTCCACTTTTGCAAGGGCTTTTTGATGCCAAATTCAGTCAAATGCCTCCTTAATATCAAAGGCAGTCGACCTTATTTCCCTTCTGTAATTCGGCTATTATCTCCATGTTTTAATTAAGGCTGTTATTGGGTTAGGAGCTGAATGGACCTGGTGTTAGGTTCGTTTTTCGGAGACCCTCACGGACTTGATGCAATAGAAAGACACTGACCTGGCTACGAAAACACAATCCTTTATTATTAAGAAGTACAAGCTGTGGAGGATCACTGTACACAACCCGGCACAGAGTGCTGAGTTCTATAAGCGATTCTCCCTGAACAGTGGACAGTCCCTGCTTTTTATACTCTATGTATGAATTAGCTAATACAAAAAAAATTACTACATTCGGAACATAAAAGAACAGGATACAGTATCAGAGATAATAGGAATTGCAGATGCTGGAGAATCTGAGATAACAAGGTGTAGAGCTGGATGAACACAGCAGGCCGAGCAGCATCATAGGAGCAGGAAGTCTTGATGTTTTGGGCCTAGACCCTTCATCAGAAGACAGTATCAATCGTTCACGAAGTGACTGATAACGGCATGAGGCGTTTTCAGGTCACCGAAGTGGCAGAATGCGATTTCAAGCCGCCGAAGTGTCTGGCTTGAACAAAGGTTGCTGACCTGGCCACTTCAGTATAAACTGAAGCTTCATACCTTCACAGAAGTTTCACCCTCTGACAGAAGTTTCATCCCCTTACAGAATTACAGATGTCTCACGCCCTTGCAAACTTTTCCCACCCAATTCCATTCAGGCAGGAAGTTTAAGACAGTTTCTACATACCCCTGTGTAGGAAGATAAGGAGCATAAATGTTAATGGGATGTTATTCCATTAACATCTCACTGGCAGAACCCAAACTGAGCACCTGTGAGCAGGTTATCGTTGAGTAGGTGTTGCTCGAACGTGCTGCCAGAAGCACCTTGTATTACTTTGCTGATGATTGGCTGAGTTGGATTCATCCTGATTTTATGGACAGGACATATCTCGGTAAGTTTTCACATTACCAGGTAGATGCCTGTGTTGTAATAAGCCCAATCTCTAAACTTGCCAAATCTTGTGCACTTTCATTTCATCCCTTCAAATGCAAATAAAGACTTCCTGAGGTAAGGAGACCAAAACTTTACGCAGTACTCTAGATGCCATATAACTGTAGCAAGACTTCTTTCCATTTATATGCTGCCTCTTCTTGTGCAAATAAAAGATAAAAGAAGACTGGGGAGAGGACTACAGAATTTACAGTAGGGCAGCTGAAGGCATTTTTGCCCATTGTGAACTAATGGAAATTGAGATCTGCAGTAAACTGTTTGCAAACAACTCTTGGACCATATCTTCAGGTTGTCTTTATTTAACAACAATCTTTTACTGACCTGATAACACTTGGCTGAATTCATAGTTCAGAACAAAACAAAATGATTTCCAATATGATATGAAGCATTGAATTTGAGAATTTTGCATTGAGAAAAAAGAATTCTGTGTCTAGTTAATGACACTTGAAGACATCATTTATTAGATGTGGGATGTAATCTGAACCCATCCATACAGTCACTGCAATCAGTTCCAGTGATCTTCTAATCAAGTGGGGCATATATGAGGGACTTATGGCTATCTGTGCACATGCAAAATGTCTGTCTGTGGCTTAGGTTTTGTAGTCAGTGGTGAAGTCGTGGCAGTCACCACTGTGTTTGAAAGAAACTGCTCACAATTATCTAGTTCTGTAGCTGTTTTATAAGGTATAGTTTTTAAGGATTTAATGCTCACGTTACATTGAGCTCCATTCACATGATGATATGTCACGGTCTGTGGGTAGAGACAGATGACTACCTGAAAGGAGCAGGTGTATTTTTTATAGCTACGAAGAGTCCTTAGTCATTATGCCTAACAAGTTCATGTAAAATCTGTTATTATCATTGCAATAAACAACCTTATTATCCAAGCCGAATACCTTGTCGGTTCAGGCTTACCACAGGTCTATCCTCCTACCATTGATAATTAGACATACCCTAGAATCAGCATAGAGAAAGAGGATTGGTGAGAGTGAAACCAGAGTACCATGCACTGTGGCAATGGTATCTGAAAACACAAGGCTAAGGTAATCCTTATTAAGGATGTTAATTTCCGCTTGACGCCATCTGTATTGCATCTGTGGCACCCAGAAACGTTGGTGTCATCAAGCTGGCATGGTGGATAGCGAAGAAGGTTACCTCAGAGTACAAAGGGACCTTGATCAGATGGGCCGATGGGCCGAGGAGTGGCAGATAGAGTTCACTTTAGACAAATGTGAGGTGCTGCATTTTGGAAAGGCAGATTAGGGCAGGGATTACACACTTAATGGTGAGGTCCTGGGGAGTGTTGCTGAACAAAGAGACTTTGGCGTGCAGGTTCATAGTTTTTTGAAAGTGGAGTCTCAGGTAGACAAGATAGTGAAGGTGGCATTTGGAATGCTTGCCTTTATTGGTCAGTGCATTGAGTATAGGAGTTAGGTGACCATGTTGTGGCTGTACAGGACAGTGATTAGGCCACTAATGGAATCCTGTGTGCAATTCTGGTCTCCCTGCTATAGGAAGGATGTTGTGAAACTTGAAAGGGTTCAGAAAAGGTTTACATGGATGTCGCCAGGGTTGGAGGGTTTGAGCTATAGGGAGAGGCTGAATAGGCAGGGCTATTTTCCCTGGGGTGTCAGAGGCTGAGGGGTGACTTTTATCGAGGTTTATGAAATCATGAGGGGTAAGGATAGGGTGAATAGCCAAGGTTTTTTCCCTGGCGTGGGGAGTCCAAAACTAAAGGGCATAGGTTTAAGGTGAGGGGGGAACAATTTAAAAGGGATCTAAGGGGCAACCTTTTCACACAGAGGGTGGTGCGTGTGTGGAATGAGCTGCCAAAGGAAGTGGTGGAGGCTGGTACAATTACAACATTTAAAAGGCATCTGGATGAGTATATGAATAGAAAGGCTTTAGAGGAATATGGTCCAAATGCTGGCAGATGGGACTAGATTTATTTAGGATATCTGGTCGGCGTGGACAAGTTGGACCAAAGGGTCTGTTTCCATGCCATACAATTCCATGACTCTGATTCTCATAGACAGCAACGCAGGGTGTAAAAGATCATAATTCACTTCTTGACAATTCACGGGAAAACAAAATGAAGACCGTAGGAGCTGAAATTGCAGAGATTTTTAAAAATGGCTGTATTTATTATTTTAAAAGTAATGAAATAGCCAAATGACAGTCCACACCTTTTACATATTTTTCAGTGTTAGGTTAGCGCACCATTTTAAAAACTTAATTACCCTCACTGCAGAAGACTTAATAAACTTTTTGGTGGTTTTCACCATGATAGTAGTGCATAAGAAATTCGAGTTCATACCAAATCACAGAGACTGTGTTGATCATGTCTGTGAATGCTGCAAAAATGTATCCTATCGAGCAGCAAAATATCACCGACAGCACCCTCCAGATTCCTGTGTTTAACTGCTTAGATGCAGACACAAGAGTTTACTACCTGATTTGCACAGTAACGATGTTGAACATTGGCCCACAATTTGACAAAACTGCCAACTTTATAACCACAATGTGTGAACATTGGGCACTCCCTCCAACCTCAGGACTAACAAAACCAGGGTGTCATTTCTGCTCAGGGTGTAGGTTGGGAAATATGGTTGGTGAGACTTGATCAAAGTTTAATGCTGCTAAGGATAGCAAACCAAGGGGGTAGAGACAACTGTCTCCTGGATAGGAAGCCAACGGTAAACGTAGGTCAGACTTCTATGCAAAGGGTACTGGAAAGGTGGAACTATTTACTGCAAACAATAATAGATAGATCAGTTGCCAATTTTAAATCTAAGATTGTTTGATCTTTGTTAGGTAAGGGTATTAAGGGATTTACAGCAAAGGCAGATGGATGGAGTAAAATCACAGATCATCCATGATCTCACTGAATGTAGTAACAGACCCACAGAACTAAATGGCCTTCCCCAACTCCTATAATCTGGATTGGGTATTAAATGACTGCATAACTACATATAATGATGCCATTTGGCAGAATTCCACAGGCAAATGAGAATATGAGCTGAAAATCCCAAACCTGTAAGATTTGTGTTTCCTTGCCCATCCTTTCTACATTTGAAATTTCTAACAGTTTTCTATTCCCAACTGTCTGGCATAGTTTGGACGATTTGCTGATGGAGTGGGAGAACATGACAAACATATCAGCATCAGCATAGATCATTTGATTTGAACAGTAATTGCTATGCCATACCTCTTTGCTTTTACTGAGGAGATTAGTGTATATGGAGTCTGTGTTGAACCACAACACAAGTATAGACTGCTCTAGAAACTGAACATGTTGATGCTGCAATGAGTGATTGGGAACCAACTAATTTCCATTGACCTGATGAGTATGCATTGTAGCCTATTATCATGGCAACTTCAGTCATGTCAGGACGAGTGTGTAAACCTACTGAAAGTTCTCATGGCAAGGTCTTCCAAATGTTTTATCAGTGCATATTCTAATAAAAAAAATTCCTCATCTTTTAATTTGGAGAAAAATGTAAGTTGTAATGTCAGCAGTAGTATTAGGACTTTTAGGACTCTGTTTTCCTCTGTCCAATTGCTATGTTATCGTACATATTTTGATAGACCTTGTCGAATTATATTTATTTTCTTTTGCCCTATGCTAATTCAACTGCCTCAACCTTGCAAAGGCATATTGACCATTGAGAATCTCACATCGCTGTATTACAGCCCATCAACAAGGTTTTATCTCTATTAATTATTCTCATATAGACTCCATTAACTCTGTTCACTTGCATTCCTAAGAATAGGGCAATTTCCCATTATTTGATTCCTGGTGTGTGTGTGTGTGTGTGTGTGTGTGTGTGAATAATCAGAACCATAGAATGCTAGTCCACAAGGCCGTTGGTTCCATCATGCCTGGAGAAGCTCTTTGAAAGAACTCTCCATCTAGTCCCATTGCTGTGTTCACTTCCATATCATCCTATAATTTTCTCCTGTTTCAGCCTTTATCCAATTCTTTGTCGTAAGCTATTAATAAATCCAATTCCACTGCCCTTGTGAGTAGCACATTCTATGGCATACCAACCCATGTGTAAAAGGATGTCTTTTCCATGCCCCCTCTGTTATTTTGGCTGATCTTTAATCTATATTCCATGGTTGCTGACCTTCCTGGTACTGGAAACATTTTCTCTTTATTTACTCTATCAAAACACTTCCTGATTTTGAGTACCTCTACTAAGCTGTGTTTACTGGAACTCATCATAAATAATAATTTTTCAAAATCCCCTTAAAGAAGTTATATTAGTGTTCATCTATACTTCATTCATTGTCAGTGGGCAGGAAAATGGAGTTTTGCTGATGATTAGCCATGATCATATTAAATGGTGGGGTAGGTTCAAGAAACTGAATGATCTATTCCTGTTCTTATTTCTTATGCTATTGTGAAATGAAGAGATGTTAGTGAAACTACTTGTCAGGGTAGACACAAGAATGCCCCATTTTTAAAGGGAACGACAGGAGCATCTTGAAGCATTGCATCTTCGTCGAATTAAGCAAAGCTTTGACAACAGTAGTTGCCTGCTACACTCTCCATTAACAACATTTTGACCAGTCAGAGTCAAATTGTCACCCAATCAGCACTTTTTTTTTCTCATGCAGTATAAATTATTACTCCTAGGAAGTCTGACATTCTTGCGATTATGTCCTGATGAAAACGTTTGACAGCATTGTCCAGTTATATTTCTTACAACACATTACCTGATTGATCTTGCTTTGAAATGTGTTTGAACCAGAGAATAATCCCATGATTTAGAACTTCTTTTTATTTACAGGTAATCCTTTCAGGAATCCTAGGATTAACCACATGGAAAAGGCCAATGCTATTATTGGTAAGAAATGTAACATGCTCTCTTCTGTACATATTTTGAAGTTTTCTTTTTTGTTTTTTGTTCCACACCAGCCAATAGCTAAATGGTCAATGTATTCACAGTATAGCATCTTAGAATGATGCAGCACAGAGGAGCTATATGGTATGTCATATCTGTGCCATATCTTTCGAAGAGTTGTCCACTTTCTCTCACTATTTCCCCATAGTTGTAGATTTTTCCTTTTCAAGCATAAGGTTATTATTGAATCTGCTCTGACTACTTTTTCAACCGGCATTCTCCAGATCACAACAATTCTCTGCATGAAAAGGTTTTTCCCCATCTCACCTCATCACCCTGAAAGTCCTCCTGATGTGACAAACAACTATTCACTATTACTCCTTGTTTTCTATCCCTTGGACAACACTGTACCCATGGAGTCACTGTCCTTTTAGTCCCCGGGACCAATTTTGTGAACATGTTAACATTATGTGTGAACTTATGAAACGTGTTTTGAAAGTCCATATACACAACACCAACCACCTTATCCTCACTGCCCTCTCTGTTACTCCGTCAAACAACTCATTTGAGTTCTTGCTTTCTGAAAGTTTTCATGCATCTCACTTGAAAATTTGTGTGCTTAATAGGATTGGAATCAGACCAACAAACAGTTAGTGACTGTGCATAAAGATAGATTTATCTCTTCCGCTGCAAATCAGCTCAGTGTGTTTTATGCTGATTCCGACCATTACATTGTTTTCATGATCTATTGTTGCAGTTAGAAATTTAACAATGATACAACACTAACTGAGAATCACACCTTTGGGACACTTTGCAATTTCAAAGGTTTTTTTTGAAAATGCAAGTTAGTGATGTATGTGTGGCACTACTTCAAAGAAGAGCAGAGGATTTATCCTTTCCAACTTGACTAATATTTATCCCTCAGTAAACATCATTAAAAACAGATTATATGGGTATCATCACGTTGCTGTTTGTGAGATCTCACTATGCACCAATTGGCTGCTGCGTTCAAAATGAACTGTACTTCCAGGAGCACTAACTTGACTGTTGAGTGACTTGAGACTTCTGGTCATGAAAAGCAGTATGTAAGAACAAAATTTTCCTTTAAGTAAAGAAGATGCCAATATTTAAGAAGTAAAAATGTTCTGCCAATATTCCTTCCTGGTAACCACATTTACTAAACAGTAAGATCAATTCTGCGCATCACCAGGGCATATTCAGTGCGTTTCAGATGTGTTTGTTGGAGGTGTCTATGCTCCTTTATTCCTGTGACCAGTAAAGTTCTTGTGATTTTTTTTTTTCTCTCGTGGTCTAAGATGACTGACCAAGAAGATGATGGTGTCTAATTTTAGTGAAAGCCGAGCGTAGATGGTCTAATATAACCAGCTAAATTGGAGCAGGGTGGGGATAGTTCCTCAAATGTGTTATGTTCTAATGTTTCCATTCAGCCCTGTTCCAGCAGTGTGGGTCTCTCTCCTCCTAATGGTTTCTCTGTTCCCGCAGCCAACTCTAGCGTACACACTATCTCGAACATTCATTCACTGCCCCAATTTTGGGTTGCCGATTTTAGCTGGAATGGTTCTGAAAGTTTAATTACGCGAGTTCCTAATCGGTCCTTGCAGCTTCCTTTTTTTCATAATCTAAAAAAACTAGCTGACAGCGCAATTGAATGAAAACTAATACACCAGTAAAATGTTCTTGTGATTGCTCATGGTTGATTAGTCACCAATTCCTGGAGACTCCAGGACTATACTGGGGTGTTGGCAGCCCCTAATCCTCATTTTCATACTCTCATTTCTTTCAGTCATATCACCCGTAAATGTGATGTTAGCTTCAATTCATTTGTTGATGATTGCTAACTGGATACCACTTGTTATTGCCAAGTTTGCCTGTCCCATGCAGCTCCTTGATAAGCTGAACACTTCCTGCAGTTTGACATTCTGTCTGGATGCTGCCAGAATCTCTGTGTCTCAGGAGATGCCTCAGTCCCCACGTATCTCACGCAAAGCTGCATGGCATGATTGTGGGGTTAGTTTGCTACTTTAATCTCTTGTAAAGAATCATAACTAGCAATGATCCAACTTGCCAAAATGCTGACAGGAATTTCATAGGCCATGTACATCCTGAGCAGGTAGAAGCCATTCAGTCACTGAAACTTGTCCCTTCACTCAATTGGATCTGTATCTTAAGTCCATCTGTCCACCTTGGTTCCATACTCCTAAATATTCTCGCCCAACAGCAGTCTAACAGTGAAACAAAGCAAAGAACTGCAGATGCTTGAAATCTGAAACAAATTGCCCAATAAAGTCGGCAGTTCTGAAGAAGGGTCACTGCTCCCAATTGTTAACTCTGCTTTCTGTCCACAGATTCTGCCAAACCGGCCGAGTTTCTCCAGCAACGTCTGCTTTTCTAATGATCTATCAATTCCCAATTTCCACTATCATTTGTGTAAAAAGTACTTGCTGACATCAATCCTGAATGGCCTGCAACTAATTTTAAGGTTTTGCCGCCTCTGGATTACCTCTGCCAGAAGAAATAGTTTCTATCTACCCCCATCAAATCCTTTAATCATTTTAAGCACCTCCACTAGAATACCACTTTATCTTCCATACTTGAGGGAATGCTCCTTTACTTTGTTTTGTACTTACTTTGAGTTGTGTACCTGGACTCCTAAGTCACTCCGCTCCTCCACCTTTCCCAGCTGCACGCTGTTGAGAAGTTCTGTTTTATCTTTTCATGGGACCTGATTGTCTCTGGGAAGGCCAACATTTGTTGCCCATCCCTGGTTGCCCTTGAAGTGAGTGGCTTGCTATGCCATTTTAGAGGGCAGTTAAAAGTCAACCACATTGCTGTCAGTCTGGAGGCCAGACTGGCTAAGGATGGCAGATTTTCTTCCCTAAAGGACATTAGTGAGTCCAACAGGTTTTTGCAATGATTGACGATAGCTGCATGGGGTGGAATCCTCAAGGGGTCTGAACAATGGGGGCCATAGTGAGATTCAAGGTGGAATTAGTGAAGCCAAGCTCGGCACTGGGAACAATTTGCTGTATCTTTTATGTATCTGCCAGGTGTCAAAGTGTGTTTCTTGCTAGCAGTGACTAGTTGCCGACTAGGGTGGGGTAGCTTTTGCTTGTGAACAACATTAGTAATGGCATATCTCGTTTCATTGGTATGCAGCTTTCTATCTTATCAAACATGCCAAACGAACCTAACGCTGAGAATTCTTGCCATGGAAGTCAGAGCAGATACCTGCCGACTTCAGCTCACTGACTGCTCCAAAAGAAGCCGATGCGGCACCTTGGGCTACACCAGCCATTATCGTTGCGATGCTGCAGCAAGGACAGTGTGCTGAGCGATACACACCCAGCTTAGGGGCTGCCCCAATCTGCATCTCTGGGCTGTTCACTTCTGTCATAGCGCTCCCTTGCCTTGCCTGTTTGTTCTTTAACCCCTCAACCAGAGATAGCAGATTCTCAGTACTGCTGCACTGCTTTGTCATTTAGCGCAAACACAAAGCCAAGAAGCTTGTCATATTTATTATCAGTCAACCTTTGCTCAGGGGGTCCCAGTACAGTAAGTCCAGGGCAGCCGGTGATACCAGTTCAGGGGCTTGGAGGTGGTCAGTCAGCTGCTTGAGGCAGTGTCAGAGTAAGGATCCTTTCCACATCAGGAGTGAGGAGCTGAATGTTAGGCAGCTGCCCACATGTCTTGACTCTTTCTGCCCTGTTGTGGGCTGCTTACCTGAATGAGAGACAAGTAGCTATCAAGGAGATGGATGTGGGTGGCACAGCTGTTACGTTCAGTGCAGGTGGGGAGGTGTACCGAGTGAGTGAGTTGGCAGCGAAGAAGGTGCTGGGGATGTTGGTGTAAATAGTGCCAGGGGTGTTGGGGTGGATGAGAGTCGGCGTGGGAAGATGCTGCAAGCACTAGTGAGAGTGGTAAATCATGAGCCTTGCTAAGAGGTCGATACAGTAACAGAGATAGAGTGTGAAATGTCAGGGAGAAGATGGTAGCTCTTACGCTGGCAGAATGGAGAAGGTCGTTGATAATCTTCTGAAGTTACTGTTTGCTCCTCTAGACAGCTGAGACAACGCTGATCTGTGAAGCAAAATTGGACCAGGCTAGCATGGTCTGGTGTTCAAGACTCCTCTGTTGGTCCGGGGTGTGCGCGTGTGTGTGTGCGCGTGTGTGTGTGCTGGGGGTGGTGAGTGGTGTGGGGGAAAGAGGACATCATACCTTTGCACCATCCCATCCGGCAGGAGCTCCAGGTTCCTGTCCGCAAAGCTTGGTATGAAATTTCCCTTGTCTGGGGCAAATATCAGGAACTGTGCAGGACAGCTTGGACTCACTTGTACTTGTCTGGGTGTCCAGTAGTCTAATAGAGAGGGCACTAGAGTTATGAATGTCGGTCCATTCCAGATTATCCAACGAGTTCCGGGAATGATGTACAGTAAAATGTGGCTGGAATTGGGTTAGAGAGATGCTGTTGAGGTGGAATGGGTAGTTGACTGAGCAAGTTTGATAATGTATGGCAAGAAATCTCACTAGGCTTTGCAGCAAAAAACCTTCTAAAATCCAAATGAAACTTAACCCAAAAAAATGTAAGGTTCAACATCCGGTCACCATTACTGTTCAATTCCAGTTTTTAATGCAGTGAATTTAAATTCCACCAGCTGGCATTGTGGGATTCGAACTCCGGTTCCTCCCCTCCCCCAAGTATTAGCCAAGCTTTCAGCATTACAAATCCAATGACATTCCTGTTATTGTATTGTTCCCCCTGAATACTTTGATCAATGTAGTTCCATAGTTGATGACCTCATACCTCTGCACTGTGAACTCCATCTGCTGCTGTTTCTCCTCTTAAACTAATATATCAACAATTCACTCGTCACAGAACGCATTTAACATGTGAATAGAGTGGAAGAAACAACATTAATGATAATTTATGAAAAACATTAAATATTTTCTTTACAATCACTTTTTAAAAGTCCAACTGAGCATTACCAGAACATTATAATTCCATTTGTTTGTCATATTCTTTTCAATATTGGTGGTATCTTGTTTTTTGAACCTTTGCTGTTCACCTGTGATTTGCAATTTTAATGAATGTGGAAGAGGTTTGTAATGAAAAGGGCTAATTCTAGGTTGAAGGAAGCACCTTTAAGGCGAATTGGATAAATGCATGGTTAACACTTGGTATTAAACATCTTAAGGCTAAGTATAGAGGGAGAAAAGATCAAACACTCTTGTGCAATACAGTGGCTTTTGTGTTGTTTTGAGCTCTGAAATGTTATCTGTAGAATACTATTGATCAAGGTTGATTCACACAGCTTAGACATTACAAAATTTCATTTTCCTCAGTTATCTTGAATAATTTAAAAAGATTTATCTGATCAAGTTTATCGAAAGCAATTTAAGCTATACCTCAAATCCCTAGCACTCTTGTTATATAATTTGCTGAGAACTGTTAAAATGTATCCAGTCTTTCCAAAATTAATGGTATTACTGAATTTACAATACTCCAAAAATGAAACGATTACTTGTAAAGGGCCTTCCCTTCACTCCCAGTGCTAATCTCGAGAAAAAAAATAAATGTCCTTATCCTGGAGGAACACCTCAAGTCTGGATTTTCATCATGATCTGTACAAATTTAAAATGGCACACATCGGACTTTTACTTTCCAGCACTTGGACATCTATAATACTGGCCCATTATGCTACATTATCGCAGCAATACATCACTTTATTCATGGTGGAGAGTAGACTGAAGAGTGGTAATTGGTTGGGTTGGATTTGTCCTGCTTTTACCTGGGTGATTTTCCTGACGTTGTTGGATAGATGCCGGTATTGTAACTGTAGTGGAACAGCTGGACTAGTGACAAGTTCTGGGGCACAAATTTTCACTACTATTGTCAAAACGTTGTCAGGGCTGATAGCTTTTTCAGTATCCAGTGCCTCTAGCCATTTCTTGATATCATGTGGAGTGAACTGAATTGACTGAAACTTGGCATCTGTGATGCTGGGGACCTCTGGAGGAGGCTGAGACATCTCTGGATGAAAGTTGTTGCGAATGCTTCAGCCTTAGCTATTACACTGATGTGCTGGACCCTATCTCATTGACAACAGGATATTTGCGGAGCTGCCTCCTCCTGTGAGTTATTTAATTGTCCACCTCCATTCATAACTGGAAGTGGCAGGACTGCAGAGCTTAGATCTGATCCATTGGTTGTGGGATTGCTTAGCTCTGTCTATCATTTGTTGCTTATAAGAACATGACAAAACAGGAGCAGGAGTAGGCCGTCTGGCCCAACAAGCCTGCTCCACCATTTAATAAGATCATAGCTGATCTTCTTGTGGACTCAGCTCCACTTGCCCGCCCGCTCACCATAACACTTGATTCCTTTGCAAAATCAATGTTGTTTGACATGCAAGTACTCCTGTTTTGTAGCTTTAGACTGACACCTTATCTTTAGGTATGCCTGGCAATCAGGGAGTTTTCTTGCCCATCTCTGACTTGATGCTGTGAGACCACATGAGGACTGGACTCAATGTTAAAGACTTCCAGGGCAACTTCCACTGACTGTATACCACTGTGCTGCCACCTCTGCTGTCCACCTGGCGGGACAAGGGTTATCCAGGGATGGTGATGGTGGTATATAGGACATTGTCTGTGTGGTATGATTCTGGGAGTATGATCATGTTAAGCTGTAACTTGACCCAGTCTGGGAGACAGCTCTCCCAATTTTGGCACTAGCCCCCAGATGTTGGTAAGGAGGATTTGGCAGGATCGGCAAGGTTGAGTTTGCTATTCTTTGAGTTTGATTTATTACTGTCACATGTACTGAGATACAGTGAAAAAAGTTGTTTTTCGGCTGTGTTCATGACTCCCTGTAGTTTCTTGTGGTCTTGGGAAGACCAGTTGCCGTGCCATGCTGTGATGCATCCAGATAGGATGCTTTCTATGGTGCATCAATTAAAAAATGAGTAAGTGTCTTTGTGGACATGCTGAATTTCCTGGGGAAATGGAGATATTGTTGTGCTTTCATGACTGTCACATCGGCGTGGGTCGTGTTAATGCCTGACGGTCCGTCAAGTTTCGTTTTTCAGTTTTCACTCTGTACAACTGAGTGGCTTGCCCAACCGTTTCAGAGTACAGTTAAGAGTCAGCCATATTGTTGTAGATATGGGGTTACATGTAGGCCAGACCAGCTAAGGATGGCAGAATGCCTTCTCGAAAGGCCATTGGTGAAGCAGATGTGTTTTTATCAAAACCGACAAATTTCATGGTCATCATTAGATTTCTAATTCCAGATTATTTGAATTTTAATTCCATGATCTGCTGATTTAAATCCACGTCCCGAGACGATTACCTGGAAAACGGGATTACTAGTCCAGTGACAATATCACTTTGCTATTGCCTCCCCATATTGGAGCTAATATTGTCTGAAAGAACCTATGCTCCTGTTTTCGTCTCCACTAATGCCATAGGAAGGAGCCACTTAGTCTAAACAAAGCAAAAAAAAAAATCAGTCAGAACAACTCTAAGACAACATATGCAGGGCTGATCCATCACAGGGCATCAAATTAATATTTAGCATTCCTAAGCCATCCTTAGAATCAGCTATATAAAAGCTATAACTGAACACATTACGATTGCTGAGTCATCAGAGCCAAGATTCATAATGTGTAAACCAGTGAGTGAGATCAGATTGTCAAACTGCAATTACACCACTACTCTAGATGGCTATCTAATAGAATCCACAGACCATGAACGGAGCCGTTCACATCTGTTTACATCAGTCCTAACTTCTCAGTGCATTGAATGCAGTATTTCCTTGATTTCTAATTCCTCCTTCTCCCATTGTCTTCGTCGCCCGTTTTAAGCAACTTAAATCTTGCTCCAAATGCTTCCACAAGTAGTCAGAAGCAAAGGGAAAGTTGGCTTTTGTGTTTTAATTAATTTATAGGATCAGTTGGTGGCCAGGGCAGTGTTTATTGTCTGGTTTTAGTTTTCAGGAGCAGACTCGCTGAGGAGCTGCACTCTGTGTGGTGGTGTAGGTACACCCACAGTGCTGTTTGGGAGGGGACATCAAGATTTTGCAGGTGGTGAAATGCCCCTGCATCTGTTGCTGTTGCTCCTGTAGATGGTGAAGGTTACACAGTTTGGAGTTTCTACAGCGAATCTTATACACTGTTGCCACTGTGTACTAGTGATGGGAACAGTGTGTGCTTGTGGTGATGGGGTGTGGGTTCAGCGGTGGTCAACAAAAGTAGTGTTCATCAAGTTGGCCCAAAATGTAGGAATAGCTACACGTGCTTACAGCAATCTTCAGACACAGTAGAATACCCTCTTCACCATTCTTGGTAGTTGCTATATCTTTTTATTTCTCATTCTAACATATTCTCCCTAATAGCATTGTCAGTGGAAATCCAGCAAATAAAAAAACTCATTGCAGTAACTGATCATCTCATCCTTGAGGACTTAGTGCAAGAAGCCTAATTATGTGGTGAAAATTTGGGGTGCTTGATTTGGAGCAGAAAACTAGTGGAATCTGTTTTCACACTAACTTTCTGACCATCAACATTACTCACCCTGAACACCAGTGGAAAATGCACTGAAACTTCAGGGTCTCTATTGTTATGTGGATGGGACCCAAGTTGGTTCCCTTAATAATTAACCTGATCTAGCTATAAAAATGCTGAGCTACTTGAGACATGTCTGTCCCCATCGAAGGGTAGACAAGAAAGCGTTACCAAGTGATCTCTGCTTTCAGTGTAGTGGATGGTGTCACTCACGTTCAAGCCCTTTCAAACCTCCTTATACCATCCTATAGTGTGTGTGTGTTAGTATTACAGCATTCTTGTGTGTCTGGAGACATGATTCTTGTACGATGTTAAGTCATTAAATAGATCTATCTTCAAATCAGGGGAAGTTCAGAGTTTCAGCTGTCACAATGGGTCAGTTCCTTCTCTGTTTCAGTTACGGTGCTCTCTGTTCAGCTGGGCTAAAAATGAACCTGAGACGGATCAGTAGATCATAACCTGACCAAGTAAAAACTTGAATTTATCTAGCACTTTCCACAATCTCAGGATGCCCTTTGCAGCCAGATGAGAAATTCTGAAGTGTGGTTGCTATCTTAATGTAGGAAATGCAGGAGCAAATTTGTGTACAGCAAGATGCCACAATATCAAAGTGAAAATAACCAATTACTCTGTATGAGGAGTAGCTATTTGTCTGAGGCAATAGGAAGAACATTCCACTCTTCGTCAATGTAATCATCGCGGGCCTTTTACGTTCGAAAAAGGTGGGCCTTTTACGTTCGAAAAAGGTAGATGGAACCTCATTTCAACCTGGAGTTTGGGCTCAAGCGTCTGCACTGGGACTTGAACCAACAACATTTAGAGTGTGAGGCATTGGTGTTGCCCAATGAACCATAGCTCATGCCTGATAACTTTGACAAGGGAGTAGTGGGGTATTATTTGGTGACTTGGCAAAGGAACTGGCAGCTGATTGTGTACGTTTTTTTTCGGCCCTGCTTTATAATCATTTTTAAACAGTTTCTGAAGAATGCCTGTCAGCACAGCTCATATTCCGACAGAATCTGGCAATTAAAATGACCCCAGCACCTCAGGGAACAAGTGTGCCTTTTTGAGATGACATGGCATGTATTTTAGAGGTACAGGATAATGTAGTAAACTGTAACACAGCTCTGTACAGCAAGAGAACTGTCAAATCTCTGGGTGGACTCAAGTGCACAGTGTTACTGATGGAGTTATAAAGAGAAATCTTGATTAATATCTGTTGTGATTAGTTAATTACAGTGTTAATGTTCTCATAACATGCAGGTAACGCATCCTATTTATATGATAAATAGGATGAAAAGTGGTTAGTTTTCTGATTTGTATGGTTTTGCTTTTGTCTACTTGTTATGCTGAGTGATATGGGTGAACATGTCCTTCCAGACATTCTGATCGTAGTTCCAGTGGATGACCTTGTGGTTGGAATTGTGGTTAAACCAGTCTTTAGTGTTGTCTAAGCTGCTTCCTTCACTGTCGGTCTCTTGATCATCTTTGGTTGTTAATCCTTCCAGTGGTGATTAAACACTGCGACCATTCTGTACAATAACATGAAAAACTCGATTTGTCTTCTTTTGGTATTATTCTAAAGGATTGCTCATTCTCCCGAACTCATTCAGTATATTTTTGTTAGTTCTTTTTCCTATTTGATTTGCTCTTAGCATCTTGCGTAAGCATCACATTTTTAAGCTGTTGATTCACTTTCCTCCCTCTTTCCCAATGCTCCAAGCTTCTTAACCCTAATTCACTACAGACCAGACATTGCATTTGACTTGAAAACAACAAATGCTGGAGATCACAGCAGGTCAGGCAGCATCCATGGAGAGAGAGCAAGTGAATGCTTTGAATCTAGATGACTCTTCATTAGAGCTGAAGTGTGGAGGGGGCAGCATTTATACTGTAGTTTGGGGTGGGTGCGGTGGTGGTAGTGGGTAGAGTGCTGGTGGAGAAAAGGTGTTGATAGTTCCTATTAAGTGATCGGAATGTGAGAATGGCAGAACAATGGTGTGTCTCCTGCCAGACTGGAAAGGACAGGAACTGGGATGGAGGGAGGGGAGGACATGATAACAAGCAAAAAGGAAAGGAAGAAAAGGTTCACAATTTGAAGGTGTTGAACTCACAAAGTCCAGAAGGCTGTAAAGTGTCCAGTCTGAAAAGGAAATATTGTTTCTCTGGTTTGCGTTGTGATTCACTGGAACACTGCAACATGCCGAGTAGACATGTGGGCATGCGAGCAGGACGATGTGTTAAAATGACCAGCAAAGGGAAGGTTGGGGTCCTGCCTATGCACAGACCAGATGTGTTCCACAAAGCAGTCACCCAGCCTGTGTTTGGTTTCTCCAATGTACAGTGGGTCACATTGGATACAGTGAATAAAATACACAGGACTGGAGGTGGTACAAGTGAAATGCAGCTCCACCTGGAAATACTGGTTAGGCCCATGGATGGTGAGCAGGGAGGTGGTGAAGGGGCAGGTGTTACACCTTCTGCGGTTACATTGGAAGGTGCCGTGGGGAGTGGGGTTGTTGTTGGTGGTTGTGGAGTGGACCAGGGTGTCCCGGAGGAAATGATCCCTACAAAATGCAGATGGGGGAGTGAGGGGAAGATGCGTTTGGTGGCGTTCTGGCGTTCTGCTGGAGTTGTCTGAAATGGTGGAGAATGATCCTTTGAATGCGGAGCCTGGTTGGGGTGAAAAGTGAGGACAAAGGTGACCCGATCACACTGTTGTGAGTGATGGGAAGGGTGAGGGTGGAATCACAGGTGACAGGTCAGATGCGGTTGAGGGCCCTGTCAACCACAGTAAGGGAAGAAGGAAGCCATATCAGCAGCATTGTTTTGGAAAGTTTGCAGCGGAGTTCCCCAGGGGTTAGTATTGAGACACTTGCTTTTCCTGATATAGAGTCATACAGCATGGAAACAGACCTGAGGAAACAGTTCTGATGAAGGGTCACCGAACCCAAAACGTTAACTCTGTTTTCTCCTTCACAGTTGCTGCCAGACCTGCTGAGCTTTTCCAGCAACTTCGTTTTTGTTCCTGACTTACAGCATCCGCAGTTCTTTTGGTTTTTATGGAAACAGACCATTTGGTCCAACCAGACAACACCACCTTTGTTCCCAAACTAAACTAGTTCCACTTGACTGCATTTGGCCCATATCCCTCCAAACCTTTCCTATTCATGAACTTGTCCTTTAAATGTTGTAACTATACCTGCATCCATCACTTTCTCTGGCAGTTCATTCTGCACATGAGCTACTCTCTGTGCTTAAAAAAAGAGGTTGCCTCTCATGTCCTGTTTAAATCTCACCTTAAAAATATGCCCCTAGTTTTCAACTCCCCCACCCTGGGGAAAAGGCCATTGTCATTCACCTTATCTATGCCCCTCATGATTTTACAAACCTCAATAAGGTCACCCCTCAAATTCCTATGCTTCAATGAAGAAACTTTTTCCCAGGGCGGAAATGACTATTACGAGGGGGCATAATTTTAAGGTGAGTGGGGGAAGGTATAGGGGAGATGTCAGAGGTAGGTTCTTTACACTGGGAGTGGTGAGCGTGTGGAATGCACTGCCAGCAGTGGTAGTGGAGTCAGATACTTTAGAGACTTTTAAACAATTCTTGGATAGGCGCATGGAGGATAGTAAAATGTAGGGTATGAAGGGTAGATTGATCTTAGTGGGATAATAGGTCAGCACAACATCATGGGCCGGAGGGCCTGTACTGTCTTGTTATGTTCTATGTTCTAGAAGTCACAGCCTTTTCTGTCCATTTTTATAACTCAAACCATTCATTGCCATTTCTCTTGATAAATCTTTTCTGAACCCTCCCCAGGTTAATAATATCATTCCTATAACAGGGTGACCATAACTACACACAGTCTTCATGTATATTTTATCTATTTATATATTAGTATTAAATGTAATAATGGTCTAGATCTATCTTGATCTCAGTGTGCAGAGGACAATTTCACAGTTTGCAGGTGATGCAAAATTTGGAAAAATTGTGAACAGTGCAAAACTCCAGAAGGACATAGACAAGTTGGTGGAGTGGACATGTTCAGAGCAGAGAATTATGAGGTGATGCATTTTGGTTGAAGAACGTTGAAAGAATAGTACTCCATGTTGCCTAAGACAGTTTCAGAAGCAAAGGACCTAGGTGTAAATATGCACAGATCATTGAAAGTGGCAGGACAGGTAAAGAGAACAGTTAGGTAAAGTGAAATAACTGCACAGAGGCCATAATTCCATCACCAAGTCACCCTTTATTTACGTGGCCCAGGTTAACAACCCCAATCAACGACCTTGTAGTTAATAAGGTCAACCTGGTTCCAATCACTAGATAGAGCTTACAGCATCCTTGGCTTTATTCAAGGCAGTGTAGTATATAAGAGCAAGGAGATTACATTAGACTTGTATAAGTCATTTTTAGACCTTAGCTGGAGTATTTTGTACAGTTCTGGATGCCATACTATAGGAAGGATGTGAACATATTAGAGAGAATGCAGAAGTGGTTTACAAGAGTGGTTCCAGGAATGAGGAGCTTCAGTTATGAGGGTAGATTGAAGAAGTTGAGACTGCTTTACTTGGAGAAAGGAAGGCTAAGTAAAGATTTTAGAGATTTTCAGAATCTTGAGTGGGCTGGATATTGTCGATGTGGAGAAAATGTTCTCGACAAAGGAACAAGAATAAGAGGGCGTGGATTTAAAGTAAAACAAAGAACTATGGATCATAGAAATTGCTGGAGAATCTCAGCAGGTTTGGCAGAATCTGTGGAGAGAAAGCAGAGTTAATGTTTTGGGTCCAGTGACCCTTCCTCAGAACTTCAGATTTAAAGTGATCTGCAAAAGAAGGAAGAGTGAAGTAGGAAAAACGTCTTTCACCCTGAAGTGGTTAGGATGTGGAATGCACTGCCTGGGTTTGTGGTGGGGGCAGGTTTAATTGAGGCAGTAAAGAGGGCATTGGATGATTGTTTGGATAAAAATAATGTGCAAGGGCTTGGGGAAAACAACAGGAGTTCGGCACTAGGCAATGATACTGATCTAATGAGTGAGTGCCAGCATGATGGATCAAATGGCCTCCTTCTGTGCCATAACATTTTGTCATTCTGTGATCCATTGCATATGTAACTCCCTCAAAGAATTTCAGTAAATTGGTTAAATGTGATTTCTATAACTGTCGTTATTTTTCAGAAAATCATGATGACTCTAAGTCTGGCTGGGTCGATCATAAGTTTTATTTTTCCTCTTGAGTTAAAGTGGTGGTCCATTACTGAACATGGTCACACGAGGCTACAATTGCATTTTAATGAAAGACATCCATTTATGACACACACAGAATTATTTTATCTATGCATAAAATTTAGAACAATCTAAAAATGATCAGCAAAAAGAAAAGTTCAGTAATTTTCCCAGCAATAACCTTTGTAGATTTTCAATCCAGGGAAATATCTCCACTTTAAGACTTCTTACCAACTGACTTTTTCTGAACATTCAACTACCTGTATATTTCTCCCAGAGACATGTATACGCAGGCTAACACGCTAACTGTTTCCCATCATGCTCCTTGGACTACTGAACAAGCTCAAACCTTTTTCTCACCTCACTACTGAACAAGCTCAAACCTTTTTCTCACCTCTCATGGCTTGGAGAGCCAACCCTCGTATCCTGGAGGCTTCTATAAATCTAAAACGTGCCCCTTTGCTGGCCTGTTTTCAATTCTTCTGAACTCCCAATTTTAAGTCAGCCTTTGGGTGAATGGGAGCTTCAGTGAGACAGAGAGAGTTGGGGTGAGGCAGTGAGCAGCTAGTGCGTAGAAAGAATTCAGATTTTTTAGCTAAAAGTTATGATTAACTTTTACAAGAGATCAACGATTACTTGAGCATGTATCGTATGTGCAATAACACAGAGACCAAAACTGTACATACTACTCCAGGTGTGGTCTCAACAAAGCCCTGTAAAATTGTAGCAACACTTCACTTTGTGCTCAAATCCCCTTTAAAAACCTGACATGCTATTTGTCTTCCTAATTGCTTGCTGTGCCTGTATTCCTTGTTTGTATAAGGCCATGACCCTCTAAGCATCAATATTTACAAATTTCACGTCTTTTAAAACATGTTTTACTTATTTTATTCCTGTCAAATTGAATAGATTAACACTCTCCCACAATATACTCCAAATGCCGCATTGTTGTCCCCTCAATTAACCTGGCTGTACCTCTTTACAGCTTCTTTGTGTCCTCTGCACAACTTGTATCCACTTTGTCTGGTCAACAACCTTAGGTACATCATCGCTGTCATTTCTTCTAAGTCATAGACATACCTGTAGGTGATAAATGGTTGAGGCTCCAACATGGATCCTTGCAGCACTCCATTGGTTGCAGAAAATGTCCCATTTATCCCTTAAACCGAGGCCCTATCTTTTCTCACAAGTGGCTACAAAGGACTTCATGTTCAATATTTCAAAGAAGAATCTTCCTAGAACAGCCCATATTTGAGCCAACCAGAGAGCATGTTTTACTAGGTCTGGCACTGTGAAGACATCTCTGGGTAGCAGAAACCATAATATCATTGAATTTTGAGATGAATGGATATGAGAGCATAGCTAGCTAAAATGAACTAGTAAATTGAAACGTATAAAATAATTGAAGACTTAACAGGGTAAATGTGGAATGGTTGTTTCCCCTCATTGGAGAGTCTAGGATCAGAGGCATTATCTCAGAGTGAGGTGTTTGATACGGAGATGAGGAAGGTTTTTTTTTTGCTCTGAGGGTATTAAATCTGTGGAATTCTTTACCACAGAAGGCTGTTGAGGCTGAGGCATTAAGTAAATTCAAGGCCGAGATAGACAGATCTTTAGTCAGAAAGGCAACCAGAGGTTATGGGGTAAATGCAGGAAAGTAGAGTTAAGAATATTATGATCTACCATGATCCCTCTCATTGACTCCCTGCTCACTCTCTTCCCTGGTGTGAACAAGGGCTGAGGAGAAGGTCAGCAAGATGGAGGTAGTGATCAGAGAGAGCTATGAGCCAAGGTACTTGTCTGAGTCGCAGTCCAATAAAGTTTACTAGATTTTGGCTTCGGTCACCTATATGTACGTTTCTGTCCAAGACACCTGCCATCCTGACTGAGACTTAGAGCAGTCCTCTCCCTTTATCTTTGTAGAATCAAAACGTGAAATTCTGTACATACCACCGCTGTCTGAGTACTAGAACTGCAGAGGTAAAAATAGTTCAGGGCAAAGGTTCAATTAGGCATAGACAGTAGATCCCGAGAACAGCTCAGTAAAATTCGGTATTGTCCACTGAAATGCTATTATTTCATTGACATGAAGTGAATGTTTTACATATTTTGATAACGTTATTTTAGCTGCAATTGCCTGAGCTTTACTGTCACTGGGTCACATCCTGGACCTCCCTTCCTTATAGTGCTCTGGGTGTTCTGACATCCCACGGACTACCGCAGTACAAGATGCAACTGATGACAACTGTCTAGAGGGCAATTAGGAATATGCAATAAATACTGGCCCACCCAGTGACAGTCGCATCCTATCAACAAATAAACAAAAGGATGGTTTGGATTGTTATTTGTAAACCATCTGTTTCCACCTCCGAAACATTGCCTGTTTCCACCCTGAGGTCAGCTCACCTGCCACTATTATGTCTACCAATTCCTGACTACCTTTCACCATCTGGAAATCTAAACTCTTCCATAACTCTGCCTGTCCTATGTTGCATGAGCCAGCATTCACCCACTACCCACTGTGCTCACTGACCTATATTGATTACCAGCCCACAAACACCTCAATGTAGAATTCTGATTCTTGCCTGTACGTCCATTGTAGACTTGTGCTTTCTCTGAAATCTTTTTCAGCCCTGCAACCCACCTAGATCTCTGCACTCCTTCACTTCTGTCCTCTTGTCATTGTCTGATAATTTTCCAGTGACGTGCCTTGGGATGTTTTAGTGTGTTAAAGGCACTGTACATATGCATGTTGTTATTGGAGGAGAGCGGTGAATTGTCCGAATTTGAAGAGCAGCTTGCTTTCTGCTGAGCTCAAGAGGAAGACTGATGCCACTGATAACCATCACAGCAGTGATTGCAAATCAAGCCAAAATTACCATCCATTCGAACAAGCTTCAGGCCCTTCATTGCCTTTCTATGAGTTTTTAAAATTTCTGCTTTTCATTCTGATGATCAGTTCTCTCTTCAGTGACTCAGTCTGAAACATTAATTCACTTGACTGTGTACATGATCTGATTGTCTGAAGCTGTAGAAACTATCCATCTGCAGACCTCGAACCTAATTCTATTTCCCAGTGTTGCTGCCTGAACTCTAACCTCCCTGCAGGACCAGGACTCTACTTGAACCATTGGATCAGGGAATTAAAGAAAAAGATATTAGTCAGTAAAGACCACCCCTACCATTCTTTGAAATAGTGTTGTGAAATATTTTACCTCCATCTACAAATCGAACTAGTCTTTTATAACTTAGAGCATAGAACAGTACAGCACAGGAACAAGCCCTGTGGCCCACTGTCTTTGTGCTGACCAAGATGCTACTGTAAACTAATCCTATCTGCTAGCACATGATCCATATCCTATTTTCTGGCAGTTAATGTGCCTGAGTAAATGCCTCTTTCTATCTGTTTCTACCACCTTCCCTTGCAGTATGTTCCAAGCACCCACCAGTTTCTGTGTAAACAAGAACTCACCTAGCTCCTTTAAATGCTTCCCCCCTTCACCTTAAGCCTATGGCCCCTGGTATTTGATATTTCCACCCTGGGGAAAAAGACTCCACTATCAACTGTATCCAAACCCCTCATTGTTTTATATACGCCTATCAGGTTGCCCCTCAGCCTCCAGTGCTCTAGCGAAAACAATCCCAGGTTTGTCCAACCTCTCCTTACAGCTAATGTACTCCAATCGAGGCAGCATCTTGGTAAACCTCTTTTGCACCTTCTCTGGAGCATCCACATCCTTCCTAGAGTGTGGCGAACAGAACTGCACACAGTACTCCAAATGTGGCCCAACTAAAGTCTAATACAGTTGCAACATGACTTGCCAAATTCCATATTCAATGCCCTGACTGATGGAGGTAAGCATACACTATGCCTCCTTTACCACCTTATTCACTTAAGTTGGCACTTTCAGGGAGCTATGGACTTGCACCCCAAAATCCCTCTGTCCATCAATGTATCTAAGGGTCCTCCGTTTATTGTATACTTTCCTGTTACATTTAACCTCCCAAATGTGTCACCTCCCACTTGTCCTGATTAAACTCCATGTGCCATTTTCCTGCCTAATTTTCCAGCTGATCTATATCCTGTTGCATCCTTTGATATCCTCCCTCACTATCCAAAACTCCACCAATTTTCATGTTGTTTGCAAACTTTATTAATAAGACTATCTACATTTGAGGAAGGTTCTGAGGAAGGGTCACTGGACTCGAAATGTTAACTCTAATTATTTTTCTTCACAGATGCTGCCAGACCTGCTGAGCTTTTCCAGCAACTTCTGTTCTTGTTCCTGCTTTAGCATCTGCAGTTCTTTCAGTTTCTATCTACATTTATGTTCAAATCATTTATATGTATGTTAAAACAACAAAGGTCCCAGCACTGATCTTTGCAGAACACCACTGACAACAGGCCTGTGTCAGAAAAACACCTGTCCACAACTATCCTCTGTCTTTTATGACCAAACCAGTTTTGTATCCAAGTTACCAATTTACTGCAGATCTCATGACTAATCTTCTCATTTTAATGTCTCAACTTAGGCTTCCATCTTCAACACTGCAGCACTTCCTTGGCACTGTCCTCCAGACAGTGCTCAATGATTTTAAAAAAAAAAATCGAGGGAAACGAGACAGGAAAATAATGAAAAATAAAGGTGGATCGTGACTCTATTAATTTTCTGCTATGCCATCTCGGAGTTGTTGTCGAGATGGTGATTTAACTCTGGAGGTCGGACATTGAGTTGTCTCTGACCTGGTTGACCATGAGGTGGGGGAGACATACGAGCCCAGTCTCAATTGCAACCGATAGCCTCGCTATCTCTGAATAGGTATCAACTGGGTTTGAATCATGGGGAGGATGGATTTCAGCTCCGACACTGCACCCTGACCATCGTGAGGGAAATCAGCAGCTTTGTCTGGGGATCAGAATTGTTTTTGAGCTGATTAATGTTTAGATGGAGATCTGGTGTTAATGCTTTCCCCTTATTAGACTTGGTATTCTCTCTAACAAGTTCTAGCCATCCCCCAGACACTCTTGTTGGTCAAACTGCAAAGGTCTGGTCTCCAAATAGGATGTAGAAGCACAGGTGAGACTGTGAGCATATTGTTACGGAACAATAATACCAGAACTGAAATATTTATAATGAAAGTCTGGATGGGCTGGAGGTGTCTTTTCTCCAATAAAACGACGGCTGAGGAGTGAACTGATGGAGCTTTTGAGTATATGAGGGACAGGGATGTTTCCGTTTGTGGGGAGGATGAAAACTAGAGTCACTGACTGTGAGATGGACACTGATGAATTCCGAAGGAATAAGTGGGTTTTTGGTCTTTGCCCAGAGAGTAGTGGAAATGTATAACATATGTAGCAATTTCAGCAATTAAAGATTATTTTAAGAGGAAGCATAGAAAAAAACATGAGGGAAAGGAATAGAACGATGTGTTGGTAGGGTGAGATGAAGTAGGTGGGAGGAGGCTTGTGTGGAACATGGTACAGGTTTCAAAGTTTTTCCAAAAGAAGGAAATTGAGGGGAAAAACAAGTTTTTTACACAGTGAATGATCCAGGTCTGGAGTGCACTGTGTGGAAGTATGGTGGAGGCAGATTCGACTGAGCCCGTTCAAGAGGGCATTAGGTGATATTAGTTATTTATATAGAAACAATGTGCAGGGTTAATGGGGAATAGAGGAGGCTGGCACACAGTCAAAATGCTCAGAGAGCCAGTGTGACATGATGGGCTGAATGGCCTCCTTCTGCGTTGCAACAATTCTGTGTAATACGAGGCCTGTCTCACTGTTTCCCATCAACTGCTGTGAGTATCTGTTTCTAATTGTCCGTTTTGGACCATTGGTAGAGTGGTCCAGTTTAGATTGCACAATGGTAGCTCGTAATCTTCTCCTGGAGTTAGTACTTCCTTCTGAAGTCTGCCCTGTGAGTACTTGCGCTGAAATTAAAAGGTTTATGTGAAATGTGTTCTTGGATGAGAATGCCACTGGCGAGGCCAGGATTTATTGTCCATCCTTAATTGCACTTGAGAAAATTTTAATGATCTGACGCCTTGAACTGCTCCAGTTTATCTGTCGTAGCTACACTCTCAGGGCAGCTAAAGGGAGCGTTCCAGGTTTTTGCCTTAGCCACAGTGAAAACATATCAATGTATTTCCAAGGCAGAATGGTATGAGAGTTGGAAAACATGCAACAGATTGTGTTCCCATACATCTGCTGTCCTTGACCTTCTAGGTGGTAAAGGTTGAGAGTTTGGACGATACTGTCAGAGGAGCTTTGTTGAGTTGTTACAGTGAATCTTGTAGATTCTAGCTGTGTGTGTCAGTGGCCGAGAGAGTCAATATTTGGTGGATGAGGTGCCAATCCAGGGTATTGCTCTGTCCTGGATAGCATCAAGTTTCTTGTTTGGTTGGAGCTGCAGTAGAATTACATAGACAATTATCGCTTACTTTTCTTAATCATTGGAAGTGTTTGAATTCAACACTTGATGGTTCAATAGGATGCTCTGTATAAAGGATAATTTATCCAGGAATGTCCCATCTCTCTTTAGAAATCTGGAATTGTTAAAGGAAGAAACCTAAAAAGTGGATAAGGTGGATTGAGGGATATAATTTACTGGAAATACTTGATAACGTTGTGAGATTTTGAAGGAATATGCCCAGAGTCAGCTGTGCCTGAGTGAATAGAGCTCTTTATCTGTGAGGCGGGAATGTAGTGTTATATAAAGTAGTAGTTCTGCGTGGGTTAATGTTGGAGACTGAATTAAGCTCCACACAGTCTGATGATGTTAAACAGTTTTGGGTAAGGAGAAAGGAGAGTAGCTTCAGATCCCAATGGAGATAGGGTCTCCAGGATAGTCTTAGATATTATGCCTAATTTGCCAATATCTCCAAGATTGAGGATTAATCTCCAGGACGCTACTGGGAGCGGCAATACTAAGGATATTAAAACCAATTGGGACTTTTCCCATTTACTTTGAAGGCCGGTAACAACATATATTTATAGAGTGACCTTAATATAATGAACTGTCCCAAACTGCTGTGCAGGAGCATTATAAAATAAAAGTTTGACACCAAACCACGTTAGGGAAATATTTGATGTCTAGTCAAAGAGATCTATTTTCAGGAGTGTCTCAATGGAGGAAAGTGAGGTGGAGTGATAGTGAAATGTAGGATTAGCATTCCAGAGATTTGGGTTTAGGAGCAGAACCTGTTGGGGGGAGGGGGGGAATGGTGGAGTGATTACAATTGTGATGCCTAATAGAACAGAGAAGTCTTGGGAGAGACTGTTGAGGGATTTGAAAGAATGGAATATTAAAATCAAGACAATAGTTGACCGGAAGCTAACGTAATTCAGCGAGAACAGGGATGATAAGGGAAACAGGACTGTGATTTGAGATACAGCCAGTACAGTTTTGAATAACCTCAAGCTTGTGGAGGGTAAAATTTGGAAGGCCGGCCTGGAGTGCATTGGAGTAGTCAAGTTTCAAAGTAATAAATGAACAGATGAGTGATTTATTAAAGACGGTTACCTTCATGTTTTATAACTAGAATAAAAATGGAGAGGGAATAAAGACTACTGAACAGGAAATCATCCTAAGTCTGCTGTCCGATTGTGTGTAGGAAGACAGGAATTGTGAAGTTGGACATTATAGACGATTGAGATGGGTATTAGAGGGTGGAGGCTGGAGCTAGAGGATCATGTATTGATACTCCTGAAAGCATCTAACCAGATTTGGCAACTGGATCTACCAAGAATGTAACTTGGCCACAGTAGGGTGAGACAGTTGTGGCGCAGAGTGCTATTACAGGCAATGGGAAGTAGTTTAACTAAGTGCTGAGATGCACCTTGAGGGCATTAGACAATAAGCCAGAACTCAGTTGTCTTTCAAATTGATTGTAGAAAAAAACCAAAATATTAAATTGTCACATCTTAGGCAAAGCTGGAATAGAATACTGGAGATTCCTATCAAAATCAGTTAATGCTATATCAATTCCGTTCTTGGAAAGGGAACTTTAGCATAATCTGTTAAGATTGAGTTTGAATGTTACAAAGATAGACGATCAAATGACACTCGCTCAAGTTGGGCTGCGGTCATGGGAATGGCATTTCTGGAATGCCACTGGTCAGGGTTGAATAATGCCTGCGATAGTGTTACATTGATATCCTGAACCTTTGTTTATTTATCGTAGTGATCATGGAGAAGTTTCAACATGCTGTCTTATTTGACGTTATACCTGTAGTTAGCTACTTCCCTAGTTGACGAGTTCATAACAAGGCCTATAATTCCCTGAGATCTCTGTGGTCCTTTAACACCTCTGGAACATTTCCAATTTTAATTGGATGATAGTCGTGCCTTCAGCTGCCTGGGCCTTAAACTCTTGATCTCATTTCAGCGAGGAGAGCAGCATGGGATCTATGCCTGTGGAGTGCAGGAAATCTCTGGTCATCATGATTAAGTTTGGCTATTTTACAGAGTGGCCTACTTCTTAAAAGTTTTGTGGGAAAGGAAGTAGTTTGCCATGGTGAAACCACATCTGAAATAGTGTATGCAGCTTTGATCTCCTTACTTAACAAAAGGATATAATTGCATGGGAAGCAGCGCAGAGAAGATTGATGCAACCTCACCCCACACCCTCCCTTGGGATGAAGGGTTTACCTTGGGGTGGTTTAGAAGAATGGTAAGTGAGCGTAGTGAAATGTACAAGCTCCTGAGGGGACTTGACAGGATGGATACTGAGTAGATGTTTGCCCTTCTAGGAGAAAGTAGAACTAGTGACCAACTCTAAAACCAAGGGATCTCACTTTTAAGATAGAGGTGAGGAGAATTTACTTTCTGAGGGTAGTTAGTCTGTGGAATGCTCTTCCCCAGAGAGTACTGGAAGTAGGGTCATTGAATAATTTTAGGGCTGTCGTCAATAGATCTTTGATAGATAAGGGAGTCGAAGGGTGAGGCAAGAAAGTGGGGGAAAAAAAACCACAATCAAGATCAGCCATGATCTTACTGAATGGTCATTGAGTGGCCCACTCCCACAGCTAAAGTGTATATATACATATGTACATTTGTATTGCATCTTAGAACAGATTGGTAAACATAAGTCATGATTTGCATTTCTAAAGCACTTCTCAGGAGTTCAGGACATCCCAAAGCACTTTGCAACCAATGGTGTATTTTTTGAAGTGTAGTCATTGTTGTAATGTAGGAAACACAGCATCCAGTTCACATGCAGCAAGTTCCCACAAACAGCAATGAGCTAATGACCCCAGATAATCAAATTTTCAGTGATATTGATTGAGGATAAATATTGGCCGAAATTCCAGAGAGAACTCCCCCCACTCTCCCTTTAATAGGGCCATATAATTGTTTACATCCATTATCTTTAATGTATCATCCAAAAGACAGTAACTCTTGCAGTGCAGCGTCCCCTCAGTATTACACTGGGAGTGTCAACTACGATTTGTGTTCAGATCTTTGGAGTGGGGCTTGACCCAGGACCTGTTGACTTAGAGGCAAGAGAACTGCTCATTGTCAGCTGCCCCTCAGTTTGAGGTAACATCTACACAGGGTTGCAGGTTCCTGCCATGAGTCTTCATGAGACCGAAAAGACCAATTCAACCCACAGTTGGGCACACAGGACAGGATTTCCCACAAGGTGCTAGGATCCAGCGTACAGGATTTGCTTCCTTTGCTTTCCTTCTCTGCTGCTGTTCTGCCTCATCAGCAAAGTGTTTGGAATTGGTGATGTAGTTTGATGTACAAATTGTTGTTGCTTTGAACTGTTAATAGAAAGCTCCTCCCAGTCATTAATCTGAATGCTCCCATGCTTCAAGGAGATCTTCAGAGGGACTTGATAGTGTCTTCTCTGTCTTCCCGTAATGCTGGCCATCTGAAAGTTGAAAAGAAAGCAGGATCTGGTGGGGAAATAAAAACCAAAAGAACTGTGGATGCTGTAAATCAGGAACAAAAACAAAGTTGCTGGAAAAGCTCAACAGGTCTGGCAGCATCTGTGGAGGAGAAAACAGAGTTAACGTTTTGGGTCTGGTGACCCTTCCTCAGACCCTTCCCCTGGTGGGGAAATGTTTATGAGTAGCTGGATTCAGTGTCTAGTCTATCAAAATGTAATTTATGGTAATTTTGCCGAAAGGTTTGTGGAGCTGGCTTCACAAGAAAGGCACTAAAATTTGTTTGATGGATCATCCTGTTAAACTTGGAGGATGCAGTGGAGGTATTGCCAGTAGAATTTCTTTAGCACTCTTGTGTGTTGCTGAGACACAGTCCAGGTCTCACCGCAATACTGTGCAGCAGAGTGGCTCAGTGGTTAGCACTGCTGCCTCATGGTGCCAGGGATCTGAGTTTGATTCCAGTCTTGGGTGACTGTCTGTGTGGAGTTTACACGTTCTCCCTGTGTCTGCGTGAGTTTCCATTCAGATGCTTCGGTTTTCTTCCACAGTCCAAATATGTGCAGGTTAGGCAGATTGGCCAGGATCAAAACTGCCCCGTAGTGTCCAGGGATGTGCAGGTTAACTGGTTTAGCTATGCTAAAAACCCCAATGGGGTGATGGAGTGGGTGGTTGCTCATTGGAGGGTCAGTGCAGACTCAATGGGCAGAATGGCCTCTTTCTGTACTACAGAGATTCTGTGATTCTATGAAGACAGTTGTTTTGTACACGAGAACTTTTGTTGACGTTTTTGCCAAAATTTTTTGCCTCAATTTGTCGAAGGGTGAGTGAATGCAACTGCTGTGGTGTTGGTTCTCCTCCTTGGTGGTCTTTTTTGGAAAGATGGTTACCAAGGTACGGGAAGTGCTCAAAATATTCCAGCATCACTCCTTTGGCACGTATGAGAGATGGAACATTTGGCTGGCCTGGCCTAGGCTGGAGTATGGGTTTTGTATTGGTAGTATTCACAGACAGACCTAGACTCTTGTAAGCAGGATTGATGAAATCGAGAGCGGCTTGCAATTCTGGCGCAAAGCAGACAATGATTCTCAATTTCATTTAGGTGAGGGGTGACGGGGGTTAGAGTTTTCCATCTGGCAACATTCAACATGCACACCAGAGGTCAGTTGATCTTTCATTATGTGAATAGCCACTATTGAATGGATTGTCAATGATAAGGGGGCTATCACACAGCCTTGTTTGACCAGGGTCTGGAATTTGAAGGCTCTATTTTGCATCTCACACTCAAAACAGTTGCAGGATTGTGATGAAGCTTCACAGACATTCAATTCTCTGCAGAATAATCCACAAAGCCCACAGAGTTATTGAGTCAAATGTTTTGGCCACGTTGATGTATGTAATGAAGTGTTCCAGGTGTTGTTCTTGACATTTTTCTTGGATTTGTCTGGTATAGAAGACTACTTCAAAGGTTTCTGTGGATGCTCTAAAGCCACAATGTGTCTCCGACAGGGTCTCCTCAGCCACAGGAATTCAGCAATTCAGGAGCATGTTAGGATTTCCGCTGCAGTGAGCGAGAGGGAAGTACCTTGATAGGTTCCATAGAAACTGTGAAGATACAAAGATGTGCGAAGGCTTATATAGGTCCCTAACAGTCAGCAACAGAGTAAGTTATAATGGGGAACAAAGAGATCATAGACCAATAAAATACATATTTTGGTTCTGTCTTCACAAAGGAGGACACAAATAATATTCAAAAAATGTTGGGGAACACAAAGCCTAGTGAAGGGAGGAACTGAAGGAAATCTGTATTCCTAGGAAATTGATGGGATTAATATATCCCCAGGACTCAATAGCCTACATCCCAGAGTAGTAAGGGAAGTGGCCCAAGAAATAGTGGATGCATTGGGGGTCATTTTTCAAGATTCTATAGACTCTGGAAATTTCCAATGGATTGGAAGGTAACTAATGTAACCCCACTATTTTTAAAAAGAACAAAAGGAGGCAGAGAAAAACATAGGGAATTATTAGACCAGTTATTCTGACATTGGTAGTGGGGAGAATGCTCGAGTCCTTTATGAAATGCTTGATTCAGAGCACTTGAGGAAACAGTGACAGGATGGGGCAGAGTCAGTATGAAAGGGCTGAAAGAATTGCAGATGCTGGAAATCTAAAACAAAAACAGAACTTGCTGGAAAATCTCAGCAGGTCTAGCAGTATCTGTGTTACTGTTTTGGGTCCAGTGACCCTCCCTCAGTGTTTGCAGATGTCACAACATTGAGTGGGAGGGTAAACTTTGAAGAGGATGCGGAGATGCTTCGATGTGATTTGACAAGTTAAGTCAGTGGGCAAATGCTTGGTAGGTGAGTATAATGTGCAGTTTACCCACTTTGATAACAAAAAATCGGGAAGGTAGATGATTATCCCAGTGGTGATAGGTTGCGAGAGGAGGGGTTCTAGGAGACCTGGGTGTCCTTGTATACCAGTTGCTGAAAGTAAGCATGCAGGTCAAGAAAGCAAGTGGTATGTTGGCCTTCATAATGACAGCATTTAAGTACAGGAGGAACCTTGCTGCAATTGTATAGGGCTTTGGTCTCCTCATCTAAGGAAGGATGTTCTAGTTTTAAAGGGAGGGTAATGAAGATTCCTTGGATGGCAGCACCAGCCTTTAAAGTGGCATTAATGGCATCAGGTCAAAATAGGCCTTTTCCTCAAAATCTTAATTGAAGACGAGGATTGGTGCAATGGCATATTGTTTACAGCTGAACTGCAGGAGAAAGTCATGAGCCTTTTGTTGGGGAGTCGAGGGCTTTTGTGGCGCAGTGATAATCCCTCTACCTCTGGGCCAGGAGTCTTGGGTTCAAGTCCCACCTGATCCAGACGTGTATCATAACACGTCTGAACAGGTTGTTTTAAAACACATCAACAACTGGCTTTCAAGATTGTATTCCAGATGACAAAACAGGTCCATGGATGTGACGGTTGCTCCTTTCCAGTGGAAAGTTAGTTACCCCCCCCTCAAATTCTTGTATGATCAGCACCCCTCCCCAGAAATGTAGAACTCACTGAGGGTACGCTGTCAGTTTGGAACCTTGATGGTTCTTGTGATGAATATGTTTGCAGGTTTTCTTCCACGCTTGAGATTATTCATGAATGTTCTAACATTCCAAGTTGCATAACTTTGAGTTTTCATTCAGGGAAGGTGGTGAGGCCAGTTGGAAGTGAGACAGCCTATTTTTACAGAACCTTCTCTAGCCCCATTTGGACTGAGCAGAGGGTGTCCTGAAGAAGACTGCACTGGCACAGATGATGCTGCCCAAAGACACCTCTGAGTTGACGCCAGTTTGAAACCCTGACGCATCAAAAATTCTTCGCTCCTAAGGCCTTGGCACATAGACCCCTGAAGAGGCCTGTACACAAATTTATCTAATGAGGGGATCTTTGGGCACTGTGATTGTCCACAGATTACTGGTCAGATTTGGATGGCATCACAGGAAATTGATGAGCTAGATTTAGCAGTGCAGTGTCTTCTGTGAAAAGGGAATAAAAATCAAATTGAAGTTTGCTGACCATGCAGTCATGTTCAACCCTGAGAGAGAAGTTTTCCCAGCATTTCTTTTAGACACCGGAGAACCAGAGCTGGGATATTGCCATGGAGACAGTGTTGAATTATGGTCTAACTTTAGAGGTTAAAGAAACAAGCCCCACTCTCTCTAACTCTACAGAGATTCCCGATCTACCTCATCTTACACCATGCACTTTATGAAAATACTCCCGTTATTGACCAATTGCAATACACTGCACTTCATTGAACAGGCCTTGTCTGTGCAATGAAAGGTATCTTAATAAAGTGTTATTTGTCGAGATTGAAGTAATGGTTTAGTTTAAAGGAAGAGGATAATTTAAGAGATCTGTTTGCTGATATGTACAATATTAAGACAATCACTGAATCTTAAAAGAAAAGTTCTACTTTGTTTTACACTTTATTTATGTGACCAGTGTAAGATAATATCACAATATTGTGGTTTAGGAAAGTACTGTTTAGGAAAGTCACTATTCTTAACAAATGCAGCGCCAATTATGGTCAACTTTCACTTGCACGATATTGAAAGGATTCTTGAAATTCAAAATAAAATTTACTGTTTGCTTTAAGATTTATTTCAGTTAGCCCTGTTAGCTTCTAAAATAAAATATTATCATTAATTGTTGTTTTTTCTAATTTTTTCTGTTGATATTTATAAGAGATATTGTTGATAATATGCATGCTGCTTCGCGTCAGCAAGCAATGCCTAATTTAAATTAGCTGTATCAATAAATGAAAGCTGCTTTCACCAGATGATGGATTTTTTAAAAGCTATTTGTTTTACTAGTGATGACCTGGTAGGGGCTTTTCAGATTGTGAAGGGGTGCAATAGGCAATGAAGACGTATACTGGAGAGACTCGAATGTGAAGCTAAAAAGCTAAGGTAATGACTAGTAATTTCAATAAGAAATTCTCCTATACTGGATAGTGATGAGCTGTAGAACTCACCAACACAGGGGGTGGCTGAGGTGAAAAGTGTATGTGTTTAAGGGGGAAGTTAGATAAACACATGAGGGAGAAAGCATTCAGAAGGATATGTTGATGGGGTCAAATTAAGTTGGGATGGGAGGACATATGACTTGAAGTATAAACATAACACACACCAGTTGGGCTGAATGGCCTATTTCTGTACTGTAAATCTGATGTGATTCTGTGGATTTCTCTGAATGTTTACCTGTTAGCCCAGCGCTGACTGATGATGCATTTGTAGTGAGACAAATGGCAAGTTCATTTCTGATCCAATACATACCTTTATCAATAAGGTTTGATGGGAAAAAAAGGGAACATGGCTTCAAGTTTTTTTTTTATTGCCATTCTGAAAACTTATTAAAAGTACTTTCATCTCCCTCCTGGGTGTCTTCATTAAAGGGAAAAATCATCATGCAGCAAGCTGGAATGAACTGCCTGAAAGGGTGATGGAAACAGATTTAATGGCAAATTTCAAAGTAGAATTGAATAAATATATAGAGTTAAAAAGAAAAATGTTGCAAGGCTATGGGAAAGAGCAGGAATTAATTCTATAAATTTTTTTGATAGCATGAGCAGACTAGAGTTTTTCTGTACTCTGGTTGTGTAAATTATAGAGGGAATTGGTCTCTGGGGGAAGGGATGAGAAAATGATGGTGGTGAATTTGAGGCTGACTTTACTGTAGTGTTGTAACAAGGTCAGCCAGGTAGACCTCATAGCCTAAGAGTTCACTGGTTGGGATTGTTAACCTGGTCCAGTCAAGGAGCCCTGGCTGACAGATGTAAACAGGAGTGTCAGAGGCTCTGTTCACTTGGAGGAAGCTGGATCAGTGTCAAGGACTTTCATGTGTAAATAAAGGGTGATTTGGTGATGGGATACCATCCTCTGTGGATCATTTCAATGGCGACGAGAGATAAACATGCTCCTGAAAATTTTGCTTCCAACGGACATCTTTGTGTTGGAGTAAACATTTCTGGCATCATTCTGTTATTTGCGAAGCTTGACACATGATCCTGCTGTCAAAGACTAGGTCCAGTATGTGGAAGGAATATGTGATTTTTTCCAGGCAAATAGCGTTGGGACAGATATAAAGCAATGAGTAATTCTGCTGACAGCTTGTGGACCCACAGCTTTTTTTGGTTATTAGGAGTGTAACATTTCCTGAAGCACAAGATACCAAAACCTTTCAAGGGTTTAGTTAAGGAATATTACAACCCCAAGCCAACTCTAATTCTGAGATGCTAGTGGTTTTAGTCGGCAGTTTGAGAAGCAGGGGAATCTGTATCGGGATTTTTGACAAGATTAAGATGACTGGCAGAGGCATGTGACTTTGGTTTAACCCTTAATGAGACGCTGAGAAACCATTTGGTATGTGGGATTAAAAATGTGACCATGCAAAAGCACGTATTAACTAAAGCCCAACTGGACTTCAAACAGGCACTACAGCTAGCTTTATCATTGGAAAATGTGGCAAGTGGAGTTGCAGGGTATTCCAATGGACACCTTTCTAGGCTGACTGAGCTTGGGAAACATCACTTGAACAAAGGCAATTGCATGGCTTGACTCAGGACATATCCTGAGCAAAGGGACTCTAGGTCAGCCCACAGCAAAACCGCAAAACAACATCAAGCCTTGGCAAAATGGTTAAAATTTTCTTCAGGGTCCGGGACAGCAAGCCACTGTAGCGTGCTGGTATGCAGATCCCAGCCATCACAAGAGTCCCAGTAGACCAGTTGGAGTAAGAGAACTCATTGGCAGTTATCCAAGAGAGCGCACATCCTGGAAAATCCACTTACATCTGGTTTGGAACAGTTGGTAGCAACATCCAAATCAGAACCAATCAAAATAAATGTCTGGTTAAATGGTCACCCGATTCTAATGGAAGTTCTTAATGGTGCCCTGTTTCAGTGATCGCAGGACTAATAGGCTTTGGCCCAAGCTTGATCGGGCGATCTTAGTTGAGAAAGATTCCCTAGATTGGCTCAACATTTTTCGATTAGAAAATGGCTGCCTGAGTGAACTCCTGGTTAAATACCTGGACGTTTTTCAGGAAGGTCTAGGGACTATCAAAGGAGCCAAGGACACCTTGCATGTTGACCAGGAAGTAATTCCATGATTCTGCAAGGGCTGCTCACTGCCATTTGCCTCCTGCACAAAAGTAGAGGGAGAAATCAGAAGGCTGGTAAGCAAAGGAATTGTCAAACCAGTCCAGCTTGTGGACTGGACAGCACTGGTCGTGCCAATTATGAAGCCCAATTGGTCAGTTCATCTTTGTACGGATTTTAAACAAGTGGTAAACCACTTTTCACAGCTGGATAAATAATCAATCTCTTGCATAGAGGATTTATATACAGATATGGCAAGGGGGCTGTCCTTGACAAAGCTGGACATGAGCCATGCAGTTTTGCAATTGTGGTTAGACAAGGATTCCCAGAAGTATGCTACAATTAATTCCATCCATAAGGGTTTGCACCAATATACGAGACTGCCTTTTGGGGTATTGTCAGCCTGTGCAACCTTTCAGCAGACAAATGAAAATATTTTACAAGGCCTACCCCAGGTCACCATTTATCTGGATGATGTGCTATTAACAGGAAAGACCAATAAAAAACACTTAGAGAATTTGGACATAGCTCTTAGATATTTCTCCTAGATGGGCATACGCCTTAGAAGGGAAAAATGTGTGTTCCAGGCACCCCAAATAACCTGCTTGGGCTACAGAATCGACAAGACCAGGTTACAGCTGTTGGAATATAAAGTGAGGATGACCAAAGGTGCCCTGGCTCCTACATCAGTACCGGAATGTAGCTCTTTCCTTGGGCTGGTGAATTATTATGGAAAGGTCACACATAACTTGGCCTCCATCCTGGCACCTTTGCATCAACTCTTTTAACGAGAAAAGGATCAGCCTTGGAAACGGTTGCGTAGCCAAGCTGTAGCTTTCAGGGAAGTGAAGAAACAGCTATCACCCTCTAAGGTGTTGGCACATTATGGTCCCAAGCAAGATCTGTTGTTAACATGTGATCCTCCCTGTATGGCATTGGGGTGGTATTAGCCCACAGATGGCCTAATGGAGAAGAATGCCCAATAGCATATGCGTCCAGGACTTTGGCTAATGCAGAGTGTACATATACCCTGATAGAAAAGGAAGGTTTGACAGTCATATTTGGAGTCAAGAAGTTCCTCCAATACCTTTTACAGACATAAATTTGTAATAATAATGGAACACAAACCCCTGCGAGATCTATTTAAAGAGGACAAGGCTGTGATGCCTGTAGCTTCAGGTCAAATTCAGCGGTGGGCTGTAATTCTAAGTGTGAATAATTACATGTTGGAGCAAATTGGAAGGTCAAGTATCAAATGCGGATGCATTAAGCTGTCTCCCCCTGGAATGATACACCACCAGTGGTGTCGTCACTGGAAGAGTCAGTAACGGTTCTAAATTTTCTGGACACACTTCCAGTCACAGCTGACAATATCAGACTTTGGGCGCAGAAAGATCTGGTCCTGGCAAAACTGAAACAGCTGCTGGTGATGGGGGAAACCAAAGGGCCGTCACAACCAGAACTGAAACCTTTTTGGACCCGGAGAGACCAGATCACAGTGGAGGACAGCATGTTATTAATGGGAGCAAGAGTGATTGTCCTGAGCAAAGGTCACCACTAAATGCTGGCTGAACTCTACCAGGGGCATCCAAAATGAAAATGTTGGCGAGAAGTTATGTCTAGTGGCCAGGATTGGGATACAACCACATTGGTGAGGCAGTGCCCGCAATGCCAACAAGAACAAAAATAACTGCCAGCAGCTCCCCCACATTTGTGGGAATGGTCAGGTAAACCCTGGACTCAGTTACACGTCAACTGTGGAGGTTCTTTTATGGGCCCAATGTTCTCAGTCGTTGTGGATGCCCACTCAAAGTGGCTAGACGTGCGTAAAGTTAATTCGTCAAACTCCACGACGATGATAGAAAAACTGCATGCATTATTTGCAAAACACAGACTCCTGGAAGTGTTGGTCACAGATAATGGGCCGTCATTTACCAGCATGGAATTCGAGTATTTCCTAAAGTTGAATGGTATTCATCGTATAAGGACAGCTCCATACCATCCACCATCCAATGGTCTGGCAGAAAGAGCAGTCCAAACCTTGGCAGCAGTCTTAAAGAAACAGCCGACAGCTTCTATACAAACCAAACTGTCCCATCCCGTTCCTGTTTTATTATGGGACCACCCATCGTGCAACTACAGGGATAGCTCCAGGAGTGGAGCTGATGAGGAGAAGACCCTGCACCAGGTTAAATCTGATCTTCCCATAAACCTGGGGAGAAGGGTGAAACTGCATCAGGAGTGCCAATGCCGGACACAAGGCTCTGCTAAGCGAGAGAGACCGTTTACTTCAGGGGGCGAAGTTTGGTGTATGGCGATGCCTGGGCAAGAGGTATGGTCGATGCCAGGCTAGGTCCAGTGACATATCAAGTTCAGGTAGATGTGTTGGTCCTGAACAAGCATGTGTGCGGGAGCAAAACATGCCTGGCTCCTTACTGCCTTCCCAACTGCTCTGGAACCCGTGGGTTCTCCCTCTCCGTCATGAGAGAGTGATGTTGTTAGCAAACTTATAGATACCTTGTTACAGATACCTTGGAATCTGAGATGGACATGGTGGATGTCGCCACCCAGATGCCTTTGCCTCCTGAAGAGGAGAATGAATTTCTTCCAAGACGCTTTGGGTGCAGGAGGCGAGCTACTGTCACAGACCTCATTAGCAAATGCGTGGAGGCCTGTGTACCAAAGAGGGCAATCTGATTGTTCCCTAACCATAAACCTTGGATGAACCAGGAAATGCACTCCCTACTGAAGACCAGACGTGCAGCATTCAAGTCGTGTGGCCTGGACCAATACAGAAAATCCAGATACGTCCTCCACAAGTCATCAGGGAGGCCAAGAAGCATTACTGGACCGAGTCAGAGGCCCAGACCTACCAAACAGACTTGCGCTGTGGGTGGCAATGTCTAAATGACATCATTATGGGATACAAAATGAAACAGTGTAAGAAGTGGGGGACGCCTGGCCCGACAGCCCCAGAGAAACCTGTTCCCTCCATCACCACTCCGAAAGCTTGTGTTTTCACATAAACCTAGTGTTGTATGATTTCTGACTTTGACCGCTTCAGACGTCAGGTCAGTCTTCCTGGGAGTTTAATCCAAGGAAAGCAATAGGCCCGGACAGTGTCCCCGGCCAAGCACTCGGATCCTGTGCGGATCAACTGGTGGAGGTATTCACCGACATCTTCAACCTCTCACTTCTACAAGCCGAAGCCCCCACCTATTTCGAGAAGACCACCATCATCCCACTACCCAAGAAAGCACGTGCAACGTGCCTTAATGACCACCACCCAGTGGCTATGACTTCAATAATCATGAAGTGCTTCAAGAGGCTGGTCATGGCCCACATCAACTCCAGTCTCCCAACCTGCTTCGATCCTCTACAGCTTGCCGACTGACATAACAGATCCAGAGACGATGCCACATCCCTAGCCCTGCACTGGAACATCTGGACAACAAAGACACCTACGTCAAATTCCTACTCGTTGACTACAGCTCTACCTTCAACACCATTATCCCCTCCAGACTGATCTCCATGACCTTGGTCTCGGCTCTGCCCTCTGCAATTGGTTCCTCAGCTTTCTGACCCATAGGCCATAATCAGTGAGGATAGGTAACTGCACCTCCTCCACAATAACACCCCACACTAGAACACCCCAAGGATGTGTCCTCAGCCCCCTACTGTACCCCCTGTACACCCACAGCTGTGTTGTCAAATTCCAAATGAACGCCATCTACAAGTTCGCTAACAACACCACTGTAGTGGGATGAATATCTAACAACGACGAGTCAAAATACAGAAGGGAGATAGAGGGCTTAATGACGTGGTGCAAAGAAAACAATCTGCCTCTCAATGTTGGCAAAACTAAAGAACTGATCATTGGCTTCAGTAAGAAAGGAGGTGAACACGTCCCCATCTACATCAACAGAGCTGAGGCTGAGATGGTGAAGAGCATCAAGTTCCTTTGAGTGAAAATAACCGACGAACTGTCCTGCACTTCCCACATAGATGCAACAGTCAAGAAGACACAACATCACTTCTTCTTCCTCAGGTGACTCAGGAAATGTGGCACATTGATAAGGTCCCTCATCAACTTCTACAGACACACCATTGAAAGCATACAGTCCGGGTGCGTATTGGCCTGGTATGGCATCTGCTCTGCCCAGGACCGTGGGAAACTACAGAAGGTGGTGTTCACAGCCCAGAACATTACAGAAGCCAACCTTCCATCCATGGACTCCATTTGCCTGGCTCGCTGCTGTGGAAAGGTGACCAACATCATCAAAGACCCATTGCACCCCGGTAATGACCTCCTACAGCCTCCTCCGTCAGGCAAGAGATACAGAAGCCTGAACATATGCACAAACAGGTTCAGTAACAGCTTATTCCCTGCTGTTATCAGACTGTTGAATGGACTCTAGCCTCAAATCGTGTAACCTGCAATGTAATCTGTGTGCCTCTGTCTTTTTGATCTGTACATCCTTTGCTTGCAGTGATCTGCCTGTACCACTCGTAAACAAAGCTTTTCACTGTATTTCGGTACACCTGACAGTAAAATCACTGTGCATTACACACAGCCCATACCAGAGGCAAAGTTGGAGGAACCTGACCCGGTGCTAAAATGTCCCAGAAGGAGCTACAAAATATTCTCGAACTCAGCAGGGGAGAGATGTAGTGATTGTAACAAAGTCAGCCAGGTGGGCCTAATAGAATAGGAGATTCCTGACTGGGGCTGCTAATCTGCTCCAAACACACAGCCCTGGCAGATATAAACAGGAGTGTCAGAGATTCAACTCACTCTGAGAGCTGGATCAGTGTCCAGTCCTCTCCACGTGTAAACAAGGGTGATTTGGCAACAGGATACCAGCCTCTGTGGAGTTATTTCACTTACATATCATCTGATTTTTTTTTCTTGTCCCTTAGATATTACTTGCCAACTGTGCCTCAGTTTGTACTGTTTAGCACGGATTCATTGAACCAGGTTGTTGTTTTCTGGGCATCGCATCAAATTTTGATAATACTGCATGATGAAGGGCATCTGTAGGGATTGTGACTGTACAAAGTACAGTCTCAGGGTAATTTGAGGCCTACTGTGCAGATTGGAACAATCCTTCATAACAATGAGTATCGTTAATGGAGATAAGCGCTTTGGCACATCTTTAGGGGGTGAAAGATGCAACGTAAGTGTAGGTTTTTCTATCTTTGGAAAGATAAATTGTCTATTACTAAATAAACATTAACTGGAGCTCCCTGTAACTTTAGCAGGAACACATGCTGCGACCATTAATCAATGAATTTCTTGCTTCCAGTGGTATTGAGAAACTTCTCTCGACCCCCAAAAAGTAGAGGTTTGATTTGTTGGCTCATAAAGATTTTTCAGTCTGCGATCACCAAAGTACTTTTAAGGTAATGTGGTGAGTCCTGTTTTTAGTTTTGCTTTCTGGGGCCTACGTGTTCGAATGCATTCTATCACAACGCAGACTCTTGTCTCCTATCTGTCTGCCCTCAATTATACCGTGCCACAGTGAGAGTACTGCATTCATATAGCACATTTCACTACTTCACGTCACCTCAAAGTGCTTCGCAGCCCATGGTATAGTGTTGGAAATGTGGTCAGTGGTGAAGTACAGGAAATGTGGCAATCCAGTTGTGTAGCCAGCTCCCATAAACACCGACGTCCCATAGGATTGTACAGCAAATTAAATTGTTTGGCACATCATGTTGGTACTTTTAGGTAGATCCACCTCTGCCTCCTCCAGTGGTCCGCAACATCACAGAGGCCGGTGTCCAGACAATTCCATTCACTACAAGCGATATCAAAAAATTGTTGGAGGCACTGGATGCTGCGGAGAATGTATGCCCTGACAACATTCCGTGATTTCAACTGAAAAATCTTTATGAGCCAACAAATCAACCCCCTACTTTTTGGGGTCATAGTACTGAAGACCTTGTTCTCTGGAACTTGCTGTATCTCTAGCCAAGCTGTTCCAGTACAGCTACAACACTGGCATCTACCTGTCAATGTGGAAAATTGCCCAGGTATGTGCTGTTTTACAAAAAGCGGGACAAATCCAACCCAGCAGTCTACTCTCGATCATCAGTAAAGTGATGGAAGGTGTCAGTAACAGTGCTAGCAAGCAGCACCTGCTCAGCAATAACCTGCTCAGTGACGCCCAGTTTGGGTTCCGCCAGGGCCACTCAGCTCCTGATCTCATTACAGCCTTGGTTCAAACCTGGACAAAAGAGCTCAATTCCAAGGTGTGGTGCGAGTGACAGCCCTTGACATCAAGGCTGCATTCAACTGAGTGTGGCATCAAGGAGCCCTAGCAAAGCATGAGTTAATGGATATCAGAGGGCAAATTCTCCAATGGTTGGAGTCATTCCTGGCACATAGGAAGATGGTTGTAGTTGTTTTTGGTCAGTCATCTGTGCTGTAGGGTGTCACTGCAGGCATTCCTCAGGGTAGTGTCCTAGGCTGAAACATCTTCAGCTGCTTCTATCATAAGGTTAGTATCGCAGGGATTACCATTGACCTGAAACTCAACCGGATTCACCATTTTAAGTGGAGGCAATGGCCTAGTGGTATTATTACCAGACTATTAATAGAGACAGAGGTAATGTTCAGGTGACCTGTGTTTGAATCCTGCCGTGGCAGATGATAGAATTTGAATTCAATTAAAAAAAATTCTGGGATTAAAAGTCTAATGATAACCATGAAATAGTTGCTGGTTGTGGGGAAAATCCATCTGGTTCCTTTTGGACCATCCTTACTCGGTCTGATCTACATGTGATTCTAGACCCACAGCAATGTCATTGACTTTCAGTTACCCCCTGGGCAATAAATACTGGCCTAAGTCAGTGATGTCCACCTCCCATCAATGAAAAGTGAAGAAATGAATACAGTGGTTACGAGAGCAGATCAGAGGCTAGGATTACTGCTGGGAATAGCTCACCTCCTCCTGACTTTCCGTCATCTACAAGGCACAAGTCAGGAGTGTGATGGAATCCTCCCACTTGCCTGGTTGGGTGCGCGCCTCGAACAGCACTCGAAGCTCAACACCATCCAGGACGAAGCTGCCCACTTGATTGGCTCTTCCTCCAGAAACAGCCACTCCTTCCCTCCAATGCTCAGTTGCAGCTGTGTGTACTGTCTATAAGATACGTTGCAGAAATTCACCAATGATCTTTAGGCAGTGACTCAGAGCGCAAACTTCCCTCAGTCCAGGAGCTCTCACTTAGGCCCTTCTCACTCAGTGAAACGGGGCTTCACATTGTAGCATAACTGTCATCCTGGTAGACTTACTGTCAGGTCAGCCTGAAGGGAAAATCTAAAAGGAGCTCAGTTTTCTTTTTATATGTACGTTTGTAAGAAGTAAATGCAACACTTTAAAGAGCAAACCTAAAACGAGTAAATTCCCTGTTGCATTGCTCTTAGATTGTTCAAGGTATACAGAATGGCTTCTAATGCTTCCTGTTGCAACTTAATGAGAGAGAAATGAGCCCTTTAATGTTAATGTTGATCTCTTTGTGCATCCTCTTAGCAGCTGTAACATTTGTATCCTGTACTCTGTTCTGTTACCCTGATGCACTTGTATAGTACGATCTGCCTGTAAAGCAGGTAAGACAACACTTTTCACTGTACCTTGGTACATATGGCAGTAATAAGTCAAATCAAAACTAGGGGTGGGCAATAAATGCTGGCCCAGCCAATGACACCCGAGTCCCAGGAGAGAATTTTAAAAAAAAAAGCTATTCAATTATCCCAGTGCTTTACTGCTTCCCCAAAACACCACAAATATTTTACCTCCAACTATATGTCCAAAATCCATGTATAAGGAATGTATTTGTTTGTAATGTACTAATTAAGGGACAAATATTGGTTAGGCAATTTAACTCTTCTTCAAACTAGTGGTCGTGGATCTTTTACATCCATTTGAGACGGGACTTTGCTTGAAATCTGATTCAAAGGATGACATCTCAGACAGTGCAGCACTCCCTCAGCCAACGGACAGGCCAACTTCGGAAACTTTTGGCATCTTCACTGGGTCAAACAGAGTTATAAGAAGTGGGGAGCAGGTGTAGGCAACATTCCCTCGAGCCTACCCATCTTCAAATACAACCGTGGCTACCTCATCTCAGCCTAAAATCCACTTTCCTGCCCACTTTGTCATGTGTTATGTTCTGGCACCAACACTTCTGGCATATCCTTGTCTTTGTTGCTGCCAAATGCCTTCAGATTATCACAGAGGGTGTGTACTTAGTGACAGAACTGTTGGAAAGCTGTTGAGTGTTGCTCGCCCAGGACACAACTCAGCAAGTCCTCAATGGAGAGTTGCTCTATAGCGATAATATTGCTGTAGCATTCTAGACAGAGAAACAACTGCAGTGGCAAATGGACAGTGTCTGTCACACCTGTAAGGTGTTTGGTTCGACCATCACCATCGAAAATGCCATGGTCCAGGATGTCGTCATACTGCCATCAATACCAGCATTGATATGGTACAATGTAAAACCCTGGTCACTGAATGAGAAGGGCCTAAGTGAGACTTCCTGGACTGAGGGAGGGTGGCACTCTCTGAGATGTTGACCTTTTTAATAAGCAGCAGACTTGCATCTAGTAAGAAGACAGTTTGCACTATAGTGATCAACTCTGTGTTAAGTATCGCCTGGTGTGGCTCTGAATCACAGTCTCTTCAGCATCTCCTTCAGAGGAGGACAATGGTACATGATTCACTGGCCTCTGTTTTGTCTGCGTCCCCTTCTCAATCAGCCAAGCTTTGTTTCTGCTTGCCTCTTTCAATGCCCTATCAAACAGTCAGCCTCCAGGGCTCGTGGTCATCAGTGACTGTGACTTAACTCTATGTGTCTTAGTGATTGTTCAAGGTTTACAGAATGGCTTCTGATCCTTTTCACATTCCTGTTGCAAGTTAATGAATGAAAGAGAGAGAGAGAGAAAGGAATACAAGGATATGCTAACAGGATTAAATGAAATAGAGGTTGAAGGAGCTCACTGAGGGCATAAACCTTGCTTTGTACCATCCAAGATAAAGCATCCCACAAACTTTCACTCCCTCCCCTACCAACACACGGGAGCAGCAGTGTGAACCATATTGAAGATGCACTGCAAAAATTCACAAAGACTCCTGAGACAGCACCTTCCAAACCCACAACCATTTCCATCTGGAAGGACAAGGGCAACAAATACATGGGAAGATCCCCTCCGAGCCATTCACAGTTCTGATTTGGAAATATATTGCTGTTCCCTCACTGTCACTGGGTCAAAATCCTGGAATTCTCTCCCTAAGGGCATTGTGGGTCTAACTACAGCACAGGTACTGCAGTGGTTAAAGAAGGAAGCTCACCACCACTTTCTCAAGGGGAACTAGGGATAGAAAATAAATCATGGCCCAGCCAGCAACACCTAGGTGCCATGAATGAATTTTTAAGAACACTGGCATAAAGCCATTGTCTAGAATTGCATTTTCTGTGCTGTACATTCTATGAGATATAATGTTTCCCTGTGATTGTAATATGGATAAATTACTTTTTTTTTCCAATTGCAGCCTCTCTTCCTTTCACCTTTCTTGCAGCATTCTCTTGTGGGTTGTGGACATTTCATCTATGTCAGCATTTATTGCCCATCCCTAATTGCCCTTGAAAGGTGAGGGTCAGCTGTCTTCTTGAATAGCTGCAGTCCTTGGAACACTCCCAATGTTAGGACATGTTGACCCTGTGACACTGAAGGAGTGGTGATATGTTTCCAAATCAGGATAGTGTGCGACTTGGATGGGAACTGTCTTTCTAGGTGATCGAGATTGGGAGTATATTTTTCCAGAGCTCAAAATACATGGGGCAAATATATCCCACCAAACCTGCTAAAATGCCTGGGAAAAATTCGATTGAGAACAGTTGCCCATAAGTAGGGAGGAAGAATTGCGTCTCCAATTGCAGGCCGGTTCTCCCCCATGTTTGCTGTTATTGGTTTCACAACACTGACCCATTAGTGACCTTGGACCAAGCTGGCAGGGTGGCGTGACCTCCTGTGGCATCACCTCTGGTTTGTATCGATCTCTCAACCAGGACCTACTGGTCCCTGTTGGAGAACAATGGCGCCATCTTTCCCTTCTCCAATATCTTCAGAAAACATCATTGACCGAGCAGGGTGGTTTCGGAATGCCAGTGTACACAGCAGCCTTCCAAAGGTAACCAAGGCAGCAGGGAGGCAGGTTTGTTGGCGGATATCTAGAGTCATTATGGAAACGGCATGTGGTAAGATGGGGATAGAATCGGAGTGAGGGGTGCCACAGAGGCAGGGCAGGTAGTTAAGGAGCCATGTTCAGTAAGGTATAGCATTAATACACAAAGTGCAAATCCCTCCAAAAATGTCATTGTAACTCGCTCTTAACAAAATTAATGTATGATTTAGCCCACAGTTATTCCTTCCTAAAAACTTTAATTAGTTAACGAGGCAATAAAATTTCAAGAAGTGGGTACAGTAATGGAGGAGGTTGCCAAATGAGGGAACAACATGGATATGGAGGGACTCGGTGACATTGATTTGGTAGGTAATATTATTCTGTGAATGTATTTTCTAACCACACATTACCTAGCTACTGGTGTGATGAATCAATCTTTCATTGAGTTAGCAGCTTGCAGTCAGCAATATATCTCATTGCTGAGATGATGAATGACCCAATTCAGTGCACAAGACTGAGGCTTTGTCCATAGCTGTGATTTAATATAGCTTTTCCTTATTATTACCTATTCCTTCTCCTATAATCTCTGTTATTTAAACTTAGTCTGTTCCCAAACCAGTTACTGTATATCATAGATTCTCATTAAGGCAAAAAGCTAGATGCTTCCACAAATATTGAAATATTCTGTCTAGGCCATTATGTCTGTGACCTACATCTGTCAGCGTTTATATGTTCATCTCTGTGTCTGTGTCTGTGTATGTGTACCTGTTTGTGTGTGCATGTCTGTAAACTTGTGTATGTGTGTGAATATTTGAGAATGTGTACCTATGTTTGCATATCTATGCCTGCATTATCTGTTTTGGTGCATGTATGCAAGTGTTGTATATACGTGCTCATCTGTACATGCATTCTGCAAATGTATTTATATACACATGCACATTTTTACTGCTGTGCATTTATGCGTGTGTGCGCGCGCCTGTGCCTGTGTGTTTGTGTGTCTGTCTTTGGATGTGTTTATGTCTGTGCTTATATGCACTTGTGTGTTTTGGAAGTATTCCTGTATTGGACAGAAATTCTACAATTAATTCTGGAAGCTGAGAAGAGAGCGCCCCCAGTCTGGAATGAACTCTATGATCAGATCATTGTGGGTCAGTTGTCAGTGACCGTTGACATGCTGACAGTCAGTGTGAAATTCTGATGGTTATCATTTGTGATTAGAGGATATATGTGCATTTAACCAATTCTTGGGACAGCTGCTTCTTAGACAGATGGATGAGTGCTAGGAAAACTATGGGTTGCGATCAATGTATGAAGCAATTAAGTATGTGTGAATTGTTTATTGAGTTATGATGTATTTGCTTCAAACTTTCTCTAAAGAAATATTATCAATTTTGACTGCTTGGATGCCAAAAGTTCTGATTATAAAGGATGCAAAAGCGGAGCATTTGGAAATGCTGTTATCCGCCAGTTAGTGCAACTTCATGAAGGGGAAATCATGCCTGACAAATTTACTAGAATTATCTGAGGAATGAGATAACAAGGTCTTTTCCCCGGGGTGGGGGAGACCAAAGCTAGAGGGCATAGGTTTAAGGTGAGGGGGCGAGATTTAAAAGGGACCCAAGGGGCAAATTTTTCACGAAGAGGGATGTGCGTGTATGGAATGAGCTGCCAGAAGAAGTGGTGGAGGCTGGTACGATTACACCATTTAAAAGGCACTGGATGGGTATATGAATAGGAAGGGTTTAGATGGATATGGGCCAAATGCTGGCAAATTGGACAAGCTTAACTTAGGATATCTGGTAGGCATAGACATGCTGGACCAAAGGGTCTGTTTCAATGCTGTACATCTCTATAACTCTCTTGCACTGCTTGTCACTTACAGTCAATATAGGGAGCCATTTGATGTGATATATTTGATTTTCAAAAGGTGTCTGATAAGGTAGTGCACATAAAGCTACTTATTAAAATAAAAGCCCATGGTGTTGGAGGAAGTGTATTGGCACAGACAGAGGATTGGCTAACTACTGGAAGACAGAGAGATGGAATAAGAGGGACATTTTTGGGATGGCAACCTGCAACTAGTGGAGCATTAAAGGAATCAATGCTGAGGTTACAATTATTTACAATATATATGAATGACTTAGATGAGGGAAGTGAATGTAATGTCATTTGGTTTGCGGATGACACAAAAATAGGTGGTGAGATAAGTGGTGAGGATGCTGCAGAAAGTCGACGGAGGATAATAGATTAAGCGAGTGGGCAAGAACCTGGCTGTGGAATATAATGAAGACAATGTCAGGTTATTCACTATGTTGAGAGGATTATAGGAAAACTGTATATATTTAATTGAGAAAAGACTTCAGAAAGCTGCAGCACAGAGTGTTGGTGTTCCTAGCGCATGAATCATAAAAAAACGAGTGTCCAAGTTCAGCAGGTAATACTGAAGGCAAATGTAATGTTTTTCAAAGGGAATAGAATATAAAATTTGTTGTGTGGAACCCAGCAACATTGGCTATACAGAGATTGAACCTATGACCTTGATACTGTTAGCACAAAAGACAGGGTAGATAAAGATAAACTATTTCCGCTGGTTAGGGTATCTAGAACTTAGGGCACATGTTAAAAATTAGTGCCAGACTGTTTAGGAGAGATGTTAGGAAGCACTTCTACACATAAAGGATGGCAGATATTTGGAACTCTCTTCCACAAGTGACCGTTGATGCAGGATTAGTTGTTAGTTTTAAATCTGATAGGTGCACTTTCATTAAGCAGAGCTATTAAGGGATATGGACCAAAGGCAAGTATATGAGGTTTGATCATAGATGATCCATTTTCTTATTGAATGGTGCAGAACAGGCTCAAGGGGCTGAATAGCCTACTCCTGCTCCTATATTCCTAAAATAGTTGCTAAAACGTTGCTAAATTATTTAAAGCACTAATTTAACCACACCTAGAATATTGTGAAAAGTTTTGGTCCCCTTTCCTTAGGAAGGATATACTGGCATTGGAGCCAATACAAAGCTTCAATGAGTTGATAGCAAGTGTGGAGGCACTGCCTTATATGGAAAGGTTGAGTGAGTGGGGCTGTACTCGGAGCTTAGAAAAATGACAAGTGATCTTATTGGAACATTCAGGATTCTTAGGACATTTAACAGAACAGATATGGGAGGTTGTTTCCCCTTGTGGGAGAGTCTAGAACCAAAGAACATAGCCTCAGAATAAAAGGTTGCCCGTTTAAGTCAGGAATGAAAAGGAATTTCTGCTCTCTGAAGCTTCTGAATCTGTGGAATTCTTTATCAAAGAGAGCTATGGAGGTTATGTCGATAAGTATGTTCAAGGCTAAGATAAGCAGATTTTTAACCTCTATTTCCTTTACTGATTATGTGGAAAAGACAAGAAAATGGAGTTGAGGATTATCTGATTGGCTATGATCTCATGAAATGTCAGAGCAGTCTCAAAGCAGACCTACTTCTGCTCAGAAGTCTTATAGTCTGAGGGCTATGGTCAATGCCTGGCTTATGCTCTCTGCCCCTACTGAGATTCTGATGAACAGCAACTTTGATTACAGGTTGTTGCAAACCATGTCCCCCCACGCACAAAATTTATGATGTCTAAAGCTATCATTTTACATGTTTCAAATCTTGGTGCTGAAGGTCTTGTGCTGCCTTTTCAACTCTGGCATTTTCTGTATTTGAATTCCTGCTGAGTAATGGAGTTGAGAGGGCCTCCCATGCTCTCCCACCAGTACCTAGAACCTACTTCAATTGCCCTCCCCTACCATCAGCATATCTTTCAATTTATCCCTCCCTCATGTCTATCCATGACTTGTCTTAAAGGTTTCTATGATATTCGCCTGAACTGTGCCTTGATGTAGCAAGTTCTGCTTTCTCACCATTCACTAGGCAGAGAAATATCTCCCGAATTCCTCGTTGGATTTAATAGTTATTCATTCTTGGCTGGCACTGCTGGCTGGGTTGGCATTTATTGCCATTCCTTGGTACTTTAGAGAGGGTGGTAGTGAGTTGCCTTCCTGGTCCGCTGCAGTCCATGAGCTGTAGGTAGACCTACAATACTTTTAGGGAGAGTGTTCCAGGATTTTGAGCCAGTGCCCTCTGAAGGAACAGTGATATATTTCCAAGCCAAGATAGTGAGTGGCTTGGAGAGGATCTTAAATGTTCTTCTCCATGGAAGTGGTCATGGCTTTGGAAGGTGTGGTCTAAGGAGCTTTGATTATTTTTTAACCTTAAATTTATGACTCTTACTTCTGGTATTCCCCCACAATTGGAAACATGATCTATATTCCCAACCTATCAAACTCTATGAGCTGTAAAGATGTCTAGCAGTCTCCACTGTTGAAACATAGAGAAGGCCCAGCCTGCCCCTGTATTGCAGGCAGCTCTCCCCTTTGCTGGAGAATGTGAACTTCTGTGTGAGAATGATGATGGAGCAGCCCTTTGATCATTGATGTCTTCTCTTGCTCTAGGTAAACCTTTTCATCCTGCTGTCTGTTGTCTGTGTCCTGCTGAACTTGGCTGGATTCGTTCTCTCATGCCAGAGTGCTCAGTTTGTGTCTGGCATCGTGGACTGTGAGCTGGTGAGTGTCATAGAGTTGATATTCTTATCGATTAGCAATGGAGTGGGGGCTGGTGCTGATGATGACAGACACTGCTAATGGAGATAGCTGTTGGAAATTACTAGAATTGTTAAAGTTTACCTTTGAAGAACTAGAAGTCATATTCATATTTAACAATTGTCTGGTTCCACTAGTAATCATAGAATGACATTGTACAGAAGGAGATCATTCAGCCCATCTGCCTGTGCTGTTGTATGTTATACACCAGCTTCTTCCCACCTACTTTAACATATCAGCACATCATTCCATGCTTTTATCTCTCATGCTTAACTTTGAAAGAGTCATTCAATCTGTCCCACTCCCCAGATTGTTTCCTGTGGCACCGTATGTTCTTTGCTGTTTGAAAGCTCTTGTTGAATCTACTTCAGTAGCCCTCTCAGGCACTGCGTTCCAGATCACCACAACACATTGTGTGAAAAGATATAGAGATAACAAGCATGGGGCTGGATGAACACAGCAGGTCAAGCAGCATCATAGGAGCAGGAAAACTTGACGTTTCGGAAAAAATATGTTCCTTTTCTTTAGCAATTATCTTAAATCTGTCCTTTGTTTACCAACGCTCCTGGAAATAGACACAGCTCCTAGATATTTAGTCTACAAAAATTCAACATCATTTCAAATACATCTATTAGAATAGAATCTAATACATCTAAGTGCAGCACGGTGGCTCAGTGGTTAGCACTGCTGCCTCACAGCACCAGGGACCCGGGTTCGATTTCACCCTCAGGCGACTGTCTGTGTGGAGTTTGCACATTCTCCCCGTGTCTGCGTGGGTTTCCTCCGGGTGCTCCGGTTTCCTCCCACAGTCCAAAGATGTGCAGGTTAGGTGGTTTAACCATGCTAAATGGCCCGTAGTGTTCATGTATGAGTAGGTTAGGCAGATTAGTCAGGGAAAATGCAGGGTTACAGGGATAGGGAAGGGAGATGGGTCTAGGTAGAATGCTCTTCAGAGAGTCGGTGTGGACTCGATGGGCTGAGTGACCTGCTTCCACACTGTAGGGATTGTATGATTCTAGGAAGTCTCCCCTTAACCTTTTAAAGAACACAACAGAGATCAATCCATGTGGGGGCTAAACAAAAGGAGAGGGATTTAATGATTTTTTTTTGAGCAGAGTATTAAGCCTTTTTGCTCAATTTTTCCACTTTTGGCATGTCATCCATTGAGTCAAATCGAGAGTGGCTGGCATCTTTCATCTCAGGAAGTTCTATTGTAGTTAACTCTGGCATTCTGTGAAGGAGATGATTAATCTGTCTCCAGTTTTCCACTTTGACTCCTTCCTTTAAAGAATGTGAGAAACTTTGCATCATACAATACCTTTCTTAATCTCCCGAAGTGCTTCACTGCCAAAGTAGGACTTTTGGAAGTGGAGTCACTTTACGCACAGCAAGATCCTACAAACAGCATCATAATAAAGATCAGATAATCTGTTTATTTGTGATGTTACTTGGGGAAATAAATATTGCCCAAATATTCATGGAGAACTCCCTTGCTCTCCTTTGAAATAGTGCAATGGAATCTTTTACCTTTGAGGGCAAAATGGGCCTTAGTTTAAACGTCTCATGTTTGAAATAGATAAATGAGAGATTTGATGCTTGGTTCCAAAGATAACATTTTATGTTAGGATCAGTCTCCTAGGGCCCAATTTAGTCCTTTGTGGGTGTTATCATCAGACAGTCCTTGACTTCTCACTAGAAATATACCATCACAGAACTACCTTTTCTTTTGAACAGAATGTGAACTTGAATGTGCTTTTTAATGACTCATCCATTCCATTAATAAAGGTTCCAACCTGGAGGGAGCATTGCCTCTAACCATGCACTTTTATTGTGCAAGTCAACGTGATATGTTTCATGACTCCTGCAAAAACTAAAAATACATCAACTGTTTTAGAACTCCTGTCCCTAGGGAGGAAGAGAATAGGATTTGAACCCTGCTACACCTCGCAAAAAGTTTTGCAGGTTTTACTTGACATACCAACAACTTGCATTTATTATTACTTCCTTTGGCATCATAAAGCATTCCTACATACTTCACAGCAGCAGCGTCAAAAAATATTTGACATCTAAGCCACAAAACATGATATTAGGACATATAGGGGAGGCAATGGCCTAGTGGTGTTATCGCCGGACTATTAATCCACAGACTCGGGTCATGTTCTGGGGGCCTGTGTTCAAATCCTGCCATGGCAAATGGTGGGGGAATTTGAATTCAGTTTAAAAAAAATGTCTGGAATTAAGAATCGAATTCTGACCGTTGTTGATTCATTAATGTCCTCCAGACCCACAATAATGTAGGTGATGCTTAACTGCCCTCTAGGCAATTAGGGATGGTCAATAAATGCTGGATGAATGAATGAATCAGTCAATCCATGAATGAATAAAGCAAACAGTGATTAAAAGCTTGGTGAAGACATTGGTTTTAAGAGGAGACAGTGAAGATATTTATGGGATATTCCAGAGTCTATGCAGTCGGTCAGTGAAGCCACTCCAAACAATGGCAGAGTGATTAAAATCAGGGATGAACAAAAGACCAGAATTAGGGGAGTGCAGAGATATTAGAGGATAGTGAGATGGGATGAGATATGGAGGGCAAATCCATTGAGGAGCTTGCAAACAAGAAGTGAATTTTAAAATATAAGTGTTACCAGACTGGGAACCAGTCAGAGGATGTGGAATCACAATGGGCATTATTTTTTAGTTGGTATTTGTTTTTCAAAAATTGAATGCTATGGGGAAGAAGCAAACAAAACAGACTGGGGATAAAATTGGTAAGATCTGGAGGAACTCAGCAAGTCTGGCAGCGACTGGAGAGAACATTACTTCTCCCTCCTGAGATGCTGCCGGACCTGACCAGTTTCTCCGCCACTTTTTTTTTTAAAAATTTATTTTCAATTTCCAGCACCTGCAGTATTCGTGCTTTTGTTAAAAGAGATTAGAGAATGGCATCGCTGCTTCGTGAATAGTCCCAGCTGACCCTTGAAGGAAATGTACAACCTGGAGACTTGAGTTGGAGTCTTTCATCGGTAAATGCCCGTTCCTCCACACTACATAATGAACAGTAAAAGTCACCATGAAATGCAGGGGCATCCAAGAAGCATTGTGCTTCACTGCACTCTGTCTTCATGGTAATCACAATGAAACCTAGGGGGCATTCAACAACACAATCTGCGACGTAACCTCTCAGTCAGAGCCAACAAAGCCCGGATATTTGACTTCACGCTCACCTCCAGTGAGCAACTGTTATCCCAAATCTCCGAACGTGCTCACAGCTGCTTGATAGGCATGTGTGTGTGTGTGTGTGTGTGTGTGTGTGTGTGTGTGTGTGTGTGT
>JAHRHZ010000024.1:18976473-19162654 GCA_024137785.1 Ginglymostoma cirratum
CAGAAGTTCTGAGGAAGGGTCACCGGACCCGAAACGTTAACTCTGTTTTCTCCTCCACAGATGCTGCCAGACCTGCTGAGCTTTTCCAGCAACTTTGTTTTTGTACAAAATCTAGGCTGACAGTTCCATGCAGCAGTGAGGGAATGCTACACTGTCATCAGTGCTGTCTTTTGCGTAACATGTTGGAACTGTGGCCTTGTCAGCCCTCTTCCCTCTTTCTCAGTTGGATGTAAAAAGTCTCATGACGCCATTGGAAGAAGAGCAGGAGAGTTGTTCCTGGTATCCTGGCCAATATTTATCCCTCATTCACCAGCGGTAGAAACAGTTTATCTAGTTGTGTTCTCATTGCTGTTTGTGGGATCTTGCTGTGTGAAAATTGGCTGCCATTCTTACCTTACAAAAGTAACTATGTTTGAAAAGGGGTGTCCTGAGGATGTGAAAGGCTGCATTTTACCAAGATTGGCATCATGGAGCCCTAGCAAAACTGGAATCAATGGGTATCAGGGGGAAAACTCACCGGTGGTTGGAGTCATACCTGACGTGAGGGAAGATGGTCATGGTTATTGGAGGTCAGCCATCTCAGCTCCAGGACATCTCCACATGAGTTCCTCAGGGTAGTGTCCTAGGCCCAGCCATCTTCAGCTGCTTCATCAATGACCTTCCCTCCATCGAAACGTCAGAATTGGGGATGTTCGCTGATGATTGCACAATGTTCAGCACCATTCACAAATCAGATACTGAAGCAGTCCATGTTCAAATGTAACAAGATCTGGACAATATCCAGGCTTGGGCTGACAAGTGGCCAGTGACATTCGCACCACACCAATGCCAGGCTATGACCATCACCAATAAGAGACAATCTAACCACCGTCCCTTGACATTCAATGGTGTTACCATCACTGAATCCCCCACTATCAACATCCTGGGGGGTTACCATTGACCAGAAACTCAACTGGACTCACCACATAAATGCAGTGGCTACAAGAGCAGGCCAGAAGCTGGGAATACTGCAGCTCACCTCCTGACTCCCCAAAGTCTGTCCACCATCTACAAGGCACAAATCAGGAGTGCAATGGAATACTTCCCACTTGCCTGGATGAGTGCAGCCCCAACAGCACTTAAGAAGCTTGACACCATCCAGGACAAAGCAGCCCGCTTGATTGGCACTACATCCACAAATATCCACTCCCTCCACCACCGACGCTCAGTAACAGCAGTGTGTACTATCTACAAGATGCACTGCAGGAATTCACCAAAGATCCTCAGACAGCACCTTCCAAACTCACGACCACTTCCATCTAGAAGGACAAGGGCAGCAGGCATATGAGAACACCAGCACCTCCAAGTTCCCGTCCAAGTCACCCACCATCCTGACTTGGAAATATAGCACCGTTCCTTCACTGTCGCTGGGTCAAAATCTTGGAATTCCCTCCCTAATGGCATTGTGGGTCAACCCACAACAGGTGGACTGCAGTGGTTCAAGAAGGCAGCTCACCGCCACCTTCTCAAGGGCAACTAGGGATGGGCAAGAAATGCTGGCCAGCCAGCGACCCCCCCCCCCCCCTCCACATCCCACAAATGAATAAAACAAAAACAATCTTGATGCGTAGAGGCCCCTATGTCTAATGTCTTATAGTGGACCATTGTCAAGTGGTGGGAGATTTGTACCAAACAATGGGTAGGTATATAGATAGATCATTGGTGGCAGGAACTGAATTGTGATGATACAAATAAGAGAAGTAGTCATAATTCATTATATAGTTATATGAAATCATTAACTTAAAAATAAGGTATAAACCAGTAACATTTTTGCATCAGAATGAGCATATCACTATTTACACAGTTGCAAAGTGCAGGTCTCCTTAGTTTATAGAATAAAAATGACATTTGTATTTTGTATCATAGTTCATTGATTATTTGTTGTCAGGTTGAGTTCATTAAATTCACAATCATTAACAGACTGTTTATGAATTTTAAATGGAGCGGGATTGCACTATTATGCAGTCACTCCTCTATATCTTATTTGTGGAGTTAGGTCTTTTAATTTGATATAATTGGGCCACATCTCTTAGCTAAGCTGTGAGTAGAGACCCAGAGATCCAGAGAGGGCTAGATCTAATTCAGGTCACCGACAAATGGAAGAACACCTCATATAGCCCTTGAACTATTTTAAGGCACTAAAGTTCCCAGACAAGAGGCATCTAATGAGGAACATGACTGTGTCCAGAACCTCTAGTACCCTTAGATTCTGATCAAAGACAATCTCTAAAAACATTAACCAGTTTTCTCAGTGCATAGTTACTGGTGAAACCTTGTGATGGTTCCACTGCTGGACAAATTTTAATTAAAGAGAAGGGACAAATGTTGATGTAAAAATGTTATTTTATCTATTCTGTAATGCTATATTTAATCTAGTGGAGCTAAAAGGGAAGTTGGTGACTTCTGGCAGATTTCTGGCAGAAATACGAATATGTTTAAAATTTAAACTTTCCAACTGAAGACATTGCTGACATTGAATTTGAAGACATGCCAATATCTTTAAAATACCTTTATTTTTTCATCTAATATTCATCAGGGCAAAAGCAAGAATGCCTAATTTCTAACAATGATGACAATTTGTACTACAGGAGACAATTGTTAATTTGAAATTTGGCATTCTTGTGTTTGTCCTGATGAGTACAAGACATAAAGTTTACTTACAGTAGACATAATGTCTACTGCCACGTTCTGTACAACCAAGGAACTGTTAAGTCCCATATGTGATGATCACGGAATTGATTAGAAGGGGAGCATAGCAGGGAAGACAGTGGAGCAGCAATGGCAGGAGTTCCTGTGGGTAATTTGGGAGGCACAGCAGAAATATGTCCCAAGGAAGCAGAAACAGACTAAGGAGAAGATGAGGCCACCACGGCTGACAAGGGAAATCAGAGACAGCATAAAAGCAATAGAGAAAGCATATAATGTGGTAAAGATTAGTGGGAAGCCTTTAAAAACCAGCAGCAGAGTGGGGAGTAGATGAAATATGAGAATACGCCAGCTTGTAATATCAAAGAAGATTGCAAGAGCTGTTTCTTCGATATAGTTAAGGTAAGAGAGAAGCAAGAGTGGACATTTGATTGCTAAACAATGAAACTGAAAAAGTAGTAATGGGGAACAAAGATATAATGCAGGAACTGAATAGGTACTTTGCATCAGTCTTCATAGTCAAAGACACCAGTAGCATTACAGAACTTAGAGAGTCATGGGAAGAGGTGAGTATAGTGGTTGTCTGAGGAGATGGGACTGGGGAAGCTGAAAGATCTGAAGATGGATAAATCTACATCCCGGAGTTTTTAAGGAAATAGCTGAGGAGATTATGGAAGCATTATTGGAGTTTTTCAGGAATCACTGGAGTCTGGGAAGCACATGGTAAGATAGGGCTGAGTCAGTGCGGCTTCATCACGGGAAGTCATGCCTGACAAATTGATTAGAATTCTTTGAGGAGATAATGAGCATGTTAGGCAAAAGACAGCCAGTGGACGTGATCTATATGAATTTCCAGAGGGTCTTTGACAAGGTGCCAATAGATCGTTGCTAAGTAAGATGAAAGCCCGTGATGTTAGGGGTAAAATACTAACATGGATAGAGGGTTGGCTGACTGGCATAGAGTGGGGATAAAGGGGTCTTTTCCAGGATGGAAGCCAGTGACTATTGAGTTCCGCAAATGTCATTGTTGGGACCACAAATATTCACGTTATACATTAACAATCTGGATGAAGGAACTGAGGGCGTTGTTGCTAAGTTTGCAGGTGACACAAAAATAGGCAGAGGGACAGGTAATGTTGAGGAAGTGGGGAGGCTGCAGAAAGACTTGGTTAGGCCAGTAGAGTGGGCAAAGAAGTAGCAGATGGGATATAATGTGGGAACTTGAGAGGTTATGCTCTTCAGTAAGAAGAATATAATGACAGAATAATTTACAAATATGGAAAGGCTTCGGAAATCTGAAGCATAAAGGGGCTTGGCAATTCTAGTTCAGGATTCCCTTAATGTTAACATGCAGGTTCAGGTGGCAGTTAGGAAGGCAAATGCAATGGTAGCTTTCAGCTTAAGAGGGCTAGAATACAAGAGCAGAAATATACTGCTAAGGCTGTATTAGCCTCTGTCATATTACATTTGGAATATTGTGAACAGTTCTTGTACCTAAGGAAGGATGAGCTGGCTTTGGAAGGGGTCCAGAGGAGGTTTACAAGAGTGATCCTGGGGATGAAGGGCTTGTCATATGAGGAGTGTTTGGGGACTCCGAGCCTGTACTCAATGGAGTTTAAAGGATGAGGAGGATCTAATTAAAACTTAGAATACTCAGAGGCCTGCACAGAGTGGATATGGAGAAAACGTTTCCACTAGTCTAGGATTCAAGGGCAGATCCTCAGAGTGAAGGAATGACCTTTTAGAACTGAGACAAGGGTGAATTCCTTCAGCCAGAGGCTGGTTCTTCTATGGGAACTCATGGCTTCAGGATGCTGTGGAAGCCAAGTCATTGAGTGTATCTAAGGCAGAGATAGATAGGGTCTTGATTAGTAAGGAGATCAGGGTTGCAGGGAAAAGGCAAGAAAATGGAGTCAAGAAACACATAAACCATAATTGTATGGCAGAGTAGACTCGATGGGCCAGATGAGCTAATTCTGCTCCTATATCTTATGGCCTTGTGGAATTGTTGTATTCCGACACTCTAGTACTGTTTGTTTGTGAACCACAATCAGAGAAAAATATAGCAAACTTTGTTTTAACCGGCAAAAATTATATACCTCAAATACTGAAAGTTTACTGTATTATCATGATCTCCGCAAAGTCAGTTTAGAGTGTAAGTGAGCATGTTCTATCCTGATGAGCTTTATTTTGGGCAAATTTACATTATTATTTAAATGATTTAAGCTGTAAATAAACTGTAACAGTGATGTGTACACCCACTGCATTATATTTCTATTACTAAGTGTGTGTTTTTCCATTGATTAGTAAAAGTTTGCAGTACTCAGTTTTAGCATTTGCTGCTTTTTAAGCAGGAACACTATAAAATAGTGTTTTTGCCTTTTTCTGACATTGTACTGCAGGTACTTAAATAATGAAGATCTCTTCAGAGTTATGTCCTGGTTTGTCCCATAGCAAGACATATATCTCATGTTTCTTCATTGCTTCATGTACTTTCAGGTCGAAGCCCAGATTCCCCCGGAAGAGTCTGAAGGAACTCGCCAGTTACCTGACCCTGATGAATTTGTTCCACCCATTCCCCCTCCTCCATATTTCTCCACTTTCTGTTCCTATACTCCCAGGATTAATCCACGGTAAGGAAAGTAACCATCTCAATCTTATTAGAGGACAGAATGGACACTTGCTATGCTAAATCAAACTTGTATGGTAATATGCTTTGAATGGTGATGGTCCAAAGAGAAGTAGAGATCCATGCATATGGATCACCAAGGTCAGGTATGAATCAAAAGTCTAATACAGCTAGAATATAAAAGGAAAAAAGGTTTGTTAGAGCTAAACAAATCTCTGGTCAGACTGCAACAAAAACAAATTGATGGTGAAACTCAGCAGGTCTGGCAGCATCTGTAGGAAGAAAGCAGAGTTAATGTTCTGAGCCCAGTGACCCTTCTTCAGACTGTTAGCTAGGAAACAGTGGGAAATGAAATGCAGACTGGGCGACCGCTTTGCAGAACTTTTACTTTCTGTCTGCTAAAATAACTCTGAGCTCCTAATTATCTGTTGCTTTGACACACCACCGTCTTCCCTGGCTGACATCTCTGTGCTGGGCCTGCTGCAGTGCTCCTGAAAAGCTCAGCACAAGCTCAAAGAACAGCATCTCGTTTTCCTTTTGGGGATCCTGCAGTCCTGAGGACTCAACATAGCGTTCAGTAGCTTTAGAGCCCGATTCCATCCTTCCATGTTATTTAACCCATCCCCACCCAGTTCTGTTCTGACATGTTGTTTTTAGCACAGTCACCCATTCTCCTGTACTCCCAGGCCCATTATCACAATATATGGGTTACTTCCAGTACAGCTCATCCTCCCTCCTCTGCTTGGTTTTTATTATCACTTATTCAGCGTTTCTTCTGTCCTGCCCTGCTATTCCTGTTTGCCTAACCCTTTCATATCACTCTGTCTCTGGGCTCCATCTCCACCTATCTGCTCATCTCTCCCCTTCAACCTCCAGTCCCCCCCCCACCTCCGACATCCTTGTCTTCAGCATAAATATCACTGTTTCCTAGCTGCTAACAGTTCTGATGAAGAGTCACTGGAAAACGTTAACTCTGCTTTCTTCCCACAGATGCTGCCAGACCTGCTGTGTTTTTGCCAGCAATTTCTGTTTTTGTTTCAGATCTGCAGCGTCCGCAGTTCTTGTTTTATTTCTAGTCAGATTACGCCTGGACGGCTGTGTGAAGTTCTAGCTTCTGCACCTTAGGATCCATTAGCCTGAGAACAAATGCAACGCAAATTCACCAGAATGTCACCCAGGCTTCAAGAGTTAAAGTACGTGAACTTGGTTTGCTTTAGCTGAAATATACAAGGTTGAAGGGTGATTTTATTGAAGCTCCTATGATGGTAAGGTTACCATTAAGATTACCTTCACTTAAGTGGGTTCTTTTTTACTGTGTGTATATATATATGTTAAGATGTACTGCTCCCATCAGTTATCTTTTTGGTTAGCTTGTAACTAGTTGAGATTTAGTTGAAGGCTAACTGTTTCTGCGGTCATTGTTGCAGGGTTCTTAGCAATGATGTAATTCCCCTGACACATATCTATGCAACCAGAATGAAAGGGATTGAAGTGTTTTGTCCTGTGGAACCTCCTCCCCCATATGAGGCTGTGATGAGCAATCCGAATGATGAGCAGGTGAGTAGTGTAAAGGCCCTCTTTGTTTATCTAATGAGCACAACCAAAGAGAATGAAGAGTGTGCTTTGGAAAAAGAGCAAGGGGCGGAGATTCATTTCTCAAAGGCTGGTTTGGGGGGTCATTGCAATGATTAAATGCCATGCCTCGCATTCAGTTCCATTGACTTCAAACCTGTTGGGGAGTGGTGGAGCCGTGGCTCCTTGGACACCCCTTCTGTCTCTCCGTTTACAGCGGTGGTGCCAGCAGGGATGAGGGAGGAAGTCCAGCAAAGCTGGGCCTCAGACCTTACCCCAGGATCTGACCCAATTTCAGGCAGCAAGGAAGAGGAAATTCCCAGTTCACCCGCTGCCTCCCCTTAACAGCCAACGGCATTGCCATCGTCAGGCCCAGCCAGCTTCAATGTTCACAGACCCTGAGTGACAGGAACTTAACCAGACTTTACACATGCTGCAGTTCCAAAAAGGGGAAGGCGATGGAGTAGTGGGCAAGTAATCCAGAGACACAGGTTAATGCACTGGAGCCAAGTGTTCAAGGTAGCAGATGGTGAAATTTGAATTCAATTAACAAATGTGTAATTACGACTAGTCTAATATTGACCATGGAATGTTGGTTATAATATCCCATCAGTTTCACAAATAGCCTTCGGGGAGGGAAACCTGCAATCCTGACCTGGTCAGCCCTATGTATGACTCCAGGTTCACAGTAATTTGGTTAGCTTTTAAAAAGCCCCCAGACTCGATTGTTTCAGGCCATTACAGAGCCCGATTAAAGGAATGAAATTGAACCAAGTGCCCGGCATCAACCAAGGCACCAGAAACAATAATGGCACAACAGTACCCTGGTGATCCTGCAGAGTCCTCCTTAAAAACATCGGCGACCTCATGCCTTCGGAGTTTGAGCTGTCTGTCAGACTAGTCGTGGGACAGCCAGTAGTCATTTTCACAGATTCATACCACACACCTGTCCCCGACACCACCACCACCACCACCATCAGTCAGAGGGGTATTGCGCTGGCATCCCTGAACATTGACTCTGAACCTCACGAACTTTCGTAGCATCAGGTCAGACATGGGCAAGGAAATCTCCAGCTGATTACTACATTTCCCTCACACCCCAGCCCCCCCACCACCGATAAGTCAGTGCTCCTCCATGTTAAAAGCCACTTGGAAGATGCAATAAGGGTGGCAAAAGCACAATATGTACTCTGGGCAGGCTCTTCAATGGTCCATCAGCAGTAACATCTTGCTAGCACCATGAATGACTGAGCGGACCTGGTCCCAAGGTACAGTCTGGGCCTGCAGTAGGAGGTGATGGAATCAATAAGAGGGAAAACATACTTGACCACATCCTGTCGCAGGACAGATCTATTGTCACAGATGCCTCTGTCCGTGACAGTATTGGTTGGAGTGGCACAGTCTGAGTGAAGACAAAGTTCTGTTTTTACATTGTGGATACCTCCCAGTATTTTGTCTCGCATGGCTGTGCTGAATGAGATAGATTTCAACAAGATCTAGCCATTCAAAACTGGACACGAATGAGGTGCTGTGGTCCAACAGCAGCATTTATACTCCATCAAAATTTCTAACCTCATGGCCTGGACAATTTGCATGTTACCGCTACCATCAAACTCGGGTTCAATGAGCTGTGCAAGAGGGCATGCCAGGAACAGCACCAGGTATACCTGGTGAAACTATAAAGGACTACTTGTGCAAGAAACAGCATAAGCAACAAGCGATAGACTTGGCCCAACATTACCAGAACCAACAGATCAGATCTAAGCTCTTCAATCCTGTCACACTCTGTTGTGAATGGTGGTGGCAATTAAATAAACAGCTCATTGGAAGAGGAGGAAGTTCCACAAATATCTCCATCCTCAAAGATGGGAGATCCCAGCAGAGCACATGATAAGAATGAAGTATTTGCAACAATCTTCAGTCCAGTGCCAATTAGATGATCCATCTCGTCCTCATCCTGAGGCTGTCTTGTCATAAATGTCAGCTTTTACCTGAGTGTAGAGTAAGATAGTTGTGATTTGTTTTTGGTCGGTTGTCTCAGCTCCAGGACATCTCTGCAAGAGTTCTGTATGGTGGTGTCCTAGGCCCAAACATCTTCAATTGCTTCATCAATGATGTTTCCTCCCCCATAAGGTCAGAAGTAAGATATTTGCTGATGATGGCATGTGTGACTCCTCAGATACTGAAGCAGTCCATGTCCAAATGCAACAAGAGCTCGAGATTTAGAGAATTAAATTATCACCCTTTGACATCCAACGGTGTTACCATTGTTGGATCCCCCACTATCAAACCTGGGGGTTACCATTGACCAGAAACAGAACTGGACCGGCCAGATAAACACAGTGGCTAAGACAAAAAGCCATTCAGAGAGTAAGAATTCTACCAACATGAATAATCTCCATGATAGATGGATTGCAGTGGTTTGAAAAGGCTGTTCACTACCACCTTCCGGAAGGTAATTAGGGATGGTCAATAAATAGCTTAGCCAATGATATACTCTCAATCCATGTATGAAGAAGAAAGCCCCAAATATTCTCTTTTCACAGCTTTAAATAATTGATTTTGGCCCTGTACTATAGTCTGTTAAGAATATTGTACTCTCCAATTAAGTCAGGAACCTCTAGCAAAAAGATTTCCTCAACTTGCTGATTAGGTGGAAACTGAAGATTTTCTCCATTTGCTATTATTAGGGCACTTGCTAACAAAAGGGGGACACAGGATTATTCCAGGATAATTCCAGAGAAATTTCAAAGGAAATACACACTGACTTACTGCGATGATACTAGGATAGTTTTCTATTGGTGGAAGTATTTAGAATTTAATATTTACATTGGCTGAATTCCACCAACTAGCTGAACAATATGTTATTTGCAGTGGAGACAGACAGAGATGGATTATGTAGTTACAAGAAGGCACTTTAATTGGAATGATAATACTTACCAGAGCCCACTTCCTCACAAATGAATAGGGCCACATCTTTTGATATATTTTGTTGTGCAGAACAAAACCCACTTAACAGCTGTAGGGTTTTTAAAAAGTGCAAGAAGGGAATAAAGAAAACTTCCACTCAACCCGCTCCCATCATTAACCAACCAATCTTTCAAAAACAGATTGCATTTGCATTTGCATTTACTGTGTCAAGCTTCTTAATAATCCGATATGTTTCAATGAGTGAGCAGAGTCCCGACCTGTGTAGCCTTTGCTCATAAGACAGTCTCTCCATAATGGGGATCATCGTAGTGAACCTTCATTGAACTGCCTGCACTAAAATGATCTTTTCTTAAATAAGGGGACCAAAACTGCTCACAGTATACAGATGTGGTCTCACCAGAACCTTGTACAGTTGCAGGAAGACCTCCCTACTCTTATACCCCAACTCCTTTGAAATAAGGGCCAACATTCCATTAACCTTCCTGATTACCTGCTGCAACTGTGCAGTAACTTTGAGTTTCACGCACAAGTAGCCCCAAGTCCCTCTGTGTGGTGCACCTTTCTGCAATTTGTCTCCATTTAAAAGACTTTTGTGCTTTTGTGTTCTCTGTTTCAAAATGATGACGTTAAGGGAGACTGGAACTTTCTTTATGACAATGAGGCTGGATTTGAATATCTTTGCAGCCCCCATTTCTTAGCTTTGTTTTTCTCTTTCTGGTTACTATTTCTAGCTGTTACGTGGCAGTGAGCTGGGCGATAGGCTTGTTTTTAAACTTCTTCCCCTGCTTTGGAAGCAACATCTACATCGTAATCTCTTCAGTACAACAGCGGGGGAGGATTGACTTATTCCTGAACACTTCCTTCCTTCAACAGTCAGGCATTGTCCATCCTGATGTGCTGTGTGTCTGTTGTAAGATTATAGATTTCTCCATTGAATGGTTGCTGGTGAATATTGATATGAGGAAGGGGGCTTGGCCTGTCTGCTATTTGTCACCTGCTTTACTTTTCCACTTTCTACAATTGAAAGCCTTGTTATTGTGTGGAATATGTAGTTACCAAGGGCAACAAAAGGAAAGATTTATGAGCATAGGCAGAGTTGAAAGGAAGCAAACCAGTTACTCCCCATCAGATACTTCTTTTGTCTAAAGTTGCTGCCTTTTTGCTGTCTTATAAGTTTATATTTAGGTTTTGTTGTCACATGTACTCAAGAATGCGGTATAAGAGTACAATGAAAAGTGTACAATGTCGCCACATACAGAACCATCTTAGGTACAAAATCTTACTTACGGAAGTAGAAAAATAAAGAAATATTTTAAGTTCAGCTCTACAGTCTTATTATTATAAAAATAAAGAAGTAAATTAAAACGTCCTTTCTTTAGCTATGGGCCTGCAGACACTCCAAGCTGGCTTTTCCCCAAGAGGGCTCGCTCTCGCCTGCGCTGGGCATGTTATATTAGCCTCCAGTACAGAAATATTAAAATACTCATTGCCCCTCCCTAACTGCTGTGAATGGAATGGTTTGCTAGGCCATTACTCTGGGTGTGGAGTCACATGTAGACCAGACCAGTGAAGAAGGGCAGACTTCCTTCTCTTGAAGGGCATTGGCTCCCAGAGCATTTAATCTGAGTCTCAGAATTAGTAATCCAGTAATATTACCACCATCTCCCCCTGTCCTTATCTCAATTTGCATGGCACAGTCACATGTTTTGTTGGATTATTTCTCCTCCATAGCACCTTGGGACCCTGTTAAAGGTGCTACGTAAATGCAAGCTGTTGTTTGGGTGCACTGTCATGTGCTTTTTGTTTAAAAGTCCTCAAAGGACATTAGCCTTCTGTGATACTGCATCTCTCCATGTCAGCTGTTTCAGATTTTGAAAAATTTTACCTCTTGGTAGCATCTCAAAGTTCATTCCAATTTACTCTTCTACTTTAGCTGTGATTGACAACAGCTCACATAGGGTAACAGTCAGCAGTGGGAATCCTGCACCATGTCTTCCTGCTGTTTCTCCAGAGTGAGAAGATACTGAGACCTATGGTTGGACTGCTATAGATCTATGGCTGTTCAGCCCATTGTACTCATTCTGGTGTTAGCCTTTCAACTTGTTCCATTGCCATTATCAACATAACTGTGAAATCTCAAAGCTCGGAATGCAGCAAGAATCAAAACTGAGACCGACCTGATTAAACAGGTCAAACTTGGGTCAGTCATAACATATTCAGCGGGTTTCCCTCTCTCACATCTGAGTCAGTCGAGTCTCCAGAGATGTGAAGACAGTGATCTAGGCTGGTGCATCCCCTTGCAGTACAGAGAGAGTGCTGCACTGTTGGGGACTGCAGGCTTTCAGGTGACATGTTAAACAGGAACTTCACTGGCATTTTTGCTGTACGTAAAAACAGAATTCCCACTCTCATTATTTCAGTGAGGAGCAGGGGAGCTATCCTTGATGTGTTGCCCAACATTCATCCCTCGACCAATATTCACGAAAACAAAATCTGGTATTGTCACATCGCCTTCTGTGGGAGTTTGCTGTGTAAGTTTGGCTGCTGTGTTTCTTACAATACAACTGTGACTACACTTCAAAAATATTTCATTGGTAGCGAAGCTTTCTGTGACGTTCTTTCTTCCTTTGCACTGTTATTTTCCTCTGAGCCAGCGTTTTCTTTGTTACTTGAGTACAGTCCCTCAGAAGGAAATGCGTGCTTCTGGCTGCAGAATCAATCAAGGCCACACACGTACTACTTGTAGTTGGAAATCACGACTCAGTGATCCACATGGAGAAGCAACCCGTCCTCCCTCTGTCTTCACTGACCCTGACGGTGATAGCAGATATGTCAGAGGCTGACCTTACAGAAGTTAATCAAATCATGAGGGACGTGGATAGGGTGAATAGCCCAAGGTCTTTTCCCCAGGGTGGGGGAGTCCAAAACTAGAGGTCATAGGTTTAAGGTGAGAGGGGAAAGATTTAAAAGGACCCAAGGGGCAACTTTTTCACGCAGAGGGTGGTGTGTGTATGGAATGAGCTGCCAGAGAAGGTGTTGAAAGCTGGTACAATTACAATATTTAAAAGGTATCTGGATGGATATATGAATAGGAAGTGTTTAGAGGGATTGTTGGCAAATGGGACTAGATTAATTTAGGATATCTACTCGGCATGGGCGTGTTGGACCGAAGGGTCTGTTTCCATGTTGTACAACTATATGATTCTATATTGCTTTTAATCTCTTACTCACTTTACTGGTCAGTTTCTCATGGCATTGCATGCGCAGCCTGTAATGCTTAGTGACGTGAGGAGGAATAAATGGGGCAGTGGAAAGAGGGAGAAGTGAAGGAATGGAAAATGGAGAACATAAAGTGGACGAGGGAAAAGTGGGATAAGAAAACTATGGAGCTGGGGAGGCTGAAGTGGAAGGCAGGAAATTGGTGAAGGTCGGGTGGCTGGTTGGGGAGAAAATGGAGATAGAGGGGGGCAATGAGAAATGGGGATGGGAATTTAGGGTGTGTGTGTGTGTAGACAGGCTTAGGGCAGTGGTGGAGGAAAAGCTTCAGGCGGGGACTGTGGCTCTTGGACATGGAATTGCCAGTGTTCCAAGCTTTCCCTAGAATTGAAGAGCAATCTTCAGGACGCCGCTGGGAGAAAAAAAATCTTTCACCTCCTTTGCTGTGAAAATGTTACGGTTGAAAAGAGAAGGATTGAGGAACAGGAATCATCCAGTTGGATGCAGAAGTCCCTACTCGTTCCCTGTTTGGCCACGGGGAAACAGCGCTGCGAGGATCGATGTATCTGCTAGCCACTGGCAGCAAATTGAGGTGGGGGTGTCTAGTGAGGAAACCTCCAGGATCACATCCAGCTAGTGTTGCTAATCCTACCAGGAGGGCTTTTCCAACGCTAATAGCAATGTATCATGTGTTGCTATCCAGCTGTGTTGGATGTTTCAGTGGCCATATTACACCTGCTGAATGGAGCATGGTGATCGCTCCTTTCACACCACAGTTACTAAGAAATTAAGAGCAATTAGACGTGAACAGCAGGAAACTCTGAGCAATCTTTAAAAGTAGTAACCTGGTGCAGTTAAAACAATTACATGGATGTGACTGACAGTCCTTGAGTCAGAGAACTTTTTTAAAAAAAAAGCTTGTCAACAGCAAAACGGTCAAAACTACACTATTCAAAATGTGAGGCACATCAGTGTTCTATTTCTTCCATTGTGAGGCTAAGACCAAAGACAGCCAGTTTAATCCACAAGGATGTATCATTTTAAAACCAGCCTGTTCAATTCTCACACAAAAGCTCTGCGGCAGGTCGCACTCGAACACAGGCCTTCTGCACCAGAGGTAGGCACGCTGCCACCTCCTTCTGCTTGGGGATTTATATTTTCCTGATTCCCTTCCTCACTTAAAGCACCCTTTTGAGATAATGAGAGTCATTCTATCATTGTTTAGTATTTCCCATTCCCATCACTTGCCATGACTTCAACTACTGAGCCCTAAATTTCCCCCTTAACCCTCTCCTCCACTGTTTCATCCTCAATGACACTCCTTTAAACCTACCTGTTTGACCAAGCATTTGGTCAACTATCCATGATATCTCCTTATGTGGCTCATTCTAAGAGTCTTGCTTGATAACATTCCTGTATGAAGGGTGCCATCTAAATGCAAGTTGTTTCCACTACAGCCAACAGCATTAAAAACAGTAGTAATCTTGAAACTAATTAGATTTTATTCTATTGTTTACAATGCTGTAAGATTCAAATATCTTACAGTGCACACATATGCCATTCAGTCCATCATTGCCTGTGCTGGACACTTTTGAAAAACCTGTTTAGTTATTCCTCTCTGCTCTTTCCACAATAGCCCTGGGAATTGTTCTGTATGAACAAAAATAATTTGTACTAATCCTGATCCACGTTAAATCACAGTCAGTCCGCTATCTACCTTTGTCTTAAAAACATTCAATACCATCACATTCACTGTCTTCTGAGGCAGCGTTTTCAAAGATGCACATCCTTTGGACAGAGAGAGAAAATTTTCTGATCTCTGTCCGAAAAGGGTGACCCCTAATTTTAAACCAGTGCCCACCCCCTCCCCACTTCCTCAGTTCTGGACCAACCCACAAGAGTAAACATCCTTTCCGTGTTCATCTTGTCAAGACTTCAGGAGCTTACAAACTTCAGTCAAATCACCTCTCACTCTTAAGTCCAGCGAAAAGCACAGACTATTCAACCTTTCCTCATAAGACAACCCATTTATTGCAGCTATTAGTCCAATGAAGCTCCTTTGTATTGTTCAAAATAATTTACATTCTTCCTAAAATAAGGACACAGGATTTAAGATGTGGCCTCGCCACTGCTGTGAAGCATAACAGCCTAATGTTTTATGTTCAATTCCTCTCATAATAAAGGATTATTACTCCAATGTCCTCCTGAATCATTTGCTGTACCTGCACACTAACTTGTTGCGACTCATGCACTAAAACACCTAGATCCCTCTGCAATTCAAAATTCTGCAGTGGTTTTCCATTTAAGTAATACTCAGTTTGTTTTTATTCTTCCTCCCAAAGTGAATGACTTCACATTTATCCACATTATATTCCATTTGTGAGCTATTTGCCTATTCACTCATATGTTGGTCTGTATTGTTGTTAGGTCATCCTCACAACATGCAGTCCTACCCACATTTGTATTAGCTACAAATTTAGCCACCAAACCTTCAATACCCTCATCTAATTTATTGATATGGATTGAAAAGAGATGAGGACCCAGTACAGTCTCCCGTAGGAGTCCACACATTGCATCCTGCCAATTTGAAAAATACCAATTTATACATACACTGTTTTCTGCCATATTTGCTACTTTCCAGTATCATGGAACCTTTCAGAATCTAATAAATTTTGGAAAGTTAACACCAGTGCGCCTAACTGATTAGCCCCAGCTTCTAAGACCCTAAGATTAAGTCAATCAGGGCCTAGAGATCTGTTATGTCGAGGCTCCATCAATTTGCTTGGTATCTCTTCCGTAGGGACTACTAATTCACCAAAGACTTTTTTTTTCCTCAACCTCCTGATTTACAGATATTACAAGCATGTTTTTGTATCTTCTATAGTGAAGAAGCAAAATATTTATTTGTTGTATCCATTTCTTTATTATCTATCTTTAACTCTCCAGACGACCAATACTCACTTAACTTGTTCTTTCCTTTTTTATAACCAATAGAAACTCTTGCTACCTCTTTTTACATTTCTGGCTAGTTTCCTTGCAAGCTCTAATTTATTTTCCCTGATTGGTGTTATAGTCATTCTCTGTTATTCTTTATATTCTGTCCAATCATCTCAATATGACTAATCTTTGTGCAATTATCTGCTTTTTCTTTAAGTTTGATGCTTTCCTTAACTTCTTCAGTTAACCAATATTGGTGGGTCCTCCTCTTGAATTTTCTCTTCACAGTGGGAATGTACTTATTCTGCCACTGTTTCTCTATTCGTCTATCATCTAATCTAATATCCCAATTCATTTAAGCTGGCCCAGTTTTCATGCCCACGTGGTTGACCTTATTTACTCTCAAACCCACTTGTTTCCCTTTCAAGTTGAATGTATAATTCAAACACGTTATGATAGCTGCTACCTAGAAGGCCTTTACTAAGAATTCATTAATTAATCCTGTCACACTACATGATACCAAGTCTAATGTAGCACGCTCTCTGGTTGGCTCCAGAACATGCTGCTCTAAGAAACCATCTTAAAAACATTCTATTAACTTGTCATTAAAGATACTATTGCCAATATGATTTTTACATTTTACATGGAGATTAACGTCTCCCAATGATTAGTGTTGTCCCTTTATTCCAAGCACCCAGTATTTCTTCTTGCATATTTCTTGCATGGATATTGTTTGGGGACTTGTAGATCACTCAAACTAGTGACTTATTTGCCCCACTCATCCTCATGTTCACCCAAACTGTTTCTACATCCCTTTCTCCTGAGCCAAGGTCATCTCTAACCAATACCATCTTTGAAATAGGAGCGCTACCCCTCTGCCTTTACCTAGCTTCCTATTCTTAAATTTCATGTACTCCTAAACATTTAAAATCCAGTCCATCCCATTCTGTAGCTGTCATTCCATGAGAAAATCCAGATCATATTTATTCACTTCAATGTGCATGATTAATTCATTTACTGTTTATGAATAGCATGTATATTCAGATACAGACCCTTTAGTTTTCTTATTATCTTTGTAGCGTCCAGCCTTTACAGTTGATATATGCTTAGTTTTTTCTTCTCTGTCCTTTCCTGTCATTTTTCACAATATTATTTTGCTCTCCTACATCGACTGTATCCTTTGAATTGTTACACTTGCCCAAGCTCGATCCCTTACAGCTCCCCCTTGTTTAGTTCTAAACCCTCTGTACTTCCTCAATAATGACAGCTTGTGAGAAAACCAGTCCAGGTGGAGACCATCCCAATAGTTAGAGATCCCACTATCCCCAGTTTTAGAGGCAATGTGTCATAAGCCAGAACCCATTTCTCCCATTCCAGTCCTTGAGTCACGAACTCACTTCTGTAATTTTATTCGTCCTATGTCAATTTGCATGGGGTTCAGGTATTAATCCAGAAGTAAAAACCGAAAGAACTGTGGATGCTGTAAATCAGGAACAAAAACAAAGTTGCTGGAAAAGCTCAGCAGGTCTGGCAGCATTAATCCAGAAGTTATTACCTTTGAGGTTCTGCTTTTGAATTTGACACCTAATTTCTTACACTTCCTCTGCAGCACCTCTTTGCTAGCTCTTCCCATGTTATTAGTGCCAAGTGGACCACGATGGATGGGATCATTCCCTTCTCACTGCAGGTTTTTCTTCAGCACAGGGGAGATATCCTGAACCCGGACATCAGGCAGGCAACCCAGCCTGGATTTGTGCATTTTGCTGAAGACAATGCTGTCAATATCTCCCTCACTATACTGTCCCCGAACTATCACGACATTCCCTCTTGAATGACTTCCCGTACACCACAGTGCCATGTTCAGTTAGCTGTAAACAAAAATCCTGAAACCTGTTGGAATATTGCAAAGGATGAGGCTCCTGCATTCCTGCCCTTCAGATCATTTACTGCCTCATTTGTAGTCACACCCTCCCGTTCCTGACCACTAGCTGGATTGGAAGACCCAACCCTAAGGGGTGTGACCTGGAGTAGTATCGTACCCCTCCCCAACGCATGCAGCTCAATACTGAGCTGAAGTTCCTACAACTACAAACACTTACTGCAAGGTGCTCTAAATTTTGTACCCTGGATAATGAGTTATTTCAATATGGGGTGGCACTTTGGCACAGTGGTTAGCACTGCTGTCTCCCAGCACCAGGGACCTAGGTTCGATTCCACCCTTGGGCAACTGTCTGTGTGGAGTTTGCACGTTCTCCCTGTGTCCACGTGGGTTTCCTCTCACAGTCCAAAAGATGTGTAGGGTGGATGGATTGGCCATGCTAAATTGCCCTTAGTGTTCAGGGATGTGTAGATTAGGTGGTTTGTAGGGGATGAGTCTGGGTGAGATGCTCTGAGGTTCGGTGTGGACTGGTTGGTCCGAAGGCCCTGTTCCCACACTGTAGGGATTCTATGATTCTATAAATATTGAGTGCTTCTGAAAATGCTGACTAAGTAATGGACAATATGCCAGTTGATGCACTTGATGTTTCCTTTGAGCCTTTCCAGAAATATGGGTGAAAAGCTTCAGGTCTAGGTCTGTATCATAATACAATCCATCAAGGTAATGCTCCAAAAACAAATAGAGGCTTTCATTTTTACGGTGCCCGTCAGCATCTCCCGATGCCTGAAAGTGCTAATGAAATCTTCTGCAGAATAGTCACTGCTGTAGGAAACATAGCAGCCAATTTGAACACAACAGATCCAACGAACATCAGGGTGATGATGATTAGGTTTTTACTTGCTTACAAGCATGTTGATTGGAATATGATGTCAAACAGAATACTGTTTTATTGTCACGTGTACTGTGTTGTGGGAGTTCAGCAAAAAGCTTTTACAATGTCTGCTTCTGATGGGCGACATCTTAGGTACAAGTACCTAGGTACAAGGAATAAAAGTAGTTACATTACTTTACAGAGTTGAAAATAAGTTAAAGATACGACATCCTTAAAATGTTGACATTAAAGAAAGGTGGTAAATTTCAAATGGACGTTACACTGTAGCAGCTCAGCACAGGGCCTCCCCACGTGGTCTGTACGCCCACGCCAGACCCCAGTCCAACAGCCGTCCCCGTTCTGCTCCCAGACCCAGTCCACTCCACACCAGCTCTAGAGAAGTTCCAGAACTGCCTCGCCCATGCCGGTCTCCACCCGAGGCACGCTGCTGTGGGGCTGCTTCCCCGTGCTGACTTAGAAACTCATGGCCCACGCACCGTGTCAGGACTTGCTGCTCATGCTGGTCCGGGGCTCTCAGCCCACGCGCTGCACAAGGGCTCGCTGCTCGTGCTGGTCCGGGGCTCTCAGCCCACACCCTGTGCCAGGGTTCGTTGCTCATGACGGTCCGGGGCTCTCAGCCCACACGCTGCTCCAGGGCTCACTGCTCTGGGGATTTGCCGCTGATGCCAGCCACTGCTCCAGGATTCGCCTCCACTGCTAGGTGGAGAGAGGAAGCAAAAATAGAGGGGAAAAGAAAGAAAAAGAACAGGCGGAGCATAGGAGTTCTGGCAGGAGCGTTCTACTCTGCTTCCGCTCTCCCCCCCCACCCCCCCAATGTCTCTGGGCTCATTATTGACCAGAAAGTGAAATGCCTGGAGTTCTTAGTTTGTCTGTGGTACCTATATGTAAGCTGAGAGAGCAGATAGGGTTTCTGTTTAAACTATCATCTGGAAGAAAATGCCTTAGACTCAGATGCACTGGGAATATCAGCCTGGACTAGCTCTAGTCTCTGAAATTGGATTCAAATCCACAAGCTTCTGATTCAAGATTCAAGATTGTGTCCTGCTAAGCCACAGCAGGCATTGTTTAGGTCCCTTTTCGAGGTGTGAGGAAAACCTCAGTGATTTATAAAGATCTTTTTGAAATTGCAGCGGGCCGTGATCACATCCTGTTTTAACTTGGACAGTTTTGTGTTGTCAGGTTTCGAGCTTGCAAGCTGCTGCGGGGATGGATGGAGCATCTGAAAGAGCAGCATGTGCGACAGCAGATGGTAAAGGCAGCGGTAACGTCGCGTCATTTTGGGCCCCCTCACCAATCCAGGGTTGCTAACACTGCTGTGACTTTTCCTGGCGGTTCCCTCGCGTGGTCTCCTGCCACCAGACAGTCCAGCCCCTCATGGGTCATCTGACAAGGCTATCTCCCTGACCCCCACTGCCACCCCCCGGCCCCCGCCTTGCCACGACCAACTGGAAAACAAGCAGCAACTTTGGGAGCCAATTAGATTGAACTTGATTGTCAATCAAACAGCCTTTTCTCCTGTGTCCCATGAACAAACAAAAAGGGTTCCAGGGTTTTACTTCCAATATCTGTATGATTTTCCTCCTGGGTCTTTACTTGTAGCAGTGTTCAGCTTTCCTTCCCAGAGACTCCAGGGCTATCCTAGAGAATTGGCAACCCCTCCTTCTCTCTCCCCCACTGCTGGAACCAATCAGGGACTCAGTTAATGCCTCAAAGTCTTTGGTTTGGAGATGGAACGTACTGAGGGATGCCCAGGGCAAAGTGTTGGCCATCCCTGTGGTTTTAGCAGAAGTTCATTGAATTCTTACCTTGTCCTCACCCAACACCCACCTCAATAGAAGTATTAGAGACCAGGACATTCCTAAACAGGCTGAGTGCATGAAGAAGGGTCCAGATCCAAAATCCCAGCTTTCCTGCTCCTCTGATGCTGCTTGGCCTGCTGTGTTCATCCAGCCCTATACCTTGCTATCTCAGATTCTCCAGCATCGGCAGTTCCTACTATCTCTGAGTACATGTTTCACCCCTTTGTCTAAACAGCCTCGGTCCTGTTATCCTCAAGCAACATGCAGCACGCCATGAGTATAGACAGGAGAAGTTTTTTTCTCATGCAATGAGCTGTGATCACTACCTGAAAAGATCTGAAGCAGATTCTACGGTAATCTTCAAAAAGTAGAATTGAATGAAAGCTTGGGATGGGGAGGGGGGTGCAGGAGAAAAAAAGAAACAAAAACACAGCAAGGCAATGATCAAAGAGTGAAGAAGAATGGGAGCATTTGACCAAATGGCCTCCCTCGCTGATGCGTGATTTAATATAGCAAGTTCTGCTGTTACTTATAGCTGTTTGCTTGCTAAACTAACAATGGATTACGTAAATAAATACCATCATCAATCTAGAACTAAAGTCAAGTTGGATTTCATCGGTTTGACATACTTCCAGCAGTTTATTTTGTTGTTTTCTTCTTGCCCTTTATCTTTGTCTCTGTCTGTCCTCAAGGCTGTTGCTGGGGCATAACTCAATGGAGCATCCTCCAAGCCCAAAACTGAAGTGTCTCCCTTTCTTCACCATGAGTTCCTACTGCGAGGGCTAAGGGCCTTTGCTGAGTGAGGCTATGGTCATCTCACTGAATAAATACCCAGGGTTGTCGTCTTCAATTCAAACATTCATATCATCCCTGGCTTTCACTGGTCTGTGCCATCGGGGTAAACTCAATCCATGACCTTTCTGTTGCTGAGCTTGATACTAGCTGTAGGCCCCAAAGATCTACCATTAAAACTTCCATTAGGCTCCTAGGTTTTCCACCACAAGCACGTATCCAAATGTTTTTGAGATGTGTTGGGAGTTTTCACTTTTACCACCCAGCGAGGCAGCAAGCTCCAGATCACCACCCTCTGGATGAAAGAATTTCTCCTTAACTCCAGTCTAGTCCTTCTACCAGTCATTGTAATCTGTGGCCCCTGGTTATTGACCTTTCTGTTATGGGAAATAGGATCCTGCCTGATCCACTGTATGTCAACCCTGCTCAGTTCTACACACCTCAGTTAAGTCTGTCATCAGGCTCCTCTCTTCCAAAGAAAGCAAAACCAGATGAATCAGTGTTTCCTCTTAACAAAACTTCTCCTTCCCTGGCAACCTGCTTGTAAATCTTCTTTTGTACCCTCTTTATTGCAATCATCTCTTCCTTCCTATGATGTAATAATTCCATCAGCTTCTGTACTTCTGAGAAAAAAATGACTTACCCCATTTCAAATAATGTTCTGTCCTTTCGTTCAATGTTTGTCCTAAGCCTTACATCACTGTCAGCCTGGCATGAGAGCCTCCGTCAGTGCTGCTCCTGCGCAACTCCTTAGAAATGGGGTGAGGTCTACCAAGGTTGATTTACTGTTTCATATCGCTCTCTCCAAACCCATCCCAGTTCTTGATAAAACACTTTGCCCTGCCCTTCAATAGTAATAATCTCTTGGCACATCCCCACGTGCCTTTCAGCTCATATGGAAGGTTTTGTAGCATAGTTGCTATGATAATGTAGGAAATATAGCAACCAATGTGCGCAAGGTTTTATAAACCTCTGTGTAATAAATTAGTATCTAAATTACTTTAATGGTACTGGCTGAGGGATAAATTTTGCCTCCGTGACCGTGGAGTCTTTAATATCCACCAGAGAGGGTGGAGGAATCTTGGCTTAAAATCTCATCCACCTTCATCAGGGTTAACATTGTACTCAAGGCTCTGGAATGAGGCTTGAGTCTATGACCTCTGACTTGAGGTGAGACTAAGCTACATCTTAAAGGAGAAATGTATCTGGGGTTAGTTAGCACTTTAAATACAGAAGGTAATTATTTTTTGCGTTACTTTGCAGACAGCAATCCTCCGGGGGGCTCTGTCAGTGATCCACTGCAACTGTGCATTGTGCATCCACCCCGGAGCAGGAATTCTGAAACAGAATGCAGCAAGTCGAGCAGGTCGGGTCTGAGGGGGTCAAACAGCGATCCATTGCTTCAAGAATTAGTTATAGAAGGTAACAAATGGAGCACGAGAGAGGGGTTTGCTGATACTCTGAACATTATTGAACTTTGGTGATATTGCACATACAGTGCTGGTCTCCATATTATAAAATGGCATTCTGGAAGGAACCAGTAGAAGAATGGTACTGTAATAGAGGGCCCAAAATGATTGAAAAGATTGGGCTCTTTTCTCCAGAAAAGCAAAGAAGAAAAGGTGACCCGATAGTGGTCTTTAAAATAGTTAAAAGTGTAAGGCTCCAGGAGGTTGTTAACCAGCTTGGACAGGACCTGAACTGGGGCAATCAGTACAGAGGTCATTGCTAATAAATCCAACGGGAAACCCAGGAGAAAAGTCTTTACACACTGCTGGTGAGAAGGTGGAACCCCCTTCCGTAGGAAATGGATGAGGTGAATAGTGCTTTATTTAAAGGGAAGCTGGACAAAGACATGAGGGAGAAAGGAACAGAAGGAGACGTTGATAGGATGTGATGAAGAAGGATTGGGCATGGGAGGAGGCTTGAGCAGAGCTTAAAAGTCAGCATGGGTTTGAGGGAATGATGTCCTGCTTGCGTGCTAATCTGTGCAGTTTAAGCCATTAGGCCTGTTGTGCCAGATTCCAAATATCTTGGTTTGACTCACAAAGATTGAAGAATGTGATTTCATACAGTCATTCACACTGATCCCTCACTTGCACAAACACTCCAAGAAGCAAAGCTCCCCATTTGGTGAATGTACTCCTCCCTGGAGCGATTTGGGTAATAGTGGGAAAAAATGGCAAGTGAAAAGTCATCATAATCTCAATATCAGTTTTTTTCCCCATTTTCTTCTGAAGATATAAATGGCAAATTCAGAATCTTGTCATTGATGATGGCTGTATCTTTTCCATGTATTTGCATTGGGTTGGCTGGTCAATCAGGCGTTTGGTCCCACCAGAGCTTAGGGATTTGGGTCCTTGCAGTCTAAAGATTGGAGGGGTATGGAGCTAGTTTTTCCAGCAATGAGACCCAAGGCAGGATTGCGTTTGGTGGAAGTGGATGGAAGTGCAGTTACTGATAATGGATGAGCAGGAGAGATGGCGAGACAGGCTAGTGAGTGAGCAGAAGGCAGGAAGGGGTCAATAGTGTAGGGTGTGAGGTGGAGGAGAGCAGCGAGCGGACATGACGCTTACATTAGTAAGAGCCATCGTCCGTTAACATTGGCAGGACTTGTGCATAGTAGCAGAGACAGAGTAAGACCTGTGTGTAGTAGCAGAGATAGAGTGAATGAAAGCTCTGTCAGTGAAAGGTAGACTAGAAAATATAGTGGCATTTACCTGGACAGGGCACTGTCCATTTTGTATTAGGTGCAGAAGTACATTTGATCTCATGGACATTGTTAAAGGGATACAGTGCCGACATTTCTGCCCTGGGCTTTAACGCACAGAAAATCTTGTAGGGACAAAAACAGAAGTCGCTGGAAAAGCTCAGCAGGTCCAGCAGTGTCTGTGAAGAAAAAAATCAGAGTTAACGTTTCGGGTCCAGTGACCCTTCCTCAGAACGGGTCAGACTAGACCCGAAACGTTAACTCTGATTTTTTTTCCTCACAGCCACTGCCAGACCTGCTGAGCTTTTCCAGCAACTTCTGTTTTCCTTCCCTGATTTACAGCATCCGCAGATCTTTCAGTTTTTAAATCTTGTAGGGGCCTCCTAACCACCGTTCTCCAATTCCCGATCCAAATTGCCATGTTATGATGTTGAGTAATGCTCAAAAGTGTGCTCCTTGAAAGGACGGAAGCAGATTTAATAATGGTTTCCAAAAAGGATTATAGAACAGAACTTTTCCAGACCCTGAACAATGTGGGCTATGGTGAGAACATGAAGAAAATCCCGTAAAATATCAAATCTTGATATCGAGACTGAAAGGTTGCATTGTCCAACAAAGCCTTGGATATTGAGACAGGATTCTCACCACTGAGCTGTGAGAGGCCCATTAACAGGGATTATCGCACATTCTAACCCTCACTATTACATTGTCTGGCCTCGTTAATATGCACTGTCAAAGCATAACTACCAATATTGGAGCGGTTAGGTAAACTGCAGATTACAGAGGGTGAGAGATAGGAGGATCGGAGATCCAGGTGAGCATTGGAAAAACCAATTGTAGAATTAACAAGGGCATGGATGAGGGTTTCAGCAGAAGATGAGCAGAGGTAAACAGGCGATATTATGAAGATGCAAGTGGTTTGAATGATGGAGCAAAGATACAGGATTGCAAGGTTAGCTCAAGTGTTGAAGAGGATGGCAAGATTGCAAACAGCCTGGTTCAATTTTAGCCGTTAATTTTCCCCTTTTGACAAAGTCACGTGTCATTGCAAGCTGTTAATCTGACCCAAGAGGTTCAGATCTGGTTGGAACCAGGAAACTAACATTTGACAGGTTTGTAGCTGCTACCTGAAACCTGAGATTAGGTTGTGACCTTGAAATTACTTTCTTGTGCCTCATTAATAAATTACACTTTCATTTCATGTGAGGGCTTTGGTTTCATGCTTCTTTCTTTCCCCGTAGCAGTTACAAGGATTAGTATTTGCAATGTCACCCTTGTCAGTTTTACCCCCAACCTGCTGAGGATTGAGAATGACTGGCATCCCTATCTGAATGTGTAGCCATTCTCTGTACCTGCTGATCTAAATTATATCCTCAACTGGTGAAGCCTCAAATTTGAAATTCTGAACCTGGTTTTGAAATTATTCCATGGTTACCAACTCCTCACCACCCCCAGCTCCATAAACTTTACCACTTCTTTAAGATACTGCTTAAAATCCACCTCTTTGACCGAATCAGTCCTGATCTTTCCTTATGTGGCTAATGTACGCTCTTATGAAGCATTTTGGGCTGTTGTACTACATCTAAAGTACCCTATAAATGCAAGTTGACTAATGCGCAATTTAATGGAAGTTCGTCTTGATAATTATGACCTCTGTCACTTTGAAGGTTGGTACAGACATACAAACCCTGATGAGCAGCCCAACACTCTGATAGGCAGCTTGATGTGTTTGATTGCTTGTAGCTTGGTTTTGAACTTACCCCCAAAGAGAAGCAAGTGGCCCCTATTGCAAAGTAATTGATCCTTTCCTAGATTGATCACCTTTTACCTCTTCATAGGTCTGTCCTGGACCTGACACGGGGTCACACGCAGCCTTTCTAAGTACATATCCTCTGCCCACACATTGCTTCCGAGTTCTCGTGTCAGCCTAGAAATGACCTGAGATGTGTTTCCAAAGATGTGTTGTAGGTTGTGGGAAGAGCACAAAATGCAGACAGCAATGACTTATTTCCTCAAGATTGCAAACTCTATTTCAGGAGGTCTGAAGTCTCGATCTTCTGTTGCCAACTGCTCTCACCCATCTCCACCTCCTGCCCTCACCCTCATCAAATGTGATGTGGTCACAGTCTTCATTATCAATTGGATTTCAATGCCTCCTAATATTCCCTCTCTCCCCCCAAATATTTGTTTCTGCATCCTAGAGGCAAATTTTCATTTTCTGGATACTCCAGAGCAATTCTGGAGGATTGGGAGCACTCACTGAGGCCAAAAAACGCAGGAGCTGAAGCAGGCTATTTGGCCCATGAGTCTATTGTGCCATTCAATGAGATCATGGCTGCTTCTCCCCACCTTCCAAGTCACATTTAGGATGCAGCTTGCGTGGGATCAAAACTAACAAATCTGGGTTCTCCTCAATCCCTGGTTCCTTTTCTCCACCCGCAATGTCCCCAAAGTAATGCATTCACTTTGATGCTCACTGCCCTCTTGTTTTCCATCATATCTCACGCTGCCGAAATTCTTTCTGTTCCACTCAGAATTAGTGGTGAGCTGTGAAGCAGCGACGCAAACGGACGAGAGGCCAGATGTGCAGGTTGTGACTCTGCGCAGGGGTCACGGGTCGGGAACTCCCAGGTCAAGGCCCAGGTCACTGGTGGATTACAGCAGCTACAGAGACACCAAGTTACTGGTCGCCAGCTTCTTGGAGCACTCCTCATGCACTATGACCCCGGAGGTGCAGGAACTAGTGGAAAATATTCGATCCGTGTTGCAGTCTGATGAGGAACACATGGAGGAGGCAGTGGCAAGTGCCAACATACTCGATCAGGTAAGGGACAATCATTGCAACTGCATTTTGTTTGTGTTTTGTTACTGTTTCTGGGCTGGTACATTTGTATATTAAAGAAGCTCCATCGAGCTATAAAGGATTCAGATGCTACTGTAAATTGATTAGATTGGCAGGTGATATTGGCAAATTTCTTATGAGGAAAGTTTGTGCAGATTGAACCCATGCAAACTGGAGTTTAGAAAAATGAGAGGTGACCTTATTGAAACTTAAGAAATATGAGGTGGCTTGACGGGAAGATGCTGAGAGGATGTTTCCTCTTGGGTATGAACCTAGACCTAGTTTCAAATAGTTTCAATGTATATGTCACTCATTTAAGACAGAGATTTGGAGGATTTTTTTCTTCCCACAAGTGCCGTTAGTCTTTGGAACTCCTTTCCCGAGAAAGCATTGGAGACTGGATCGTTGAATATATTCAAGACTGAGGTAGACAGATTTTTGATTAATAAGGGGTTCAAGGTTTTGGGAGACGGGCAGGAAAAGTGGACTTCAGGCCAAATCAAATCTGCCCTGACTTTATTGAACGGTGGAGAAAGATCAAGGAGCCAATGGCCCCCTCCTGCTCCTATTTCTTATGTTTATTATGAGCAAGAGGAAAATGAAATTAGCTAGAAAGTTGAGGGTCAAAAAACCCAAACAATGGAGCCTAAATCCAGGTTGACATTCCCAGTGTAATACTGAAGGAACACTATACTGCCAGAGGTGTGCTCTTTTGGTTGAGACATTACATCAAGACCTGGAAGCCCCTGAAGTAGGCATTAAGGCTTTCATGGTATCACTTGGAGTCAGATAAAGGCCTGTTCAGTTCTGTAAAATTCTATGTATGACATATTTTTCTTCTGTTGAATACTAATCAGGTAGCTGACAATGAATGAGATCATGGCTTTTCACTTATGTGGGCTATTGATGGTATCTGTTTATAATGCACAAGGGCATTAGAATGTATAAGAATTTAAAAATGATGAAATAATTGATGAGAATCAGGAGGTAATGAAAAGAGGAATTTTTACATATCCTTTACAGTAACTTCAGTGAAACAGAATGTTTCAGGGCAGTGACCTTTCATCTTGAATTAGACCCCACCTGGAACAATCCATCCAGTTCTGGGTACCAAACTTTTGAAAAGTCTGCAAAGGCCTTAAGTGTGAATAGAAATTGGTAAATGGAAAAGCCCTGGGGAAAATTGATGCACAGAGAGATCTGGGTGTTCAGGTCCATTGTACCCTGAAGGTGGCAACGCAGGTCGATAGAGTGGTCAAGAAGGCATACGGCATGCTTTCATTCATCGGACGGGGTATTGAGTACAAGAGTTGGCAGGTCATATTGCAGTTGTATAGGTGTTTGGTTCGACCACATTTGGAATACTGCGTACACTTCTGGTCGCCGCATTACCAAAAAGATGTGGATGGTTTGGAGAGGGCGCAGAGGAGATTCACCAGGATGTTGCCTGGTATGGAGGGTGCTAGCTATGAAGACAGGTTGAGTAGATTAGGATTATTTACATTAGAAAGACGGAGGTTGAGGGGGGTCCTGATTGAGGTCTACAAAATCATCAGAGGTATAGACAGGGTGGATAGCAAGAAGCTTTTACCCCAAGTGGGGGACTCAATTACTAGGGGTCACGATTTCAAGGTGAGAGGGGAGAAGTTTAAGGGAGATATGTGTGGAAAGTTCTTTATGCAGAGGGTGGTGGGTGCCTGGAACGTGTTGCCAGCAGAATTGGTAGAGGCGGGCACGATAGCGTCATTTAAGATGTATCTAGACAGATACATGAGTGGGCAGGGAGCAGAGGGATACAGGTCCTTGGAAAATGGGCGATAGGTTTAGATAGAGGATCTGGATCGGTGTAGGCTTGGAGGGCCGAAGAGCCTGTTCCTGTGCTGTAATTTTCTTTGTTCTTCGCTCTTTGTGTGCAGAGGAACTTTATTAGCTTTGTGAGAAACTTCAGTGTGTGGCATGACTGGAGAAGCTCAGGCTTTGTTTTCCTCAGAACAGAGAAGGTCAAAGGGATATTTCATCGACACATTCCAAATGTTGAAGGGTTTTGATAAGAGTAACAAGGAGAAATTTGTTTCCAGGGCAGGAGGGTGAGTAACCAGAGGGCACAGCCTTCAGGTAATTCACAAAAGAACCAAGTTTTTTTACACAGTTTGTAAAAATGTATTCATGGGATCTGGGCATTACTGGCCAGGACAGCATTTCTTGCTCATAACTAATTGCCCAGGGGCTGCTGAGAATCAACCACATTGCTGTGGATCTGGGATCACACATAAGTTAGACCAGGTAAGCATAAGCAGTTTTCTTCCCTAAAGGGCATTGGCGAGCCAGATGGGTTTTTACGACAATGTTAACATGGTCACCATTAGATTAACGTTTTATTCTGGATTTTTATTGAATTCAAATTTCACCATCTACCACAATGAGATTGCAACCAATGTACTCAGAACATCAGCCTGGGGTTCTGGAGTTATAGTCCATTGGCATTACCGTTATCTCCACAGATTCAACAGTAAACTTTAAAAAGGGATTCAGATAAATATGTAAGGGGGACAAAATTGCAGGGGCATGAGGATTGAGCAAGAGTAGAGTGGGCCTAATTGGAAAATCTTTCAAAAGAGTCAGTACAGATACGGTGGGCTGATTGGTCTCTTTTAGTACAACATCATTCAATCATTCTAAGAAGTGGTCGACTTCTGCTTCTCTCTGGATAGGCGATCGTTGGCAGCTCTGAACACATCTTGAGCAGGGAGGCACCTCAGACACAAGGCCACGCACAACTACTCCATCTGCAGAGCTGTGGAGATCTGAGCACGTTTGCTGGCGCTGAGTCGGAGTCGGGAGATGGAAGCAGTGAGCACAAAAGCCATCAGGAGAGACCTCACAGTCTGGTCGGTGTGATGCAGGAGACTGTGCTTTAAACATGCAGGACTTTTCAAAGTGCGATTCGAGCCAGGACACAGCTTCAAAATGCCAGTAACTAATATTACCTGGGAGGGAATTAGTTTAAGGATGGGAGTGCAATATGAGGAAACACTGACATAGCATCGTACTTAACATATGGGAGAACCAAGTATGCAATTATAACTTATTCAGCGATAAACTGCTCAAAATGCACTTAGTTCAATGGGAAATAATGAGAGTGGCCCTTTATGTTGTGAAACGTCACGGTGTTTAAAAGTATAAGACTCCTCATCTCATGTTCCTGGTCAGTGAACAACCCCAATGACGGCCCAGGTTTATTAAAGCAAATTTTACTTCTGTTCCTGCTCCTTGGGTCTAATCATGTCAAAGGGCACTTTATTTGAAACAGAAAATGAGGAATTGCTAGATCAAGCAAGGTAGCATGACGACGGGTTTAACACTGATGGTTTTCCTTTGTATCTTTTATTGCTCTGAATAACTACATGTCCTTTGCATTTTGTAGTATTGTTTTGTTTAAAATTTAACAAATGACTTAACAGGTTTGTAATCTTTAATGTTATATATGTATAGAGAAAAATATAGATTATATATAAGTAAACCTGCAACTATTCCTATTCTATTCAGACTGTCACACAGCACACCATTATATAAACGTCTGCTACACTCAGTTATCTACTTTGGAGAAGGCTAGAAATTGTACTGAAATGAGTGTCCGATCTTGCCCAACAATGAACAAAAATTTCCAGTGGCACTGCTGAAACTTTGTTCTTTAGTTAAGTATATTGTTTCAAGATGAGACAGTTATAGCTCGGTGGGAAGCAGTCTTATTCATGAGTTGTGTGTTCAAGTCCCGTTACAAATACTTGAGCACAGAATTCTATGCTGCCACTCCAGTGCAGTACTGAGGGAATACTGAACTGTGTGCTCGATATGTTTGTCCCTAGCAGGCAGGGAAGATGCGGTCGAGTGAGGGAGCCTTGGTTCTCAAGAGAGGTCAAAAGACTAGTTAAGAGGAAGAAGGATGCTTATATAAGGTTTCGAAAACATGGATTGTAAAAGGCTCTAGAGGGATACAAGTTAGCCAGGAAGGAGCTGAAGAAAGGGCTTAGGAGAGCTGTAAGGGGGCATGAGAAAACCTTGGCAGATAGGATCAAGGAAAACCCCAAGGCTTTTTACACATACGCGAGGGATAAGAGAATGACCAGAGAAAGGGTAGGGCTGAACTAGGATTGTAAAGGGAATTTGTGCACGGAGCCTAAAGAGATAGGAGAGGTCCTGAATGAATACTTTTTTTCATTATTCACAACTAAGAGCAACCTAGTTGTAGGGGAGGACAGTGTGAAACAGGCTGGTAGGCTAGAGGAGGTTGATGTTGGTAAAGATGATGTGCTAGGAATTTTGAGGAACTTGAAGATAGATAAGTCCCCCGGGCCTGATGGGATTTATCCAAGGATTTTATGGGACGCGAGGGAAGAGATCGCAGGGCCTTTGGCGATGATCTTTTTGTCCTCACTGTCCATGGGTATAGTGCCGGAACATTGGAGAGTGGCAAACATCATTCCCTTGTTCAAGAAAGGGAATAGGGATAACTCCAGAAATTACAGGCCAGTTAGTCTTACTTCAGTGGTGGGCAAGTTATTGGAAAGGGCTCTGAGAGATAGGATTTATGATCACTTGGATAGCCACAGTTTGATTTGTGATAGTCAGCATGGATTTGTGAGGGGTAGATCATGCCTCACAAACCTTACTGAATTCTTTGAAGAGGTTACCAAACACATGGATGAAAATAGAGCAGTGGATGTGGTATACATGGATTTAAGTAAGGCGTTTGATAAGGTTCCCCATGGGAGGCTCATGCAGAAGGTAAGGAGGCATGGGATAGGGGGAAATGTGGCAGATTGGATTCAGAATTGGCTGACCTTTAGAAGACAAAGGGTGGTAGTGGTCAGAAAATATTCAACATGGTGCTCAGTTACGAGTGGTGTACCACAAGGATCTGTTCTGGGTCCTCTTCTATTTGCGATCTTTGTAAATGATTAGGATGTAGGAGTGGAAGGGTGGATTAGTAAATTCGCAGATGATACGAAGGTGGGTCGAGTTGTGGATAGTGCGGAGGGCTGTTCTAGGTTACAAAGGGACATTGACAGGATGCAGAGCTGGACTGAAAAGTGGCAGATGGAGTTTAACCTTGAATTCATTTTGGAAGGACAAATTTGAAAGCAGAATACAGGGTTAACAGAAAGATTCTTGGCAGTGTGGGGGAGCAGAGGGATCTTGGGGTTCATGCCCACAGTTCCCTGAAAGCTGCCACCCAGGTGGATAGAGTTGTTAAGAAAGCGTATGGTGTGTTAGCTTTCATTAATAGAGGGATTGAGTTCAAGAGCCGTGAAGTTATGCTCCAGCTATACAAAACCCTGGTTTGGCCACATCTGGAGTATTGTGTCCAGTTCTGGTCACCTCATTACAGGAAAGATGTGGAAGCGTTGGAAAAGGTACAGAGGAGATTTACCAGGATGTTGCCTGGAATGGAAAGAAGGTCTTATGAGGAAAGGTTGAGAGAGCTATGGCTTTTTTCTTTGGAACGACGAAGGATGAGAGGTGACTTGATAGAGGTGTACAAAATGATCAGAGGTATAGATAGATTAGACAGCCAGAGACTTTTTCCTAGCTATTACGAGGGGACATAGTTTTAAAGTGAAAGGAGGTAGATATATAGGGGAGACGTCAGAGGTAGGTTCTTTACTCAGAGAGTGGTAGGGGCGTGGAATGCATTGCCGGAGAGGGTAGTGGAGTCGGCCTCATTAGGGACCTTTAAGCGGCTATTAGATAGACATATGGATGATTGTATAAGGTAGAGGTGAAGGTCAGATAGACCTTAGGTTTAGGGTAAAAGTTCGGCACAACATCGTGGGCTGAAGGGCCTGTACTGTGCTGTACTGCTCTATGTTCTATGCTGGAGGTGCTGTCTTTGGAATGATATATTAAACTGAGGCCCCATGTGTCCTTTCAGGCAGATGTCAAAATAACCCATTATTTCCATTCTCGAACAAGAGCAGCAGCATTCAGCCAAACATTCTGTCCAATATTTATCTCTTGCCTACAGACCATCAAAAACTTCAGAAACTTGATGTCTGTAAAATACCTAGCACCTTTCCGACAACAGTAACTACAATTCATTGGTTATTAATGCTGGAGGAGGTCCTGAGGTCAAGAAAGGTGCTACACAAATGAAAGTTTTTTTTAAAGTTAAGAGCTGATAAGAGAACGTATTGAACAGGTTGTGACTGCTCTAGCAAAGAGAAAGTTGAGGGAGGGTAAAAGGCTGTGAAATGGTTTGGATGAGCTGCAGTTGTGAAAGACATTATTAATGCATGTTCTTTCTTACCTTGGGAGGAAAAATTGATGCTTGAAATTGCACTGGAAGCAGAACCTGCTCTTCACAAAAACAAAATCACTCATGAAGCAACACTTTACATTTATTCCCTACACATCAGCTTTTGATACTCAACCTGTTTGCTGTACATGCAGGCAATGTACCAACTTGTAATCCTTCCTACACACAGTTAATGGCACTCACTGAGAGGGGAGAGAGATTCCTGGGCAGCCTTGGAATTCCTGGCAGCTGGAAAGAACACTAGATCCTCCACCATCGTGATCAATAGCTCCAGACCAACATATATGTGGAAGTGTTTGCCACAGTAACCTGCACTCCTTGATTTGGTGGGGCTGTGTATGTGTGGTTTGCTCAGTTGGTCGGGGTGGTTTGCTCGATCGGTGGAGGAATGCCCAGTTGATCGGATGGTCATTTATATCAGATTAGTGCCAACAGCATGGACTTTGATCTCAACCCGGCCGGGGTGGATGTGGGACCTGTGTGCCTTACGTGCGGTGGAGGTTGTGGCATTATGAGTTGGACCTGAAGGATAAAAAGATATAATGTATGCCATATTCCAGTATTCAGCTTTAAACATGCCTCATGAACATCTTGTCTGTCTGTGTCAATGGGATTTTTCTTTCCAGCACATGGGGAGAGATGATGACGTCCTGATAATGTCACTGGACTGGCGATCTAGAGAACCAGGCTAGTGCCGTTTTGGATGTGGGTGGAAATTCCATCAAGGCAATTGGTGTGATTTAAAGTCAATGAATAATAAATCATCGACTATTATAAAAACCTATCTGGTTCACATCTATGTCCCTAAAGGGAAGGAAATCTCCCATTCTTACTTGGTCTGGCCTATATGTCCAAATCCAAACTCACAGCAACCTGGTTGACTTTTAATTGCCCTCTGAAACAGCCTTGTAAACTACGTAGTTCAAGGGCAATAGGGATGGTTGCCCTTAACAGTAATGCTGATATCCCATGAAGGAATTAAAAAAAAACTTCCAACATTTGAATGTGAGACTACCATTTCTCATCAATGGACAATTTCTGTCAATCTCTAACACTGAATCTGACCCAGATTCAAATCTGACTCGAAGAATAGTGTAGTAACTGATTATGCTAACACAGTCCTCAAATGCATACTTTGCATGTTTATTTTCTGAAAGATAGTGACTAGATCCATCCAAGAGTGACATTAAGCTCAGAGTTTCCAATGATGGCAATAAATAAGCGAGGCTTGTGCAAAAGTTAGTGAACCGTGGTCTCAACATGATCCATTCATAAAAAGTAGTTACTATTGGACACGAAGCTGATGAAAATGTGAAGTAAGACAATCATACAATCCCTACAGTACAGGAAGAGGCAGTTCAGCCCGTCGACTCTCCAAGGAGCATCCCATCCAAACCATAACCCCCACCCTATGCCCGTAACCCTCCATTTACCATGGCCAATCCACCATTCTCCCTGTGTCTGCGTGGGTTTCCTCCGGGTGCTCTGGTTTCCTCCCACAGTCCAAAGATGTGCAGGTTAGGTGGATTGGCCATGCTAAATTGCCCGTGGTGTGGGTTAGGTGGGTTGTTTTGGGGTGGGGGGGGGGGGGGGCTGGGGTCTGGGTGGGATGCTCTGAGGTTCGGTGTGGTCTTGTTGGGCCGAAGGGCCTGTTTCCACACTGTAGGGATTCCATCTATCTAACCTGCACATCTATGGACTGGAGCACCCAGAGGAAACCCACGCAGACACAAGGACATTCTGCAAACTGCACACAGTCAGCCAAGGCTCGAATTGAACCTGGGTCCCTGGCACTGTGAGACAGCAGGGCTAACCATTGCACCACTGTGATGCCTAGAGTCCAGATACAGGCAGGAGCAGCTAGATGAACACACCGGAGCAGAGAAAGGAAAAGAAAAATATGCTGATAGATGAGCTGAAGAGGGTTGGAATGAGGTTCATAAAACCATTCACATGAACCAATTGGCCTCTGTTGCACCTATGAAATGGATGAATCTGCACATTGAACTTGATCTTCCAATCATGTAGATGTGCTCAGACCCCATTGCCAAATTTGTTACTGAAATGGGACAGTTACTGTAGTTATTGAAACATGCCATCAATCTTCAATCGGTTTGGGTAGATCTGATTCTTCCCAATAAATTAGGTTAAATTATTTATAAGGATGGTAATAGAAAATTGTGTTTACCTAGCCTTCAACGTATACAGGCAGTGACTAGAAGAGGCTGGGGAATCAAAGTTACTGGCGTAGACAGTTACTATAATCAAACTGAGCAAACATTTGTTTACAATTGTGTGGCAGCTAGTCAATCTATGGCTTAAAAAAAAGATTGTTGTAAACAGATAAAAGGGGCCATATTTTCATATATTTAACGGGATTAGGAAGAGTAGAAGAAATTTACTTAATCTAGTTTTTTTCTGTGTCAACCATTTGCTTCCGTTAGGCATATTGCAAAGAAAAATGTGACAAACTGTTCTACAATTTTGCTCACACCTTCCCTGCAAGCTATTGGTTCTGTGTGTGAAAATGTTTCCGAAGGAGACTGAAGAAACACCAAAATCGCCTCACATCTGGATGTAGCTACATGTCCAAGAGAAAGTGACTGCAGCACCATTTCAAAATATTTCATCTGAAAGAAATATTTCAAATTGCAGGAATGACCAGCATATTCCTAAAAATGATAAACGTAGTCACACTACACTTGTTACTCAATGTCATATATGGCATGTTTAAATCACTCCAGCAGTTTTTAGGCAACTTCAAACTTGGTCTTGTGCGTAGACAATTGCTTAAAAAAAACTCTCACGTCACTGTTTTTATGCAGTTACCACAACTGGCATTTATAATGCACCTCTGGTGTAGTAAAATTCCCCAAATTCTTTCACAAGAGTGTCATCAGACAATAATTTGACTGCTAGCTACTTAAGGAGATTTTAGCACAGGGATCAATGACAGATTTAAAGAATCATATTACGGGAGGGTGGCTTTAGGAATGGAATTACCGACCTTCAGGCCCTGCCACCAATGGTGGAGCAACTAAAACCAGGGAATGCACAAGAGAGTTGGCTGAGAGCAAAGACCTCAAAAGGGCTGAAACACCAAAGGAGACTGGAAATAAGAGGCAACTCCATGCAGGGGTTTAAAAGATGAGGATGAACATTTAGACCTAAACCCAGCAAAGCTCAGTGAACACAGAGGATGATTGATGGTATTTACAGGTCTTAGTGCGACTTAGGACATAGGCAGCAAAGTTCTGGATAAGCTGAATCATACAGAGACTGGAAGATGAGAAACCAGGAGTGTTGGAAAAGCATCGAGTGACCTTTCCTGGAAGCTGGGTAGATTCTGACTGTGTAATGATGTGCAGCAATGTGATGGTGAATCAGTGGCCAGCTTGTCTGACATCTAACCCGATCCCGATTTCTCCTGAAAGTTAAACTGGGAAACACTGTAAAGCAAGCTTGCCAACTCACTCTTCCCTTGTTTAAAATTATCACATTGCCTCAAACATGCTTCCTTCGTGAGGAGATGAGTGAAAGCAAGATCATGACCAATTGGAATAGCCCCATGTTCAAAAGCTTATCAATGTTCACACTGAGGTGCAACTCTGAGGAGTGGTTACTTGGAGGAAGTACTGCAAGGCTTGCAACAATCCTGGCACTATGCCTCAACGATGCTAGGACTGTACCTCAGCATCCACAGACATCCAGCCTAGATGATTTTAATAGGAGAATTAGAAGTAGGAGTAAACCATGCAAGATTTACTTACAAGTAAGAAAACTGAGTCCATTGTTCTTACCAGTTGTAGGATCACCATCCCGAAGAGCTTTCACCTGAATTTCACCACAATTGAGAATGACAGGTTAGATATCTTTAACAAATTGAGGCCGTGAATTCATTGGTTTCTGGTAGACTTTATTGATCAGAGTTGCGAGACACGTGCCCTGTGCTTAAGGTGCCAGAACACAATCTGTTACAGAGGTAAATACATGCAACACACAGCACGGCAGCTACAGAGAGGCAACACGTGGAATTGTCAGTCACAGTAGAGACATGGGAGGCCATGAAGAACCAATACCGGGAAGGTCAGTAATTAACTCCTGGTGGGTGGTGGGGGTACATGCCCCTTCCACCTCCTCTAAAGAAACACACTGAATTCACTGTGAAGAGATCAGTTCAGTGCAGTGCTGTCGTGTGGTACCGCTTTGTCTCAAATACACTGCACTGCGATCTCTGGACTGAAATGAAACAATGCTTTATTTGGTCCTTCCTCGAAAGAACCTTGCCTGAAATCAAAGCCCCACACCCCACCCTGTAGTCTGCAGATTGCTGGAAACTTGACAGAAAACCAGATTATGCTGGACTCATTGCTTCCAGTTCAGAGGAAAGGGCCACCCAACCTGCAACATTAACTCTGCTCCCCTCTCTCTGTCCATACAGACACTGCCTGACCCGCTGGGCACTTTTCATTTACACTTGAGAAAACACTTTTGTTCGAACTGAATTGATAGAATGTTGTCAATTGCTGTGCGTTGCCTGCACACACAATGCAGTCTTTTTTTGTCATCACTCTGGTATATCTTACCCAATGCACATTCAAAGGAGGGGGAAGGGATGGACTAGAGACTCATTTTTCAAAGTTTCATTCTCCCCCCCCCCCCCCCCCTCCCATTCTCTCATTTGCTTTGTACTGTCAAAATACATATATTTTATATCTGTAATATATTATGAACAAACAGTGTGTTTTCTCTCTGAGAGTAAGTTAGGTTTCAATAGGATACAAAGAACACTGTCATTTTGCTCTGCTCAGTCACATCTAAACTCCTTGGGGTCGATGTTAACTCTCTGGAATCAGCCTCACAACTGGCTGGTTTGTGGACAGCCAACTCCAATGTTCCTGGAGATCTTTAGCACTCATCGCCACACTGTCAAACAATCTCCAAAGATTGTTCCAACTAGAAATTCAAAGAAAATGTCAAATAAAATTATTTATTCAATGGTCCTCCTCCTCCTCCCCCACACCCCTCAATGGTTTCTCAATTGTAGCAGTTACCTGGAGATCAATCTTCGAAGTCAGAGGGTCAGCAACCTCGGGAGTTTTTAAAGACACGTCTTTTGGAAGGCACTCTCACATTCTTCCCCCCCTCCACTGCCTCAGTCAGCCAACTGGCTCCTTTAAATATGACCATTGGTATCCTGTAACATATATGGGACCCCAGTTGCTACTTTAGGGCAGAGATGGAGGATTCCTGGACTAGACACTGGTGACAAAGGAGGAGGGGGGGGGGGGTTAAGTGAAGGGCACCTCCAAAACTCATAGAAGCCATCCTGACTTCCTCTTTTTACCAATGTCCCCCTTTGGCTCGTTTCCTCCTGCACCTACCGGAATCAACGGCCCATTTTACAGCAACACCTTGGCAGCCCACATTCCCAAGTCGACTTAAAGGAAGCTGAGACTTCAAGACAGCTTCAGTCTCTTTGACTCTGATCACCAGACCCAGTTGGTCACCCCCAAAGAGTTAATATCGACCCCACTCTGAAGACAATCTCCCCCCTCCCCAAAACCCAGTTAGAATGTATATATGCATACATATGTATACAGTGTATTTATATATTGTCTGATCAAGCTTACAAACCATTTACTTCTTTTAAAAACAGAATAACCAATATTTAACCCACTGCAACAAGTTTTTGGAATTTCTTTCGTTTTAAACATGGAAAAACGGGAACGGGAATGTAAATCATTAGACACGCCACTCTCTTCCCCCTTGCTCCCTTTCCCCAACCCCAAAGTATATCCTTACTAGTAAAATAAATAAACAAATATTGTAGCTGTCTCATAAACACAAAAAAAACTGAACTTATGACAAAACAAACACTGGAATAGGAACTACATTCATAAGAAGTGCATTATTCCAACAATCATAATTAACACCCGACACACATTAGTTGACATAACTTTACAAGGAACAGCTTTGTTACATTGTATCATTATAGCTTCCTGATGTTTAATGTTATTTGCTATTGCACCACTGGACAAAAAAGTTATGTTCTAGGGTTGTGTAAGGTATTTACATTAAGTTCACGGCAGCTGCAGGTATTTGATTATAAATATTAACACCCAAGTCACCGAATGACTGAAACCCATTGGTTTGTGCCATGCCACTATAATTACTTCAAGTAATGATGCTACAGAGTCTGACAGGTTTGTAGGTGAGGTTAGCATTTTTGACTTGTATGTAAACAGGGTGATATTGATCTGAAGCAGGTGTGAACCTTGACAATTCCAGGATGCTCATTCGTAAACTATTCTGGTCTAACTTAATTCCATAGATGAGGAATGAAACATGTTCCATTACCATGACGTCAATGACTGTGAAACTAGCGATGATGGGATACGTAACAACACTCTTAAATAGACCTCATCCTCACCTTAATCAAGTGGAAATGAACCCAGAGATAGTAGGAACTGCCAATGCTGGAGATTCTGAGATAACAAGGTGTCGAGCTGGATGAACACAGCAGGCCAAGCAGCATTAGAGGAGTAGGAAGGCTGACGTTTCGGGCCTAGACCCTTCTTCAGAAAATGAACCCAGTGGTTTTAAGTACCTAACGCTTACTGCCCAGTTTTGGCTAAACTTATTCTCACATTGAATTGCTGCACAGATTAAGATCTGTATTTTCTGCTTCTGTGGTGTGTGAAGTCTTGCTGTGAAAAGACACCTTGTACAATTCAAAGTCACTTCTTCTACAGAGCTATCTATGTGGCTAACTAAATGTGTCCTCATCAAATAGAAATTTTAGACCTTAAAGTGCAGGCTGCCAAATAAGGGCACAGCACTGGAAACCTGGCAGCTATTGATCCTGCAGCACTGTACAGGCATTTAAACATATTTAAGTAATGAATTTAAGCAGAGTGCTATCTTTTCTGTGTGAAATCGATGCTTTCCGAGTTAAAAGGATGAAAGAACGGCTGAATCTGAGCCTTTTCTCCACTTGAGCGGCAGGAGTTTGCAAGTAAAATTTGCTACACAGAATTATATGCCCACATCTATCATGTTGGGAGTTAAGTAATGAGATTTTAGGCTGCAAAAACTGTTGCAGAATGTGAAGGTAGGGTGCCTGATGTAAGAATATTATTCACAATTATCACATTTTTAAGTTACCCAAAAAAAACTCTGTTCAAAACTATTCTTACCTCCCTCATTGCAAAACACAACATTAGCTTAACTAGAATGTGCCAATGTAGTTTCAAATTAATTCTGACAGAACAGTAGCTACAGATGAAGGAATTAAGTAAACATATTTGGTGGGGGTGATATTTGCCTCTCTTTGCTGATTTTTATGCTTACAGAAAAAGAAAGTAGACCTGAGTATAAAATAGTGTTCCCCATTTTATAATCTCAGCTAAAGATTAGTTAAAATTAACAAAGATAATTATGTCCCAGAGCCTTTTATTTTATAAACTGGAGTCAATGGAATGATCTTAGCTTCACACAGTGTATCAGTAAATGGCTTTAAAAGTATTGTAATAGAAGAAAACAAAACGAATTAATATTTTCAAAATAAAAACTACTTTAAACAACAATGTATGGGGAATGTCTCGGGGAAGTAACCATAAATAAATGAGGAATAACAGTGGGAATGTCTTTTTTTAAAAAAAAAATGTTAGCAATGAAAATTTGGATGTTTGAGTTGTTCTTAGTAGAACACACTCCATAATGCAAGTTTCATAACTTTCTAAATGCTCATAGTCAGTTCTTTTAGGTTAAATAATGTTTCCTAATGACATCTTCAATGGTGCTGAAATGGTTACTGTGAAAGGTTCTCTCTTAAATAACATCAAACTTTATAGGTGCCCAGTTACTTTGCCTATTTGTGGATTACTGAGAATTAGTCTGTGGGAATATATTTATGTTCATTTCTATATAAACCACACAAAGCTGCATCTCTGAAAGGCATCAAAGATTTTTCAACAGATTTTTGTCAAACCAAGCATGTTTAAATAAAAAATATTATAGTTTCTGACGCTGCAGGAATGCAGCAATGATTAACACAATCAAACCACACAGACATATCCACTTTGCACACTGGGTCATTGTAACAGCCCTTTCAGATGTAAACTGGTTGTTCTTGCGCAGTCAGCAGCCTGTACATGGCAGCAGGCATTGTTTTCATGTGGATCTAGGGCAAAAGAAAGGGAGATTAGTACCACACTCTACATATCCACTGCCCAGGCTATCCAGGATCACTCCTAGATGGATTTCTATAATAGCGGCACACAGTGTAAAAACAAACTTTCTTTGCAGATCACAATCAAACACGTACGTGCAGGATATATACAGCAGACCAGTCAGTAGCAACAAAAAAGATCAAGATGGAACCAAACAATAACATCCATTTACGTGACATCATGAAATTGAAATGTCCCATGCTGGGTCACAAGAATGTTAACAGCGAAAACATCCACAACCCGAGCTACAAATCTACTCCAAAACCTTAGAATGTTAACAGCCAAATTTCGACACTGAACCACATAAGGAGATACAACTGAAGAGAGAGGTTTTATGGAGTGTCTTGAAAGGAGCAGACAGAGATGGAATAGTTGAGGGCAGAAATTTTAGAGTTTATAGTCGAGTACCTGAGCCACAACCATTAGTGATGGAATGGTCATAAAAGGGGATACACAAGAAGCTAGAATTTGTGCAGCATGGATATCTTAAGAGATTTATAGGGCTTGATAAAGAAATAAGGAAGTACAGCGTGATTGACAGACTAAAAAGAAGCTAAGAATTATAACCTATTCTCTACCTCAAACATTAATCTTCGTATTCCTTGCACTTTTCTTTTAGAACTTTTTTTTTTAATCAAGAAAGAGAAGGCCGAAGGGTGACCTAATGGAGGTCTTCAAATTTATGGTGTGTTCGGTAAGCTAAAAACATACAGATGTCAACACTTGTGTGGGTGGCCAAACATAGGGGCCAAAAACAGGAGACTAATAAATCGAGTAGGGAAATTCAGGAGAAAATTCTCAACCCAGAGTGTGATGAGAATGTGGGATTTACTATCACGCGGAGTGGTTGAGTGGAAAAGAAGCTGGAAAACACGCAAGGAAGAAAGGAATAGGAGGAAATGTTGATAGAGCACGATAAATTAGGCAGGGAGGGATCTCACGAGGACAAAAGGCTGAATGGTTTTTGCATTAATCACATGAATTTCTGTGGATTTAGAATCATACAGCATGGAAACAGAGCCTTTGGTCCAACTTGTCCATGTAGACATCCCAACCTGACCTAGTCCCATTTGCCAGCATTTGGCCCATAACCCTCTAAACCCTTCCTAATCATATACCCATCCAGATGCCTTTTAAATGTTGTAATTTTACCAGCCTCCACCACTTCCTCTGGCAGCTCATTCCATACATGCACCACCCTCTGCATGAAAAAGTTATCCCGAAAGATCCTTTCTAAATCTTTCTCCTCTCATCCTAAACCTATGCCCTCTACTTTTGGACTCCCCACCCTGGTGAAAGGACCTTGTCTATTCACCCTATCCATGACCCTCATGATTTTATAAACCTCTACAAGGTCAGCCCTTCCGATGCGCCAGAGAAGAATGCCCCAGCCTATTCAGCCTCACTCCAGTCCCAGCGACATCCTTGTAAATCTTTTCTGCACCCTCTCAAGTTTAACAACACTCTTCCTACAGAAGGGCGACCCGAATTGTACACAGTATTCCAGAAGTGGCCTCACCAATGTCCTGTACAGCCACAGGATGACATCCCAACTCCTATACTCAATGTACTGACCAATGACAGCAAGCGTACCAAACGCCTTCCTCACCACCCTGACTACCTGCGATTCCACTTTCAAGGAACTATGCACCTCTTCATTCCTACAGCTGCTATCTGAATCTCAAGTTATAATTTCTAAAAACAAATCACATTTATACATTGTATCCTATATTTCTGGTTGCTGGCAAAACAAAGAAGACGGTTTTTTGATTGCAATTGCAATGATATTCTTAAAGAAGGTTTTTCAAAAACCAAGATTATTACAAACAGATCCTCTTGTAGATTTCCTTCTCTCTCTCTCCCTCTCTCTCTCACACAAACACACACACACAGAGACAGACAGATAGACAGACAGAGTGGGGGCAGTCATTTCAGAGACATCTGCTCATGACCAATCTGCGCTTGTTTACATGTCTAGCTTGAACAGAAGGAAATTCAATCCACTGACGTCAGCAGCCAATACAGTTCAGAGGTGCCAATGTTATCCTCTGAGAGGGGAAAAGGAACCTATAGATCCTGCAGAGACATGGCACAGAAACATAACTTAGCAAAGTGTGATGTGATGTACTTTGGAAGCAACAAAAAGAGGTAATTTAAATGAGAGGGATTACAGGAATAGGAAGAATTGCTAGTTCATATAACCATGCAAAATGACAATAAAGTTGACAAGGCCAATGAAAGATGACGTATATAATTTTAAAAATATATTCTTTCTCAGTGAGTGAGTGCTGCTGGCTAGGACAATATTTCTTGCCCATCCCTAATTGCCTTGGAGAAGGTAAGGGTGAACTGCTTACTTGAACCGCTGCAGCCCATGGGGTGTTGGTGGACTCACAATGCTTAGGGAGGAATTTCCAGGTTTCTGACCCACAACAGTAAAGGAATGGATGATACAGTTCCAAGTCAGGATGGTGTGTGGTTTGGAGGGGAACAAATGCTCATCACTTGCTGCCTTTGATCTTCTAGATGGAAGCAGTCACGTGTTTTTGGAAGGTGCTGTTAAAGGAGACTTGATGAATTTCTGAAGTACATCTTGTGGATGGTACACACTGCTGTCACTGTGCTTCAGTGATGGAGCAAGTGAATGTTCAAACAAGCAGAATGCTTTGTTTTGGATGGGTTTGAGCTCAAGGTGTTGTGGGAGCTGAGCTCGGTTTTGTAGATGATGGGCAGGCTTTGGAGAGTGAGGAGGTAACAGAGGGAGCTGGTGAGAAGTGACCAATTGGGATTCTGGGAGAAATCGGCTCCAGCACCACATAGGCTTGACTGCTCAGGAACCAAATTCACACACCGAGTAGTATCCGGAGAGACATAAAGTATTTACTTCATGTAGCTGTAATCTGCTAAGAATAGAGAGCAGGAGTGAGAGACCTGAGTTTGGTGACCAGTGAGTAAGGGTTGCATAACCAGTCCCTGGACTTTTGTCTGTAGTCAATAAGGTTGACTTAGTTGATGAGGTTCAAAATGGCTGGAGAATACAGCCCTGTGGAATGCTCCTCCTGCATCATGTGGGAAACCGGGGACACTTCGAGTGTCCATGATGACTACATATGCAGGAAGTGCTCAGCTGCAGCTCCTGATTTGCTGCATGGAGTGCCTAGAGCTACAGACGGACTCACTATGGAGCATCCATGAGGCTGGGAAGGTCATGGATAGCAGGTTTAGTGAGCTGATCACACCACCAGTAAGGGCTACATGGACAGAGAGTTGGGTGACCACCAAGGTGATGAACAATTAGGGGCAGGCAGCATAGTCCCCAACAGCCGTTCCCCTCTCAGAGAGGCCATTTTGGACACTGTTGAGGGGGAATGGCCTCTCTGGAGAAAGCAGAGCAGTGGCACCACAACTAGCACTGTTGCACAGTTCAGGGTATTGAACTGTAACAAACAGGAGTGATATGGGACTCTATAGTCAGGGGCACAGATAGTCGTTTCTGTGGCTGTGAGTGAGATTCCTGGATGCTATGTTGCCTGCTTGGTGCTAGAGTCAAGGATGTCAATGAGTGGGTACAGGATATTCTGAAAGTAGAGGGTAAGCAGCCAGAGGTTGTAGTCTGTATTGGTACTAAGGGCACAGAGAGAGGGAGAGAGTTGAGGTTCTGCTAAGGGAGTTCAGGGAGTTAGGTAGGAAGTTTAAAAGCGGGACCTTGAGGGCTGTAATCCTGGGATTACATCCAGCGCTACGTGCCAGTAAGGCTACAAATAGGAAGATAATACAGTTAAATACATAACTAAAGAGCTGGTTAGGAGGGATAGATTTCAGCTATGTGGATCACTTGGATGTCTTCTGGAGCAAGTGAGACCTGTTCAAGAGGACAGGTTGAACCTGAACTAGAGGGCACAAATATCCTGACAGGGAGGTCCAGTGACAACACAGTGTGGAGCTGGAGGAACACAGCAGGTCAGGCAGCATCAGAGGAGCAAGAAATTTGACGTTGCGGGCCTAGACCCTTCAACAGGACTAGGTCCTCAGCAAAGGACTTACCTTCATTTCCCTGCGCCCACACATCAATGAATTCTGTTCACATCTGGATGTTGGACTCTTTTTCCACTGCCTCTGCCCCTATTTCTTTGACCAGGAGTCTAACCCACCCTCAAAAGACACCTTCTCCCACCTCTGACAAACCCCTGATGTGCTGTGTTCCTCCAGCTCCACACTGTATTAACTCTGGCTCAAGCATCTGCAGTTTTTGCTATCTCCTGGCAGGGAGGTATGCTAGTGCCACTTCGGAGGATTCAAACTAGTGTGGCAAGGGGCAGGAACCAGAGCAGTAAAATGGCTGAGGAGGAGTAAGAGACCAAGGCCAGTAAGGCTAAGAGGAAGGACAGACCAGGGAGATGTTACTGAACATGGCAGGACTGGAGGTCTGAGGTGAATCTGTTTTAATGTGCGAACTATGAGGGTAAGGAAGGTGAATTTAGAGCTCAGATTTATACATACAACTATGATGTTCCAGAGAGTTGGTTGAGACAGGGACGAGACTGGCAGCTTAACATTCCAGGATTTAGATATTACATACAAGATAGAGAGGGATGTAAAAGAGGTGGGGGATTTGTGTTATTGATAAGGGAGAATATCACAACTGTACTGAGAGTAGACACCTTGGAAGGCTCATCCAGCAAGGCCATATGGGTGGAGCTCAGGAATGGGAACAGTGCAATCACTTTGATGGGATTGTACGACAGGCCTCCCAACAGCCAATGGGTGATAGAGGGACAGAGAGGTGGACAGATTATGGAAAAATGTAAAAACAACAGGATTGTTGTGGTGGGTGACTTTAACTTCCCCTAAAATGACTGGGACTTGCTTAGTGCCAGCGGCTTGGATTGTGGGGACGGAGGGATGGGGTATGTTCGGTCTGTCCAGGACGTTTCTTTGAAACAAAATGTAAATAGTCCAATGAGAGAAGGGACTGTGCTCGACCTGGGAAGGAGCAGACCAGGTGATGGAAGTGGGGCAGCATTTCAGGAAGAGTGAACAAAATTCCATAACTTTTAAGCTACTTACAAGTAAAGGTAAGAGTAGTACTCAGGCGAAAGAAATAAATTGGAAGAAGGATAACTACCATAATATTATGCAGGAAGTGGGGAATGTAGATTGGGGGTGGCATGCTGAAATATTTTAAAGTCCATTTTATTAGCGCTCAGGACCAGCATGTTCCTCTAACAGTGATTTACTCACATTTGGAAGAATATTAGCGGTAGGAAACATGGCTTTATGCGTGAAAGGTCATGTCTCACAAACTTTATCGAGTACTTTGAGGAAGTGACAAAGATCACTGAGGAGGACAGGGTGGCAGATGTTGTGCACATGGACTTTAGCAAGGCCTCTGATAAGGTCTCTCATGGCAGGCTGATACAAAAGCTGATGTCATATAGGATCAGCAGTGAGCTGGTAAGATAGATACAGAACTGGCTCAGTCATAAGAGACAGCGTACTGCTGGAAGGGTGGTTTTCAGAATGGAGGTCTGTGATCAGTGGTGTTCCACAGACATCAGTGCTGGGACCCTTATGTTTGTGATATATATATTATAAATGATTTGGAAGAGAACGTAGGTGGCCTGATTAATAAGTTTGCAGATGACACAAAGACTGGGGGATCTGTGGATAGTCAGGAAGATTGCCAGAGAACATAGAAGGATACAGATAGACTAGAGACTTGGGCAGAGAAATGGCAGACAGAGTTTAATCTGGACAAATACATGTACCTGGGGAGAACTAATGCAGGAAAGAAATATGCAGTAAATGGTAGAACCCTCAGGAGCATCAACATAGAGGGATCCAGGCATACAGGCGTACCTGCTATCTTCCTCCAGCTCCACACTGTATTGACTCTGGCTCAAGCATCTGCAGTTCTTGCTATCTCCTGGCAGGGAGATTTATTAGTGCTACTTGGGAGTTTTCAAACTAGTGTGGCAGGGGGCAGGAACCAGAGCAGTAAAATGGCTGAGGAGGAGTAAGGCTAAGAGGAAGAACAGACCAGGGAGATGTTACTGAACATGGCAGGACTGGAGGTCAGAGGTGAATCTGTTTTAATGTGCGACGTATGAGGGTACGGAAGATGAACTTCCCTGTAACTGGCAACACAAGTGGATTAGGTGATGAAGCAGGCCTATGGCATGCTTGCCTTCATCGGTCAGGGTATAACATACAGAAACTGGCAAGTCATGTTCCAGCTGTATACAACTTTAGTTAGGCCACATTTGGAATATCAAGTACAGTTCTGGTCACTGCACTAGCAGAAGGAAAGGGCACAGAAAAGGTTTACCAGGATGGAGGGTATTAGCTATGAGGAGAGATTGGAAAAACTTGAGTGGCTTTCACTTGAACGTCAGGGGATGAGGAGTGACTAGACAGAAGTTTACAAAATTATGACAGGCACAGATTGAATGGACGGTTGGTGTCTTTTTCCCCAGGGTAGAAACGTCAGTTACTAGGGGACATAGGTTTAAGGTAAAAGGCGGAAAGTTTAAAGGGGATGTGAGATGCAAGTTTCTTTTTACACAGAAGGTAGTCGGTGACAGGAATGCGCTGACTGGAGAGGTGGTGGTGACTGGAGAGGTGGTGGAGGCAGATACCGCCGTAATGTTGAAGAGGCATCTTGACATATATTTGAATTGGCAAGGAATGGAGGGATAGGGACCATGCAGAGACGAAGCGTTTTTAGTTTAGAAAGACCTCGTGTTTTTTTTACTTTTTCCTCTTTTTCCTGTTCTTCGTTCTTTGTAAGTAATCCAATACGAGGTATAGCTTTACCAACAGGGACCGAGTATAAAAACTGCGTAGCTAGTTTAAATCCTTGCAACTCAACGGTTAGGGCATGGGGTACAGTGTTAAATTCCAGGTCCCATCCCAACAGGAAAGAAGATCAGGGCATTTCAGAGGTTTATCAGAATGGTACCAGAATATGGGGTTGCAGTTGTGTGGAAACAGTAGAGAAGTTGGAATTGTTCTCTTTCAAACAGGCAAGGGAAATTTAATGGAGGAATGTTTAACAGACCCCAGAAGTTGGTGCCATATTTGGGACATCAATGGCAGTGAACACTGCTAGGAGGGGTACACCATCAAGAGATGAGACCTGTGTTAATTAGAACTCATATTATTGTTAATCTCATGTAGCAAAATAAAGATGCATTGATAAAGGAACAAAGATTTGACCAAATACGCTTCTACTTGTTGCTTACCCTGTCATCACAACAGCCAGTTCATTTTACTCCAGGACTGGAGTAAAGATTCAAGTTGGCAAAAACGCTGCTGCAGTGATGGAGTATAAATGAGTATAGTAGTGTTGTTTAGTTGATGAAACATTAAATTGAGGCTCTGCCTGCCACTTTGGCAAGATGGCGGCAGGCTACGTTTCTCCATTTAGAGCTCCGCACTGCTCGCTAGTACCCTTTCCTTTCTCCTTCGGCCTGCTCTCTGCAGTAATTCTATCCCACCCACCCCTTTAACTACCCACTCTGGAGTTGGGATGGAGTCAAGTCGCAACCAGAAACCATGTGGCGGGAGCTGAACACGCGGGCTGTGTCCTGCAGCAACAGTAGATCAAGAGTGGGCTGGAGCGACAGCGGCGGATCAAAAGTGGGCTGGTTGGGCGGAGGAAACGGGCTGGTGAGGCAGTGGCAGTAAGGAGTGGGGCCTGTGAGGCGGTGGTGGTGAAGAGAGGGGCCGGTGTGGCGGTGGCGGTGAAGAGAGGGGCCGGTGAGGCGGTGGCGGTGAAGAGAGGGGCCGGTGAGGCGGTGGCAGTGAGGAGCAGGGTCGGTGAGGCAGTGGTGGTAAGGACTGGGGCCGGGGAGGCAGTGGTCGTGAGGAGTGGGGCCAGTAAGGCAGTGGCAGTGAGAGTGGGCCGGTGAGGCAGTGGCGGTGAGGAGCGGGACCGGTGAGGCAGTGGCGGTGAGGAGCAGGACCGGTGAGGTAGTGGCGGTGAGGAGCAGGGCCAGTGTGGCGATGGCGACGGCAATGGCAATGAGGAGCAGGGCCGGTGAGGCAGTGGCAGTGAGGAGCGGGGCCGGTGAGGCAGTGGCGGTGAGGAGCGGGGCTGGTGAGGCAGTGGCGGTGAGGAGCGGCACCAGTGAGGCAGTGGCGGTGAGACCGGGGCCGGTGAGGCAGTGATGGTAAGAGCGAGGCCGGTGAGGCAGTGACAGTGAGGAGTGGGGCCGGTGAAGCAGTGGAGGTGAGGACCGAGGCCGTTGAGGAGCGGGGTCGGTGAAGCAGTGGCGGTGAGAGTGGGGCGGGTGAGGCAGTGGCGGTGGCAGTCAGAGTGGGGCCGGTGCGGCTATGGCAGTGATAGCGGGACCGGTGAGGCAGTGGCAGTGAGGAGTGGGGCCGGTGAGGCAGTGGCAGTGGCGGTGAGAGCGGGTTGGCGAGGCAGTGGCGGTGAGAGCAGGTTGGCAAGGCAGTGGCGGTGAGCAGTGGGCCGGTGAGGCAGTAGCAGTGAGGAGCGGGGCCAGTGAGGCAGTAGCAGTGAGGAGCGGGGCCAGTGAGGCAGTGGCTCTGAGAGCGGGGCCGGTGAGGCAGTGGCGGTGACAGCGGGGCTGGTGAGGCAGGGGCAATGAGGAGCGGGGCCAGTGAGGCAGTGGCAGTGAGAACAGGGCCGGTGAGGCAGTGGCAGTCAGTGCCAGCTGGCCTTTCGCATGACAGCGTTGACAGCCTCCTGGTTGTCCTAGCAATTGGAGCAGTGCCTGCATCATTGTGGAGATGGGACTCAGAACTCTGAGAATCTGAAACCTGGGCTTTTTTTCTTGCTTACCTTTTGGCACTGTTAAAATCTTTTAATTCTGGTTTTGGTAACCAAGTGGGCGCCAGTGAATGTACTTATGTATTCCTATACTTGGTACACGTGACAAATAAGTAAATTTAAACCTAAATTCAGGTCATAAATTTTGAAGAAGAGCAAGTGACTCAGCCCAGGATTAATATTTATCCATCAATCCATCACAAACAGAAATTATAGGCCATTTTCCTGCATTACGAGAGTGGCTATATACTTCAAAATACTGCATTGGCTGTAAAGCAATTTGAGGCATTCATGAGGTGCTGAACAGTATAGTGATAGATAAAGAAGTGCTGACGAAACTGGCAGCACACCAGGCAGAGAAGTCACCAGGGCCAGATGGGATGCATCCTAGATTGCTGAGAGAGGTAAACCAGTAAATTACAGAACCATTGACAGAAATCTTTCAGACCTCTCTATCTACAGGATTAGTCCCAGGGGACTGGAGGATTGCAAATATGACAGCACGGTTTGAGAAAAGGGCAAAGGATAACCCTGGAAATTACAGACTTGTCAGCTTGATGTCAATAGTGGGAAAATTAATGGAGGCCACAATACGGAATAAGGTAAACATACAGAGAGGTAAATGTGTTAATACTGGACAGTCAACATGGCTTTGTCAAGGGCAGGTCATGCCTAACAAATTTGATTGAGTTCTTTGATGATGTGATACAGCAGTCGATAACGGCAGTGCTATAGATATTGTATATTTGGATTTCCAAAAAGCATTTGATACGGTGCCACATGGCAGGTTGGTTAGCACATTAGACATGTTTAGGATTGATGGGTCCTTGGCAGTGTGGATTAGAAGTTGACTAAAGGATAGGAAAGAGAGGGGAGGTATACATGGGCATTTCTCACACTGGAGACAAGTTGAAAACTGTGTCCCTCAGGGATCGGTGTTGGGACCCTTGCTTTCTCTGATTGATATAAACAATTTGGAGATGGTGTTGAGGGCATCATCTGTAAATGTGCAGATGATACTAAGCTAGGAAGAATACTGAATTGTGAGCATAACGCTGAGCGACTTCAGGGGGACACTGACAAGTTGGCCAAATGGGCAAGATAGAGAAATGTGAGTTAATGCATTTTAGCAGGAGAAACATAGAGAGACAACACAGGCTCAACGGTACAAATTTGAGGGTAGTACATGGGCAGATGGAATTCACATGCATTATTCTCTGAAGGTGGCCATGCAAGTTAAAACAGTTGTTAACAAGGTTTATATGATCCTTGGGTTTACAAATAGAGGCATAGAGTATGAAATTAAGGAAGTGATGCTAAACCTCTACAAATCACTGGTCGGACCACACTTGAAGTATTGTGTTCAGTTCTGGGCACCTTCTTTAAAGAAGGATGTTAAAGCCCTGGAGGGCGTCAAAGGAGATTTGCTAGAATGATATCAGGAATGAGGGATGTTAGATACAAGAAAAGATTAGAAAGATTCTCCTTGGAACAGAGAAGATTAAGAAATGACCTTATTGAGGTGTTCAAAACAATGACCAAATTTGACAGGGTAAAAGAGGATATTCTGTTCCCACTAGCTGATATGTCATTAACTAAATTGTCAAGATTGTCAGCAAGACAGCTAGGAATGAGATGATGAGAAACTTATTTACTCATAGTTATTAGAATTTAGAATGTATTGTCTGGGAGAGTGGTAGAGGCATATTCCATAGGAGGTTTCAAAACAGAGCTAGATGCATATATGTGAAAATTAATAATTTAGAAGGCTACAGAGCTAGGGTTGGAGATTGGGACTGTTTGGGTAGTTCTTTCAGGGGACTGTTTGGGTAGTTCTTTCAGGAACCAGTATAGACACAATGGGCCGAATGGCTTCCGTATAGTAAAATTCTCTGATACTATGAAAGATGCTAATTAAATGAAGATATTGTCTTTCTTTATTACTATTGCAATTTTTTTGAACCTAAACCTTTTTGTAGATGTTAATATTATGGGAATATTGGGTCAATTTCAATACGTGACTAATCCCTGACATGAGAGGTGAATGATTCTCCCAATAACTTCAGAAGAAAGAATTTAACAAGGGAGGGAGAAACCTCTGTGCAGTGACTGACATGCAGTTTTCATTTCCACTAATGAGAAAGTTATAAACCTGCATAAGATTCATCTCAGTCTGTGGAATTTCTGTTTTAAAGAAATTAAAGGTGACTTCAAGGGCAATTCTGTGTTACCAATCGGGGAGCTAATTATGTTTACTGACCACATTCTAGGGACCAGCTCCAATCACATTATAAGCAAATCTGGTCTGAGGGTTATATGTGATAACATCATGGATATTTCCAACACTGCTTACTCAGTTAAGCCCTGCAGTGGATGATTTAGGTTACAACTGCTGATACAGCAATTATTTTGGACTTGCAACATCTTGAACAACCAGGAAGAGTTGCATTTTTATATATAACAGATTGAGTTGGACATTTCATTTAATTCATTCACAGGATGTGGGTAGGGACAGTATTTACTATCCATCAGTAATTGCATTTGAGAGGAGCCACCTTCACGAATACGACGGAGTGGCTTGCCAGGCATTTAAAAGTCAGCCACCTGGCTGTGGATCCGGAATTACATGTGGACCAGACAGAGCAAAGGTGGTGGCTTTCATTTCCCCCAAAAAACATTAGTGGACTAAATAGATTTTTCTGACAATCTGGAAATTTCAAGGGCACCGTTACTGACATAATCTTTTAATTTCAGGCTTGTTTATTTCCCGGTGGCTGTGGTGAGATTTGAACAATCATCTCCCAACTGTTAATGCAGACCTCTGGAATTCTAATTAGTCATACAACCACTGCACTGCTGATCCCCACGACCTACCCACGCACCCTCACCCGCTTAAGAACCCCATAGACCATCAGCACATACACGTTCAGCTCCCTCACCCACATACTCACTCAGTTCTCCTCATGCACACAAGAAACCCACAAACCTCATGCACAGATGCACCCATCCACATAGCCACCCACACACTCACCCAAATCCCTTAAACCACACAAGAAACCCATACACAACACCCCACCAGCACTCAAAACCTCATCCACCCACGTACACACCCACAGTCACAGGGACTTTTCTAATCTCTCCCTAATTCAATACCACACACTGTTGTATCAAGATTCAGCATGCTATGTTCTCTGTCTTTCTCAGCCAGGGGTAAGGTATTGTCAAAGTTTTGAAGAAAAAGAATGGACTCATGCCAAACAACAGGAACACGCAAGATGGAACGGACAGAAAGGTGGAATGAACAAGGCAACAAAAATGTTCCCCTTTCTCTATGAGCTCCCACAGTCTTTGTGTTCCTTACGTTTGGTCATTTTTTTAAGATAGTGTGTTCACTCCCACAAGTTCGGAAAACTGGTTTAGATTGGGCCTGGTTTTGAAGAAATGAAAAGAAGGAAATTGCGATTCTGAAACACAATACTTTGGAAGTACTACTTGTTATTGTTAATGATAAGCATGTTTCAACTATGTAAAGATTCTAGTTCCTAGTGAGCACGAGTCTGCACTCAGTTCTGTAGGTAACATCTGTTCACCTTTGAGCCTGAAGGTTGCATGTTCAAGTCTCACCCCAGGCTCCTGAGTACATGAATCTATATTAATGCTGTCAATGCAGTGCTGAAGGTGCTCAGACGTGCCACCTTGCAGATCCCATCTGTCCTTGCAGGGAGACAGAACTTCCTGTGTTTGAGGGCACCTTCCTGCTGCGCTCTGATCTTGTTGCCTTTCAAGAGGCATTTGTTTCTAATTATTTTAGGAGGCTGAGACTGGTGAGAACGTGGGACCCACTACCACCAGGAGCAGTGGAGGCAAATAGCATAGATGTATTTAAAGGGAATCTAGAGAAGCACAAGGGAGAAAGGAAGAGGAGATATGTCAACAGCACTGCTAATCAAGTATAATGTTTCCCTTTGCATCCTGAGTTTGACTCATTAGGTCCAGAAATTGTACAGAATGTTTCTTTTACAGAAACAGGCCAATTGTCTAACTCCAGTTAGACAATCACATGATCATCATGTCTTCTTGAACCTCAAAGAACTGGTGTCTTGTCCTTTGCACAGGTTTGTAATCATTTGCACACAGAAGTTTATGTTCCATTGGTCTCCTCACCTCAACTCACTTTTTGACATATATTGATAAGGCCAGATGGGATCTGAAAGCCTCAGCACTGCACTGATGGTTTCAATATGGATTCAGGTACTCAAGTATCTGGGGTGGGGTGGGCACTTAAACACACAACCCTTTGGCTCTAAAGTGAGGGGGATGCTACCTACAGAGTTGCTGATACAGATTCACACTCATTGGGAACTGGAGTCTTCATATGGTGGAAATGTGAAGTAATGAGAAATGAAGATGTACTTCTGAAATATTGATTTGTATTATGGAATTATAGTTTCATCCTTTCCTACTAGATTACTACCAGACTAATGATACAAGGGACTATGTTTTAATGAAGCCTGGGAGTGGAGGCCCAGGCCAGTTAAGAGAGCTGTGCAGTACATGGCAGCTGAAATGACCGTGTTTCAAATCAATATTCACACACTACTTGTCTACGTTCTGCCAATCAGCAACCTAGAGCTAATTACTTTATTCACTGTTACCACACAGCCTGCCACTACACACCCCCTGTTGTTAGTCACTAACAGTCCCTATTAACAACTACTCACCCTCCCAGCTTGATTGTTACAAATTCCTTTGTCCAACTGTCTTTCTCTCTCTCTGGGCTCTATCCTGTCGTTTACTCCCTATCCCAACCACCTCCCTATTTTCTGCATATAAACTGATGTTTTCCCAGCCACCATCAGTCCTGAGGAAGGGTCACCAGACCCGAAACGTTAACTCTGTTTTCTCCTTCACAGATGCTGCCAGACCTGCTGAGCTTTTCCAGCAACTTTGTTTTTGTTCTTGATTTACAGCATTCACAGTTCTTTTGGTTTTTACTTTATTCACTCTCAGTCCAGCTTAAAAACTAACTCTACAATCAGACTGCTGCTCCAACCTCCTTTATTTAATGAGGATCAAACTTTTGGATCTTGGTACCAAATGCATGAATTATGGAATAATATAAAGATCAGAAACAAGTCATTTGGTCCATTGAGCTGAGCCAGCAAGGACACAAAACATTGAACAATCTTCCTTTGTGTTCTTACCATTCTGTCCATGTCTCTGCAGTGGTTCTTTGATGCAGTCTCACTCCTACCACCCTGCCTTTTCCCCAAGTGCTTGCAATTCCTTTCTGCTTCAAATTTTTTATCCATTTCTTCAATGAAATTGAAGCTGCATCCATCACTCTCTGAGGCAAGGCGTATTCTAGATTGTAATTGCTCACTGTCTTAAAAATTTTCCTCACAATGCCTCTGGTTACACTCAATCTCTGCCCTCTCATTAGCAACAGTCCAACCAATGTGAAGCGTTTCTCTTTACTGTTTCCCCGTAAAGCAAGCTGCAAGGTGAAATTTCAAGGCTTTCCCCACAGAAACAACAAGCAACAAAAGGCTCTTACTAACCTTCATTTAGTTATGTAAACTCTGAAAAACTGATGCTTGCCCTAGCAGCCAGTGCTGACAGAATCAGAGGAAAGGCAAAACATATCCTGAAAACTAAACATGGACAGGGCAACAGGAAGAGACCATTCAGCTCCTCCAATCTGTTCTACCATTCAATTAGATGGATCACGGCTGATCTGTATCATAGCTCGATCTACTATCAATCTCTGTTTAATTGACACCCCAGCCTCACCATCTTTCTTTGGGACAGACAATTCTCCACAGCCTTTTGTGTGAAGAAGTTCAAGATTTAAGGTGAGAGGGGGAAAAGATTGAAAAGGGTCCTAAAGGGCAACTTTTTCACTCAGAGGGTGGTGTATGTATGAAATGAACTGCCAGAAGAAGTGGTGGAGGCAGGTACAATTGCAATATTTCAAAGGCATCTGGATGGGTACATGAAAAGGAACCAAATGCTGGCAAACGGGACTAGATTAATTTAGGATATCTGATTGGCATGGATGAGTTGGACCGAAGGGTCTGTTTCCGTGCTGTACATCTCTATGACTCTAAATGCTTCCGGGCATCGCCCTGAATGGCGTAGCTCTAATGTTAAGGTTCCACCCCCTTGTTCTGGACACCTCACAGAAGGAGAAATAGTTTCTCTCTAGCTAACCTAATAAATCACTGAATAAATTAAGCACCTCAATCCTTAATCGCCTATACTGAAAGGAACACAAGCCATGTGAATGAAAGCTGTCCTCTTAACTGTTCTGATGACACTGCACTGTGCCCACTCCAAGGCCAAAAAATACTTCCTCAGGCATGATGACCAGATCCAATGCCACTCAAGAATTTATTCTCTATAATGAGCAAAAACCTCTCTGCCTTCTGATTACTTGAAACAGAAATTAAGACGTGGTCTTGGTTATTTATCAAAACACTGATTAACAGGAAGAACACAAACCCTTACCTCACCAACTGCGTTGGACAAAATATGGACTATCTTTTCATGAGGCGTTGCAACGACACTTTGCCCATTGATTTCAATGATCCGATGACCAACTCTCACACCACCACGCTCTGCAATTCCTCCTCGCATAAGGCTGCATATCTGAAATACGTTTGGAAAGCTGTCATGAATTGGTGCGTGAAGATACAGCCTCTGAACATGAAATGCACCTTCAATTTAAGGGAAGCTAGGACTTTTGCCAGACATCAATCGTCTCAGCACGGAAGGGGTAAATGGACAAAATCAGGCTCCCTTTGTGGGTTACTAACGCTCAGGATTAGTCTGGAATCTCCAGGATTTCAGGATTTATCTCATGGATACCACTCTGAGCAAAGAACAACCTGAAGAAAGACTGTTTGGCTGCTCCAAATTGAGATGTGACTTCAATCTGGTGCTTCAAAGATGGGTTTAAAAGATTTCATTGCAATTAATTTCAACCAGGGAGGCAGGGGAGTTCTCTCCAGTGCCTTTACCAGCATTCACCTTTGATTGAATCATCAAAAACAAACTTTCTGGTCATCACCACATTGCTGACTGTGGGATCTTGCTGTACACAAATGGCTTCTAACCACACAACAGAGGTGCATTTCCAAAATACTTCACTGACTTTGCTATGTTGCAAATGGTGCAATTTAATTGCGAGTCTTTTATTCAAAATATTAATTCACACTCAAGTATCGATACAGTAAGCCCTCTGTATCCACGAAATCACGAACAGCGAATTCACCTATCCGCGCGAAAAATTAAGTAACAATAAAAATCGATGCCTGCGGGCATATGCCGCATATCCGTGAGTTTTTTTAACCATTTTAATTTATTTTTAACCTATCTTTAACAAGTTCTGTACTTGTGGGGCTCTCAGGAACGGAACCCTCACATATACCGAGGAACGGCTGCAGTATGCTACCTTCTGAATATCCTGTGTATATTTTAGTATACTGCACACAAGATGACGAAACCATCTCTTTTTTTGCAGATACCCACTTAGGCAAGTATAAGACAACCCCACTTTCTCAGCCAAAACATCTTACATTCACGTAAGTAGCCTCAAATTCTCACCCTGTCAATGGATGCTTTACCTATCTGTGGGCATGAGGGATCCAAGCTAGCAATATGGACTGTGTTGCAAAGGACTGCAGGAATGTAAGACCCCACATGGTGAATGGTAAGAATGGTGACCACCCGTACACACACACAGCAGCAGCTCACTTTTTACGACTTTTTAAACCAACTCGCTCAGATGTGTCAGGACACACCTTTGGAGTGGGATGTGACTAGCACCCACATCTCCTGGCTCAGAGAACTGTTCGCTTTTATACTTGGTGTATAAGTCGATCTCATCTTTGGAGGGATTTTTAAAAGCTTTCAAAGGTCAACCTAGGCACCAATATCTAGAATAAATCTTGGCTGTCCTCACAGTGTCCTATTTTGGAGTAAAGACAGTCGGTTATAGTAAGGCATTGGAAGAATTCCATTTGTCTGGCTTTGATATTGAATGACATGCAATTCGCTTCCAAACAAAATTCAAAAATAACTACTGCCTTTACAGCAACATGATAATTTGGTTCTTGAATCCTCGTTGCTGTTTTCATGAAAAAACAACTCTGGTAAATATTCACTGACTTGGAATGTGAACATGTTGGAACATGATGCATGCGAATACATCACTTTCTGTAAAACCTTGTTGACAAAAATGAAACAAGCCTTCTCCCCTTGCCCTAGGCTGCCTGAACAGTTTGTCATGCAAAGGAAAATGAAGAGATAGAGAAGCCTGGCTTGTAACTGGAGTTAAGAAACATTTCAATTTGTTTCGTGTGAGGGAGCTGTATTTAATAATTCAGTGCACATTTTTTGAGGTATAGCAGCAGACTTCCACGGAGTATCTGGTCGGAATTTGTTACTGGACAGAAATCTCTAAAATAGACCACTGGGTCATTTTTCTCATGGCTGGATCTAGAATGGCAGAGCACAGCTGGTACCTGCTGTTTGAAACAATGTAGTTAAACCCAATGCTCTTTCCCTAACTCGGCTTTTTATTTCTTCAAATCCCCGGTGGTCTCCTTATCTCCTCTCTGACTTTTTTTTGCTGGTTACCTTAAATCTGTAGCCTCAGGCTACCAACTCCTCTGCCACTGGAACCAATCTCTCCTTAATTACTTAATCAAAACTCTTCAAGGTTTTGAACACTTCTATCAAATCTCCCCTTAACCTCATTTGTCGTAAGGAGAACATCTCCAGCTTGAGAGGCCTTGTTGTGCACTAATCAGCTTAAATACAACAGTAGTCAGTGCTTTGGGATGTCCTTCTCTTGTTAAGAAGGAAGTCCTTCTTTCCTCACAGATGAAACTCAAGGGGTTGCATATTGCAAACACCACTGGGTCTAATTTGGGCAAGAGGCTAATCCACCTGATCTCCCATACCCCCAGCCCATCCTGAGCTCACCTCCATAATACAGAGGCTGAGCATGGGCTGAAATCAAAGGTCCACCCACCATATGTAAATAAATGGAGTTAACAGACCCCAATATTATGCTGCCCACACCATAATACAGTTGCCATGGGTAAGCAGGCAGGAATGGGTAGCAATTTTCTTTAAAAGTAAGTGCAGGAAGGAAGGGAATACTGTCTTTAGCACATTTGGGGCACTTCCCCCAGAAGGTAGTATCCCTATGTCCCTTCCCCCTGCATGGACTTTAAAACCCAGCCCTAAGGTCGTCAAACCTTCCCTACCAATGACCCTTACTCATCCAAGTCGCAGTACCATTAGCATCCACTGTGAAGCTCTGGCGCTGCAGGCCAATCTGATTTTCCAGCAGCTCTAGGGCGAGATGTCCTGCTGGTGTGGGGCAGGGAAACACACTTTGCTGTAATCGTGCCCCCACACACACAGTGTCACACCCAGACAGCAGTCAAGATTCAACCACACTGGTGAGTCTGGAGTTACATACATGCAGCTTTCCTGCTCCTATGATGCTGCTTGGCCTGCTGTGTTCATCAAGCTCGACACCTTGTTATCTTACATGTAGGCCAGTCTAGGTAAGGACAGCAGCTACATTCCCTGAAGGGTATTAGTGAACCAGATGTGTTTTTACCACAAATGACAGTAATTTAATTTCAGACTTTTATTGAATTCAAATTTCACCATCTGCCACGGTGTGATTTATGGCCCCAGAACATTATACTGAATCCCTGGATTGCTAGTCCAGTGATATTACAACTACACCATCCGCCCACTGAAGATTTTTGCCTGAGGACCTAACTACCTCATTAACTTCAGTTCATCTTCCACGATCATCAACTTTGCTGCATTTCTCCTTTACATCCCAGATGGTCCTTCACCAAACCCAAGGAGCATGATTCCACTTACAATGCCATTCTGGACACTGAAACCCAGCTGATAGCGAAGGTCCGGTCTTCTAATAAGTACTGTAGTGACAGGTGGGCATCGCACAATGTTCAGTTTCACACGAGCTTGGTTCTTCAAACCCTTAATTTGAAACAAAACACACAGCATTGGTTATTTCTTTGATAGACTGAATTCTGGATCAAAGAAGTAGCAGGTAAGACTGAGGCAGATGCAGGATTATATTTCAACTATCTCTGTTTAAGTGGCTTCCCTCCCAGCTCTCACATGTTTGCAGTTCTGTCCTTTTACCTCTCTGGTCATCAATATCATCCTGTAGACAGCCATAGTCCTAAGTAACGGCTTCTCTGTGGGCTCCACAGCTTACAACTACATAAACACCTTTCCACACAGCAAAGTACCGACTTTAGAAAAACATTGAGCAGGGAGTGGAAAGATTCAGGAGGGATGTGGCCTGAATACACAGATAAGGAAGGTGTGAAAGAGGATTCTGAAGGACAGTGTGATATATTATGTACATATAAATACTTTGGAGTTTTTTTTTGGAAATTTGAGATCAGTTAATTTTCTGAACAGTTTGGAAAATAAAACTAGGTCAGACAGTCCTCCCAAAACAGTGACCTAATCCAGTATATATCAGAAGGCAGGGATCCCCGGAGTGTTAATGGAAGCTTGTTTATACTGTGCTAAATTATGACAGTCAGTGTAAATGATGAAGGCTATTAGCTGGTTTTTGGTTCATCATAATCAAGGATTGATTTTAGCACTGGAAATCCAGAGATTAAAAGTTTTTTTTGTCAGATTGGAGGAGACTGATTGGGGTCAGAAGAAAATATAGTTCCTCTCCTTAAAAAAGAGCAAAGCACTGTTAAGGGAAAGCAGAGTTACCTCATAAGAAACGTTTAATTCATGCAACTTCCAGACTGGGAGTACGAGATTAGAAACTGGCAGGTTAATAAAATGGTCAGCAGGTTTAATCTCTTGACTTTGTAAATACACACGTAACACAGCTTCAGTTCTCAGTGAAGAACTGAAAATCAGCTATGTCAAATTTAAAGATTTGATATGGGGGAATAATTTCCCTGGATTTAACTTGTTGTAAAGTGACAATTTTGAAGAATAGATTGAAACTTGGCTTTGCTGAGTGCTAAGATTTACTATTGTGTTCTTTATTTCGATAATCTTTCTTTTTCTGTTTTCATCTTTTGTGTAAAAAAATCTATTGTTAAAGAAACTGTTGCTAAAACCACTTGTGACTATATTTCAATGATTGGCTGCCACATTAACCAAAAAATAACTGATCTCTCAAGCCAGATTTCTTTCTGGAATCTGGCACGTCCAATAGCACCATCAGCTGGGATCACAACAACAGGAAGGAAATGAACAGGAGGAGAATGCACTGGACAAACACGTGTGAGTGTCATTGGAAGTGGCAGGATAGGATAGGACAGCAGGTACAACACCCAAGGTTTCATCAATAAGGGTGCAGGATACAAAAGCAAAGAGCTTGTTGTAACGTATAAAACATTGGTTTAACCTCAACTGGAACATTGGTCTACACACTATAGGAAGGATGTGAAGACGTGAGTGCAATAAAAATTCACTAAAATGGCTCCAGGAGTGACGAACTTCAGTGATGTAGGTAGAGCAGAGAGATTTGTATGGAAACAAGGCATTGATAACTCTGATGGTGGGTGGGTGGGATTTTCACATGATGACTAAATGGACTTTCAACAGAAAGATAAGAGATCATCCAGAATATCCAGCCTTTGTCAATGGCCAAATGAAGCTGTAATCGTCTGTCTTCCTATGAATGACTGACAGAGGCCTCCCAGTATTAGGGTATCAAAATGAACTCTTTCAATTGAAAAAGCATAATTTTGGATGCAAGAGATCTTCTCAAGGTGGACTGATCTCGGCTCCAACTCAACAACTTGATTAGCTCAAGACAACGGAATCAATCTGTCACTTTCAAACCCCTGTTTACATGAGGGAAAAGCACTTTCTGATATTTTATCTGATTTAAAGGCAAAGAACTGAGGGAAGAAGATCGCTGCTAACAAACAAACAAGAAACTGTCACCTCCAGCCATGGAGATCAGCTTCTCAGAGTCATACAGTATGGATACAGGCCCTTTGGTCCAACTTGTCTATACTGACCAGGTTTCCCAAACTAAACTAGTTCCATTTGCCTATATTTGGCCCATATCCCTCTAAACTTTCCTATTCATGTACTTGTCCAAATGTCTTTTAAATGTTGTAATTGTAAACGCCTGCCAATTCCTCTAGTAGTTCATTCCACATATGACCCACCCTCTGTGTGGAAAATGTTGCTGCTCAGGTCCCATTTAAATCTTTCTCCCCTCAACTTAAAATTATGCCCTCTAGTTTTGAACTCCTCTAGCTTAGGGAAAAGGCCTTTGCTATTCACCTTATCTATGCCCCTCACGATTTTATAAACCTTTATTAGGACACCCCTCAACCTCTGATGTTCTAAGGAAAAAAGTCGCAGCTTATCCAGCCTCTCCTTATAACTCAAACCCTTCTATCAGTTTATATGATTGAGAATGACTACACCACTCTGACGGAGATGCCAGCGACAGCCATGAGGTCAACAAGGCCCTATTACCACATCAAGACCAGTAATTTATTTTCACTTATTGTACACGTTTTATGCCTGTTTAGATCATGTATCATCTTCTTCCTGTCTATTTAACTTATGCAACATTTGTAAACCCAATGTTTCTTAATAAACTTCCCTTAAACTGTACACCAGCTCTCAATGGCCTATCTCAGGCAATCTGTGACTTCCAGACTTTAAAAATCTTATATTCTGTAACCATTCTATGATTCTGCAGTGAGGAAGGGTTGTCTGATGGACGCCTAACTGAACAGTGAAACAAAGGGTGACACACAGGGAGTAGGTAACTAGGTTAGGTCAGGGGTGCCGAGATATGTGGTAGAATCCAAAAATAAAGCCAAGGATTCACTATGCTGGGAGGTAGCAGCCAATATATCGGCAAGGAGGTCTCCATAGGTTTCAGGTTAAAAACAGCGCAAGAGGTGAAGCTGGTCAAAGCAAGTTATTTGACAGAATTGAGGTTGAGGCTGAAACATGAGGCACAGTGTTCCACAAGTGATCTTCATGACTCAATAAAATAAGCCATTAAAGCTTGGCTCCAGACTGAATATGAGACCTGGACTGCAAATGTTTGAAGTGTACACGTGCAATGCTTCATGACTTTGCGTGTCATCCTTGCATGGGGGCTTTGCTAATGCTCTCTATATCATCCCGATTTTAGTATACATGGGGCTGTATGCACATGAATCACAGAAACCCTACAGTGTAGCCCATCGAGGCTGCACCGACCCTCCAAAGAGCATTGAATCCAGACCCAAACTCCCACCCTATCCCCGTAACCACAAATTTACCACATGTGAGCATTCTTGTCCGTGTCTGCGGAAAGACTCAGGAGGGACATGTGTAGCTAGGAAGGGCGATGTGCACGATGATTAAAGTGTACTGCTTCTAACTCAAGTTTGCTACCGTTGAATTGAAGATCACGCTCTGCCTCAGGGGACGCACACAGATGAGGAATGGGAATTGGTCACTGGAGATATGTGTCTCATAATGCAACAAACAGAAATGGAATCATGACAGTGTGTTGCCACAGAGGTGGACCGCAAAGAAGCAATGAATCGAGTAATGCTACAACATTAGCTGAGGTTTGGGAAGCAAAGAGTCTGTGTCCAACTCAGTCACACTGTAGAATTCCTACACGCATGGGAGCAGTGTCTGGTTGATCTCAACGCTGGGACATCCATCAGGCCAGTAGTTTTTACTTGCCAGTTAGCAATAAATCTTGGCTCCAGTGAGATTCCCTAGCAAGGTACAAAAGCTTTGGTAATGCAGTGGATAGGTATGTTACTGGACTGGTGAGCCAGATGCCCAGACCTGATGGTTTGGAGTCATAAATTCATTCCCTCCACAGCAGCTGAGGAATAAACAAGAAGTCTCAGTCGACAATGACCATGAAACTACTGGATTGTCATAAAAGCCCATCTGATTCCCTAAGGCGTGTGAGAGAAGAACATTTGACATTCTGGCCCATAAGTGACCCGGGCCCACAGAAACATGGTTGGCTTTAATGGCCTAGCAAGCTAGTGAGTTGTATTCAGCAAGTTAGCTCGCTATCAATCTCCCAAAAGCAACTTAGGGATGGGCAATAAATGCTGCCTTGAAAATGATGCTCACATCCAATATCTGAAAGAAGCAACACCAAATTTGACCATGGCCATGGAGATACAGTCTGAAATATATTGCAAATACCAAACACTGATACACCCCTTTCCCCAACATTATCATTGCATTTTAAGAGTGGATAATGTACCTTTATGATGCTCTGACAGGTAGACAATGGAAGTCCCACCAGACTGGTGCCATTGATAGACATGATTTGGTCCCCGATGTTCAACTTCCCAGACTTTTCTGCTGGGCCTGCGTGCATCATGTTTGCAATAATTACAGTAGGCAATATGGAGCCCCAGCCTGACTCAACAATGACCAGACCCAATATTTCACCTTTCTGCTTATCAACGTGAACCTGCCAAAACAAACACAAGAAAGGGGTTATATCAACACCTGCCTCTATTTAAAATACCAAAGACATTGGAACAGGATGAGGTCAATCAGTCCCACGAGCTTGTGCTAACATTAGCATCATTTGTGACCTAACTCCATCTACCTGCCTTTGCCCCATACTTAATATCTTTAGGTACCAAGCATCTAGCACAACTCAGATTCAAATTCAACAAATGATCCAGAACAACTGCCTTTTTTTCTTTTTGTGGAAGGATTCCGTATCTCTCCTACCCTTTATCTTTCCTAGTGCTTCCTAATTTCACTCCAATAGAGTCTTATTCTAATTTTAGCTACTGAGGCAGGTAGCTCGAGTTGGAAAATTTCCTGTTTTGCAGAGTCCACCTCAGTTAAAAAAAAAAACCTCGACAAAATACATGGTTTATGCACTCGTCCCACCGCTGCCCCCGCAACACACCACAGGAAGCCACAGGAGAAGCCAAGGGATGAGGTAGCTTGTTTCTCAGCATCACCTCAGCTCTTTGGCGCTCTGTGCCTATTGTTTAAGAGGATGTCAGGGCCACTACCCCCTACCTCCCTCCATTCACCCACCCACCCTCCCATGGTCCTTCATACCATTCATGACAACTTAGTGCTAACCCAGGTTTCACATCATCTGTCACAGTCCCTCCTGTTTCCACGCCACTTCCTTCGCCACTCAGCAGGTATCCGGCCACTGGTAGACCTCACAAGGTATGTGGAGATGGAAAGATGTCTAATAATCAAAAGCAGCTCTCATTCCTACCATAGTTGATATTGAAAATATCTCCCATTCATAAAATCCAATCAAAGCTTTTAAACCTTCATGCCAATCCATATAAAAATAAGTATCAAAGATAGCTAATCCTTTTATAGTCTCATTAAACTGTCAATTGAGCTGTGAACTCAGAAGCTCCTTAATCGTATATTTTGAAATGCAGCCAAGACTCCATTATGATATCTTAGGCAATTGTCCACAAAGAGCTCTATCCAAACTGTCCAACAAAATGTCACTATTTTTCTAACATGTGCCTGTCAGGGCTCCATCCTGTTTGACCTCAAGTGTTTTCTGTGGTAGAGAATTCCACAGGATCACCACTGTGAAGAATCTTCTTCTCATCTCAGACCTAAATGCCCTATCCCTTATCCTTAGACTGACCTTAGGTTCTTAACTCCCTGGTCATTGGGAACATCCTTTCTGTGTTTACCCTGTCTAGGCCTGTCAGAATTTTACAACTTTTATGAGATCCTCCCTTATTCTACTAAACTCCAGTGTATTTAGTGCAGATTGATCAAGTCTCTGTATCCTCTGTCGTGAAGACAGCATCAAAATATTACAGTGTAGGCCACTATCGTTCTCATGTGCCAAATAATTTTGAGTCCATGAAGTGGAGGCGCTATGACATAGTCAGGCAAGGTTTGAATAAGAGGATAACAGGCCTGAAAGTGGGTTCACCAAGCTTTGCAAACTATATCGTTCTAGATTGTCTCCTTTGGGATATTTTTAAAATTCTGAATGTGAAAAGGTTATAAAACTATAAAATGTTTCATCCAATCTTTTCACCAGGTCCAAGATGGCGGCGGAATAGGGCTCCAGAACTGGAGGTTCTCCGCATCATCTGTCTTTTTTTTTTGTCTCTTTTCTCTTTTCATGTTTTTCTCCCTTTCTGCTTACCTTCCTCCCATCCTCAGGTGGCATACAGTTGAGCCAGCACTGACTCAATGTGAACCCCAAAACAAACTCGAGGGACTCCCAGCCTCAAGGTGAAGCCCAACGTGCATACCCGGCCCCGAGGTGAAGCCCAACGTGCATACCCGGCCCCGAGGTGAAGCCCAACGTGCATACCCGGCCCCGAGGTGAAGCCCAACGCACATACCCGGCCCCGAGGTGAAGCCCAACGCGCATACCCGGCCCCGAGGTGAAGCCCAACGCGCATATCCGGCTCCGAGGTGAAGCCCAACGCGCATACCCGGCCCCGAGGTGAAGCCCAACGCGCATACCTGGCTCCGAGGTGAAGCCCAACGCGGATTCCCGGCCACAAGGTGAAGCCCAAAGCGGATACCCAGCCACGAGGTGAAGCCCAACGCGGATTACCGGCGTCGAGGTGAAGCCCAAAGCGGATTCCCAGCCCCGAGCTCCTCTGCTTTAGAAGGACTGTAATGCTGAACTTATAACTTTATTTCTTTATTTTCTAACTTGTACCTAAGCAACTTTGTATCTAAGATGGCAGCGGAAATGGCGACCTTGTACACTTCAGTACGCGCGACAATTAAACTATATTCCAATTCTGACACTTCACCATCATGTTATACAATAATGTGCAGATGTTGAAGCAATTTAAGCTCCATTCCCCTCTGATCTCATCTGGTGTGAACTGTAAACTTTCCACACAGTACTTTACAATAACTTCAATAACTACAATACAGTATTATACTCAATAACTTTACAGATCAGAATAAATCCTACAGCACTAAACCACACACATGCAATGCCCTTTTCTGAAAGAGAAGGTCATAAAATCAGCAGATGTTTCAAAATCTCATCCCCCCCGACCACCTCTTCATCAAAAGGAGAGCTCCTACTATTATGGGAAGACACACGTACTTCCTTGCAGTTTTCCGACTTGGAAAAGTGAATCAGGTCATCATTGTACATGTCCTGAGTGTTGAGGAGATCACTGTATTCTTTCTGGCTCAAATCTTCTGGATTAATGCCGTTCGCTCGCAAGAACTCCTGGTAAGCGACACTAAAGGCCTGGCCTATGGACTGAGCTATTAACTGGGCCTACAGAGAACGGAAAAAAAAAGGAAAGGAGTATAATTACACAGGATCTGCGCCAAACTTCGCATAATTAGGACTGCAACAGATTTAACAGCAAGATGATATCGGTTTTGTGCTTTTCAACAAAGAAAGCAAACACTTAAAACTACCATGGTAGTCTCTTCCCCGTCTTTAAACAATGATTCTCAAGAAACCTTCAATCAAAACTAGCAATAAATAGCAAGACTTCAGTGACAATTTCTGACATCTGCCTGTAACACTGTTTCACGTAGAGAGAGTGTGCTAAGTTTATTTATAATCTTGCCTGTAGTTTTCACGGGGTGGTGAAAGGGGAGAGAGAAACAAAATAGAAATTTGGCAAAGAGGAAGCTGCAAGTTATTTTGGAAACGCACTGATGCCATGGAAACCATGAAATATCCACCACCTCACACAGAGTGCTCCGTGCCTAGCAGCACTAACAAGTGGACATCATGGTCAGGAGATTTGTCCCTGCAGAGTGGGTAATGAAGGAGCAAGCTGAGAAAGAGAGAATTGGAAGCAGGCACTTACTTGATGGGAGAACATCATACAGGGGAGTCTCTCACAATCTCCTGGTGGCTCGACTGACGTGTCCCCACTCCATTCTATTTCCCCACCTCTCCACCGACTCAAATCAGTCCAGAGATTGCAAAAAAAGCTGCATTTATGTAGCACTTTTAATGTAGTGAAAGGCGCTTCATAGGAGCGTTCAGAACAAAATTTAACACCAAACCCCATTAGAAATTACTGCGACAAGCAGAGTTCACTAGACTTACACCCGAGATGGTGGGACTGTCACATTTTCTGAGACGGTGAGGTGACCGGGCCTGTATTCACTGAAGTTTAGAAGTATCAGAGGTGATCTTATAGAATCCTAAAAAAATTATTAAAGGAAGAGACAGAGTGGATGCAAAGAAGTCAGTTCCCTTGGCTGTGGGGTTTACAACAGGGAACCTACCTTCAGAAATAAAAAAAAGACTTGCCAGTTAGTTCTGAGGGGAAATTTCTTCACTTAGACAGTGCTGTGGAAGGACAATCGTCGAGGAGGTTCAAGACAGAACTTGACAGATTTCTAGATACTAACAGCACCCAGGGATAGAGGGGTGCATTGGGAATGAAGGAGATGTGGTTGATGATGAGCCATAATCTAGAATGGCTGAGTATGCTCAAGGCGTTGAATGGCCCACTCCTGCTGCTATGTTTCTAAACCTTGGCCAAAGGGGTAAGTCGCCAGGATCCCTGCATGTTGCGAGAATGAGGGCTGGAGAGGTGGTGAGGATCAGGGTGGGAATTCCACAGCACAGGTCTCAAGCAAGGCCAAAGTCAGGGCCATCAATGATGGAGGTACGGAAGTCAGGGATGTGCCGGTTGTCTGAACTGGAGAAGATAGACAGATCACACAGGGCTGTGGGGCTGGAGGAGATTACAGAGGCAGGGTCATCACCTGGTTCGTGTGGCCCGGTGTAATCCTGTGTGGTGTCTTCACTAACACACTAGGGAATTAGGAAGTTTCTTTATGTGTCTTAGTCCTTTATCTTGGCTCTTCTATGTCCTGTGCATTTTCAGGAGTATGAGCTTTTCTTTCACATACACCCATTCTTTCTTCTCTCCCCTCCCCCTGCCAACTTCTAATTACACAGATTTCCTTGACAACACTTGCAATTATATGCCACCTTTAACAAAATTAAGCATCTAAATGTGCTCCACAAGTCATTATAGAGCAATACAATGTGATATTAGTCAGTTTTCAAGAAAGCATTGAGAACTCTGTGCATAAAAGTCCAGTAATGGCTGTACCAGGGACAAGCAACATGCAAGACAGAATCAATGCTGGTAGATGGCCAGGGGATAGGCAGCCCTATGAGGTGGGTCTGTTCCCAGCCTATACTAACAGCCCTATAATTGGTGTTTGCTACAGCCCCCTCACTCACAGGTCAAGTTAGTAAAGTTAGGTCACATGGGATTCAGGGTGAGCTTGTCAGATGGATACAAAATTGGCTTAACAGTAGGAGACAGAGGGTGGTGGTAGAGGATTGTTTTCAGATTGGAGGCTTGTGACCAGAGGTATTCCACAGGGATTGGCACAGGCTCCATTTCTGTTTGTTATTTATGTAAATGCTTTGGATAGGAATATAGGAGGCATGGTTAGTAAGTTTGCAGATAACATTAAAATTAGTGGTATAGTGGATAGTGATGAAGGTTATCTCAGGTTATAAAGAGATATTGATCAATTGGGTCAATGGGATGAGGAGTGGCAGATGGAGGTTAATTTCTACTTAACTAATTTCTAGTTACTAAGGTTTTGGAGTAGATCTGTAGCTCGGGTTGTGGGTGTTCAGGTTGGTTGGCTCGCCGAGCTGGTTTGTTGTTCCGCAGACGTTACCTTACTGTGCTTGGTAACATCCTCAGTGCAGCCTCTGATGAAGCATCGGTGTGTATTCCTGCCTGGCTTTTAAACTCTGGGGTCCGTTGCAATGGATTGCCTCACTTCCGGGTTTCCTCCGTAGTGGAGTGTATATGGGGTCGAGTTCAATGTGTTTATTAATAGCCTGCTTCGTGGAGTGCCATGCTTCCAGGAATTCTCTTGCTTGTCTCTGCCTAGCTTGTCCCAGGATCTTGGTGTTGTCCCGGTTGGGTCCGTGGTTCTCCTTGTCCGTGTGGATTGAGATGAGTGAGTATTGCTCGTGTCTTTTTGTAGCCAGTTGGTGTTCATGTACTCTTGTTGTTAGTTTCCTTCCTGTTTGCCCGGTATTTGTGGAGCCGGTTATGTGCGTCGTTTATCATTACCCTTACCATCTTGCGGCCATTTTGTTCTGCTGTTTCTTGGGCCTGTGGGTTGTTGATAGGTGGTTTGTACTTCACACTGCATTTCTAGTTAATTCCTCTCTAGCAGACACTGCATTCCAAATTCTAATCACTTGTTGCACAAAGAAGCTCTTTCTCTTGTCATTTCTGATTCTTCTGCCAATCACCTTAACTTTGCGCCTTTGAGCCATCGGAAATAGTTCCTTGCGGTGGAATCTTACAGGAGTCTGAGTGACAACAGCTACAGCACCATTTGTGGTAGAATTGGGGAAGTAGTCCAGTGTGGCTCATCCCAAGGTCAGGAGCATCTCATTCCATTTTTCATACTTTTCCTGAGCAGCTTGGTGAGTTTCTCACTAGGCTGTGAGAATTTGTCGATTAAGGGGGAACTTTTGCCCGTTTGAGGACCTTGTTAACGGCCCAACTCAACTCATTAACACTCAGTGTCCTGTCTTAGCAAATGCACCAGACAAGATCGACGTCAACAAATTTGCAATGGAAAACAGAGCCTGGCAAATACAGCTTCTTTGTTTATCCAACTCTGCTCCATGTTGCAAAGGACAAAACAGCATCTCAGGGCATGATCCACAGTCAGAGGCCACGTGCCCTCTTCATCCATGGACACTGCCATCCAGCATCTGACAACCTCTTATGGCCTGCATGATGCAGGATGCTCAAGAAGCAAAGATCTGCATTGCAGAGCTCACCAGCAACTAGCATTGAACAGATAGAGCAAGGACTCTTGGCACACACGGAGGCACCAAACTCACAGTGTGGACCAGGCTATATCTCAGGGCTGCTCACTTTCTCTCTTCGCATTTGTACACTCAGTGCCAACCTCCATGATCATAGCATCCCTGTCTTGGCAAGTTCTGCCCTGTTAGTGCATTAGTGCTTCAGCCAGAGTCATAGGCTGTCAGTACTGCCAAAGTAACATGCTCTTTTGCACGCACGCGCGCACGCACCCACACGGAGCAGGGATCTGTCTGAAGGTGGAGGAAGGGTCACCTTGTTATATGGCACACACTGAGACATTAATCTTAACAGCAACAGCATGTGCCAGCAACCTGCGCAGCAAACCCACTGCATATTTATTCAACGAAATGGATAGGTCAGAAAGTGAGTGGAGGCTGCTGCTTAGTCCAGTCAAAGGTGAGAGGGTGCTGTCTGTTGATGGGGGAGGGTATCCCAGGACCGTTGGTCATGGCCACAGTCCTCAAACATTCCAAGAGCTTGGTCATCGTCAGTTGTCCACTCGGGCTGCTCAAGGTCAGGCAATCTGTCTGACTATATTCCAGAGAGTGGATAATCCTTCTGCAGGAGCAGTGCCAACCATGAGGCCAACTTCATATTGTCCATCAGGGAGCTGAAACAGACTGTGGTCAGGGGTCTGATAGAAGAGGATTTATTCTAGAATCCCTACAGTGTGGAAACAGGCCCTTCGGCCCAACAAGTCCACACCGAACCTCAGAGCATCCCACCCACACCTGTCCCCTTGTAACCCACCTAATCTACACATCCCTGAACACTATGGGCAATTTAGCATGGCCAATCCACCTAACCTGCACATCTTTGGATTGTGGGAGGAAACCGGAGCATCTGGAGGAAACCCACGAGACACGGGGAGAATGTGCAAACTCCACACAGACAGTGACCGAGGCTGGAATCGAACCTGGGTCCCTGGTGCTGTGAGGCAGCAGTGCTAACCACTGAGCCACCATGCCACCCATGATCAGCCATGCCTAAGGGTTGCTCATCAACGTTAGACAGTGTGGTAAATACAGTCTGTCTGTTATTCGGATGGGTGCAAGGGTGGTCTGTAGGGTCAGCTGTGGGGGAATCATTGCCAAAGGTGGCGGAGAAAATGCACTGGTGGGGACAAGGACAGTGATGTGACAGTGGGGAGAGTAGGGAAACTCCAGGTTCATGCAGGGTAAGCGGTAAGTAGTGGAGGGCATGGTAGGCTGCAGGAGAGGGTTAGTGACAGTGACCACTACTCTGGCCTCCACAGGGGAAGCGCAGAGCAACAGGTGTACTGCTCGGGCTCAGGGCTACCGAGTTCTCTTGCAGGCCAGGTTCAATGTGGTGGAAATGGGCTCTCCATGCAGTTGTGGTCATCACACCAGAATTCAGATTGCCCTGTGACAGGTAAACTGCAGTTTCTGCTCATTTTGTTTGTGTTCCTTTAAAGTAAAAGTGTGTGACTGCATTTGTCTGAATACTTGCCTGTACATGAGTTCTCCCTGCTGGACAATGACAGGGTACAGGTTTACAGTGGGCACTGGGGACAGGGTGGCACTAACTTAGAGGATGTCCAGATGGGGTGTAGCTAGGGATAGGTGAAGTGTGTGTTGTTAAGGTTAAACAGTTATAAGGCTGGGAGAATGGGCTAACTTGGACTCAGCCAAAAATAGTTAAGATTCAACCCCTCTATTGAAACAATTAATGATTTTGGACATTTCTTTCAGACCTTCTCTTCACTTTCTCTGCTTTAACAGTTCCAGCTTATCTGATCTATCCATGCTACTGACATCCCTCATTCCCTGAAATAATTCTAGTAAATCCCTTCTGGAAAGACACAAGTGCTACATACATCTTCAGACTCAAAGACGTGGCAGATCATCTTGTACTGCCTCTTCCCATCATGGGAAGGGTGAGATGCTTCCACACTGTCCTGGGAATTGGATCGAGGCATGCGTCGACGTGCCATCAGCACAACAATATTCCCAATGTCTGCGATGTACGAAATAGTCCGTAAGGGATGGTCCATCATAGTTTCCTAAGGAATGGAAGAGTGACAAGGTAGAAATTGAGCAGAATGTTCAACAATACCGATAATGCCAAAACTAAAATAAAATGTTCAAATAGTTTGTTGCAACATTCAGTTGTTTTTCCACTCTTTTCAAACTGCTCACAGTAAGCTCTGAGGTTAAGTCTGATCTGCAATTTGAGGCAATTTACAGTAAAATCCTTTCCCGCAGAAAACAATGTGTCTGTGGATCATCAGCAAGGCCATGGCATTTTTAGTGTCGAGTATGTAATGTACAATGGCAATATATTGCATTCAATAACCATCAGTTTCATAAGTTGGGACTGAGTTAGGACGTTTTTATAGGATTTAGGTTGCTCATGTTCAGGAGCATTCCAGCACACACAACTTTAGCCTTACGTGCATCTTTAGATAAGTAACCCGCCAACAGGCAACATGCCCGAGACCAACACATAAAACACAAACACTATCTCTTACACTGTCAGACATACAAACATGCACGACCCCACACACTCACCTACAGCAAGACACAAAGGTGCACAATTATACCCATCACACACACACACAAACATACACTCCTCCAGCCGCCACCAGTCAAACACCCACCACAGACATACATATACAGACACCAATGTACAGACACTCACCCAGCCACCACACACACACACTCACACATACACCAACAGCTACCCACCACAAACATGCACACCCACACCAACACACATGCTCACCCACTTACACACCCACCCACCAACATACAGACAAACATCCACATACACACTTGGACGTTGCCACAGACTCACCTACGCCCACTAACATAAGCACACGTATACAGATGCACAGTTACTCACACACACACTCCGTATCCCCATCATACACGCACTCTAACCCACACCAACAAACATATACACCACCCTGCACACCCGAACACTGCCACATACGCTGACACCCACACCCAAACACAAATTGTCACCCACATTATAGATACAGAACTACACCCACACACACCCACCTCTAGTCCCAGTGCATCACGCACTAACCAAAGCAGTGAACAGAAATTATCCCAGATTCCAGCACGATTTCACAGACATGCGACCACTAGCTAAACGGAAAATGCCAAAGCCTGTAAATCAAAAAGCTGGGTCCGGTGTACAAACTAATCTATCACAGAGCAAAGAGGTGATTAGCTGTCACTGGCCATGGCCACAACTCTCTGTTTACAGCTCACTGCTGAACCGCCCGACTGATGTGTTGAGACTGCATTCCGTCAAATCCATCCAGTGGAGCATAACTGATAGTGGCATGGCTCTCAGCAAAAGTACAAATAAAGCATTAACATTTCCATTTCCTATAACAGCTTGGAGCTGGGTGGGAATGTCTGAGGATCTGACCTCTTCCTGACCTTACACTGTCAGTTTGGACTGTTTGAGTGAGATTGTTTTGCGGAATAATTTGGTAATATGAGGCCATTTGGTCCATCATGCAGGTGCCAGCACTTTGAAAGAGCTAAAGTAGTCTAACCCCTCTCCTGCTTTCCCCATGCAAATGTTTCCCATTCAAGGATTTGTTCCCCTTCCTTTAAACAGCTACCACGGAATCTGCTCCCACTGGCCCAGCAGGCGGCAGGTTCACTCCTCACTCCCTGCGCTCTACAATGGAAACAGCTTCTTTCTTTACCCGACAAAACACTTCTGTATTTTGGACAACCTTATCAAATCTCCCCTGAATCTTTTCACTGTGTAACTGGACCCTTATCACTGGGCACTGGCTGCGGTTAGTCTGCGGATTTGCTGTTTCAAATCAGAGCCTGCAGAAACTTTGGACTGGATTTGGATTTTAAGCCCCCTCCTTTGAGATTGATCTCAATCTGATCAGCCCACTGGCAAGATGGCAAACACTGCAAAGTGGGCATCTTTTAGGTTCACCAGTTGCTGACCCACTCTCGCTAGAAATGAGATGGGCCAGGCAATAGGCTCCCCCAGTCTTTATTCCCTAATCCACCGAGTCCCCACCACATCAAAACAGGGTATCCCTCTTCTGCCAACGTCTTTCACTTTGGGTTATACATTCATACAGGCTGAGGAGGAGGTCATTTGGCCCACTGAATCCACCTCTACTGTACAGCAATCTGATCGGTCCCACTCCCCTACACAGCTCTGTACTTCTCATTCAATTTCCATTTGAAACCATTCACTATCTCTCCTTTCACCTCTTGTCCATAACCTTAAATCTCCAACGCCACAGTCCTGTAATTTCAGCGAACAGGAGCAGCTAGTGTCCAGGGATGTGCAGGGTTACAGGGATAGGGTAAGGGAGTGGGTCTGTGTGGGATGGTCGGTGTGGAACTCAATGGGCTGAATGGCCTGCTTCCACACTGTAGGGATTCTATGATTGTCTACCTTATTTACACCTGTCCCAGTTGGTCGCAAATTGGGAGGCGGTAGACCCATTTCCTTATCATGGTAAAATTAAACAAAGGAACTTTCAAACAGGGTGTTTTATTTTTGCAATCAATTTGAAGTTTTGGTTTCAAACACCAATCACTTTTGAGGATAAACACAGGACTTCAGTCCTGTCACTTACCTGCGAGTCAGCATTCAGCACCTTAATCCTCTGAGTTGAGATGAAGAGATCAACTTCAGTCATGGGCTGGGCCTCTCCTTCAGGTGCCTTCAATAGGAAAGTACACAATTCAAGAGATCATCACTGGGACAAACTGACATATGCAGTCACCTGTAAAACACTCCTGACACTGCCAAAGCAAAATCACTGGCCATCCTTCAATTTTACTTTGTGCGCAAGTTTTCTATCAATAATAATAACACAAAGGGAATATGCCTAATTCCAAATTTGGAAATTAGGGTCTTGCATGGAATAGGGAGGGGGCTTCAGCTTCTCAAGTTTATTCTCCCATCTTATCGTGATGGGTCTTTCAACACCACCTTACAACCCTTAGCTCCCGAATATCCTTCTTCTAAACACAAATTGCAGAGTTTTCAATTTCTTTGGAGCACAGTGTTCTGGGTTTCCATTTCCCTTCGTGTGAACAAATGTTTCCTGGCTTCACTGCTGAAATCCTAGTTTTATTTGTTGGAATTATGCCCTTGTGTTCTGGACTTGCCCTTACATTAAAGCAATAAATCTTACTGCACTGAGTCCATGACATTGAACTGACAGGCTGGCAATTACCTGGAGCTTTAGTTAATACAGACTGCTGTGTCAATTTAATGCCAATCGATATTAAATTTGCACATATAGTGAAGAACAAGACAGAGATCCACATCAGCCAAACGCTCATGTATTTTAAGCTCAGTTAATGCGATTCATTTGGATTCTATTTAAAAGGATAAAACGTAAGCAAGCTGGGTTTTAAATGTACTTTGAAAAGTATACATATACAATCCAGATAAACAAAACAAAAAATTAGGCATGCAATATGTGTTTCAGTTAACATGTTGCATGACAAAATATAATGGACATATCTTGTAGCTTATCAACAGGAAGCAGAAGTCAATGTCAAATGCTACCCATCAGAGGACAGAACAAAATGCAGGCAAGTCACTCAGTGTTGGTTTTAAGCGTAAGAACAGGAAGCAGGTTAGTCAGCCCCTCAAATTCATCCTGTCATTCAGTGCAATCATGGCGCTTGACACTGTCCACCTGCCTTGGTTCCAGTGCAACTTCATGCCCTGGTCTAGGAAAAATCTTTCTAATTCAGATTTAAAGTGGTTAATTGAGCTATCATCAACTGCTTTTGTGGGAGACAGTTCCACACTTTCACCAGCCTCCGCACATAAAAAGTTTTTGCAAACTTCTCTTCTGAATAGTCAACTCTGATTTCATTGTCTCCTTATCCTAGATTCCATCTTACCAGCAGACAACATGTCTCTCTAGTACTGGATAAACTCTTCAGGTCTGGCAGCATCTGTGGAGAGAGAAACTGTGTCCAGTAGGACTCTTCTTTGGAACTCAGTTAACTCTGATTCTTTCTCCTCAGATCCTGCTGAGGTTCTCCAATGCTTTCTGTTTTTAGTTCAGATCACCTGCATCCCCACTATGTTGCTTTCATTTGAATGTTTCTCTCTATTTAGCCTTTCAAACTAAAGCTCAAATAAATCATTCTTTAAGTGTCTCTAGTCCAGGGGACGCAAGTGTTTTTTTGCCGTTTCATCTTATCACCTGAGCCTGGGATTCCCTAAGAGTTAAAACAGCAGAAACAGTTTAAGTATACTGGTAAGTTTCCTATCCACACTGCAGGAATGATCATAAGCTGAAGAATGAGGGAGAAAATTTTTAAAAGATAATGACAAAAATGAAATGAAAACTTATTTGAGATAAATCTAATGTGATAAGTTCAGTATTTACACTCAATTTATAGCATAAACTCAAGCCATTCAGCCCAATTGGTCCATATTGGCCTTCCCCCAGTTACCTTATCACTCTATCTTTCTATTTCCTTCTCCCTCATATATATCCAACTGCTCCTTAAATGCCCCCAATTTATTCAGCTCAACCATTCTTCATTTCAAGGCATCAACTCAGGAGTCGAAAAGGAGCTGATAAACAAAAATTACAAATTAAAAACAAAAAAAAAACCTCTTTATAAAGTCTGTTTTGCATGAGCATGAAATGCACACAATATGCTACATTTGAGAAGAAATAAGGTGGCAACGTTTTGCTTTGCTAGTGTCACTGGAGTGGAATGTGGGAGGTTTTAGAAAATACAGTGAAACAAAATTCTTTGGAAATCATCCTTTTCCTGAGTTTATTTGGCAGTTGACAAAAATAAAGCTTTCAAAAAAACAAAGGCTTATTTCAAAGAAGTGAGAGATGCAAAAACATACAACCTCACATGAAAATATACTTCCAACGAAAGCAGTGAAAAGTGTCAATTTTTTGTATCTTAAAAACTAATATGCAAACTTTCTGCATCCAGCAATCTGCAGAGAGTCAAAGCTGGGGGCTAGTGGGGAGGATTGACTTCCTGTCATGTGAGGTACCTGGGATGAGAAAGAAAGGGAAATGAAAGACTGATCTGTAGATATTGCTAAATGATAACAAAAAAGAGTAGACTGCTTGACAATATCAATTAAAATGTCACCGCTTAAATATGGTGCAATTTCAGTTGGCACTTGGTAGACACAAAAGGGAAAAGAAATAGCTTAAATGAAGGAAGCAAAGTGCTGATTACTCAGTGTGATTTGAAAAGCACAATTGCTCTTTCCAAGTCCGTCAACTTCCTGAAACTGCGAGAGGCCATGAGATTTACAACAGCGCGCTTGAGAAGCGCAAGTTGTACCAACTAAAGGTTCAATGGTGCTTAACATGGACTCCGGTAGTCACCTGCAAGCAAGAAGCAAACAAGGTGACACTTGACTGAAGTGTGCAGGTCTCTCTGGATGCAGAAATGTAAGCAAAAACTTTCTTTTTAAAAAGAAACAGAAGTTTTAATGAGTTCACAAAAAATAAGCACATAACAAAGCAAAATGCAACTGGCACATCATCAAACTAATGAGGTACTACACCTTCTTCCTGTTTTTGGTCAATTTCTGGGCCATCTGTTTCGCATGGAATAGACAAGAGATAGGAGAATGGTTAGAGTCAAACTGGCAGACAAACTTGTTGAGAAGCAATTACAGGTTGGAGAAGTCTGATTGGCACATAGGACGGGACATGCAATAGTAACAAAAATAAATGGTAGCAAGTCTTTTGATTGTTGATTTTCACATGAGAATTACAAATGCTCATGGGGACATATATCTTCCTTTGTAAGCTTTTAGTTAAATGGGAGGCAGAAAATGTTGGATTTGAGAAAAAAATCACTTTCCAAATATAACTTTCACAACATCAAACAAGAGAAACAGAATCCAAGATTATATGACACTGCCCCACAAATACATTGGATTATGTAGTCATACCGGCCATTTGGCCCAACAGTCTATGTCAGTGTTTACGCACCTTAAAAGCCTCCTCCCAACCTGCTTCATCTCACTCTATCGACATATATCCTTTGATTGCTTCTATTCTTTCTCCATCATGTGTTTATTTTCTCCCCCTTAAATCTACCTACACTATTCAGCTCAACCACTCCTTGTGGTATACACTTCCACATTCCCAAGGCTCTCTTGATAATGGCGCATTTCTCCACGGCAACGCCTTGACCAATCAAGTTAATTTGTCAGCTTAGAATTTAAACAAAAGCTTGGACGCCAAATGCTTCCCCGTGCATTCTCCATAGCAACATCTCCACCAATAGCATCAGCACTGTCTTTGCATGCAGTATAAATTGTTGCTCCATTCGAGATTTGGTATCTGTGCCCTGATAAGTGTTGGTCAAAAAGCTTTGATAGCATGTCTCTCTTTCTTAACAGCAGTACTAAAGCTCTGTACAAACGTGTAACTACTTCTCTTGAATTCCTTAACAGTGTTATTAGTGTCCATCCTATAACTATGGCCCCCTAATTCCGGTCTTACCCATAAGCGGAGACATCCTTTCCAGGTGTAGCCTATCAAACCCCTCATAGTCTTAAGGACTTTTAGTAGGTCATCCCTAGCCTTGGCTTTTCTAGGAGAAAAAAGTCCCTGTTTAGACTTTTTTGATTGGTATAACCACTTCATTGTAGTATTATCCTGCAAAATCATTTTTGCAACGCTCTGGCATCACTAAATTCTTTTTAATAACATGGATATCAGAACTATACAGAGTATTCAAATGGAGTCTAAGCAAGGTTCGATACATGTTTAATATAACTTCTCAATTCTATCCCTCTAGTAAGAAACCCCATCACTTTGGTTGCCTTCTTTTGAATGGCCTTATCAACCTGTGATGCTTTTTTTTGTGATTTGTGTACCCAAATCCCAGATCCCTTTGTTTCTCGACCCCACGGAGACTCTTGCTTTTCCAAAGACTACGTGGCCTCCTACGGTTTCCACCCAAATGCAGTACATCATAACAATCTGTAATCAAAGCAATTTGAGAAAAAAAGAAACAGACAGCTTCAGCGGTTGGTAAATGCCCTAACAACCTGGCTGTGATTGTGATTTTCTATTTCTCAAAAGTAGGTCACTCTTTATTAGGAATGCTTGTGTGTGGAAGAGGGAGGAAGAAAACAGTTTGAATTCTTGGGCAGTTTTATGGTAACTGATGCCAATACTGAATGGCTGGCACCTCACATGCACACTGAGCACTGAAAGAACAAAGAATGGAGTGTTCAGATTATCATCAAAGAGGATAAAGGCTTCACGAAGCAGGAACAGCTCCTAATGTGAAAGGCACATTTAATCAACAGCTCAGTTAATGAATTAAATGCTGCAAAATGAAACATGGTGAAATTTCAACGTCATACTAAATTTACCAAATGTCAGAATCGCCAGACTACCTGAGCTGCCACCAAAGAAAAGTTTCAGCTATGTATTCAAGCATAGCTGAAAATCAGCCAGTCAAGAACGCTTTTGAGGAGTGTAAAGGCGATACTGCTAATAGTTGCATGAGATTAGAAACAAAAAGGCCACAGATTTCAGAGAATTAGCAAAAGAACAAGAAGGGAGATGAGAATTCTTTTCTCAAATACAAGTGTGAATTGCTGTGATCTGTAATGTACTGCTTGAAAGGGCGATGGGAACATTCAGTAGTAGTTTAGAAAAGGGAACTAGGTATAGATTTGCAAAGCAAACATTTTGAAGGTTACAGGCAAACAGCACGGGTGGTGGAACAAAGTGGATAATTCTATCAACTTGTATTCAAGAATCGGCTGGATATAGCACTTGTGGCAAATGGGATCAAAGGTTATGGGGAGAAAGCAGGATTAAGTTATTGAGTTGGACAATCAACCATGATCGTGAAGAATGGCAGAGCAGGCTTGAAGGGCCAAATGGCCTCCTCCTGCTCCTATCTTCTATGTTTAACGAACCAGCAGGGTGGACTGAGTGGGCCTCATTCCATGTGGTATCATTCAATGATTAAAATAACAGAAGCTAATTTTATATTTTAACTCAGTCCACTCCGACTGTTTGAAGCACTGTGTTTGCAAATCCCTTTGCAACTTCCAAAACCTGTAGCAAATGGAACTAGATTTGCAAAAAAATTTCTTTGGTTTGAATAATCATGATAATACCATAATTTTGTTTTGTTCATCAATAAACTAAAAAGAAATCTATGATTAAATATTCTTAAAATGCACAATGCATCATTTTACGGCAATACATTCTTTTAAGAAGTGACAAAGGCAATTGTGTATGTAAAAGATATATTTAACTTCATTATGGAGAAAGCACATCAATTTTGCAATGCCTCAATACTTTAAATATGCAGGAAGCATTAACCATATGTGAGAAAATTGCGGTGGAGGATTATGATGTGGCAGCAATCTTAATTGTCAAGCAGGTGATTCGGACATGACTGTTTATACATAACACAGGGGTTCCAAAATTATCTTTAAAACCCTCTAGGGTTTAATGCAAACAGATACAGCCTCTCCACCTCATATTATGTCTATTGCAGCCTTTGTTAAACAATCTGCAGCTCTTTGAAACAATTAAAACATGTAGAACTGCACTGAATGTACAGAACAAAACCAGGCCATTCAGCCCTACCACGTTCTGCTGTTTATGTTTTATCTGAGTCCTCTCCTACCCTATTCAACATTCCCCATCAGCATATCCTGCTTCCTTTCTCCCTGGTTATGTAGCATCCCCTAAAATGCAACAATGCCATATGCCTCTTTCTGTGCCATGATTTCTACATTCCAATTCCTCTCTGGAAAAACAGCTTCTCCTGAATTCCCAATTGGATTTATTAATGACAATATTATTTTGATAATATTTCGTTTAGGACTCTCCCACAAATGGAGACATCTTCTCACCACCTACCCTCCTGCACCCATTCATAATTTTAAAGATTTCTGTTGGAGGACCCCTCAGCTTTCATTTTTTCAGGGGGAAAAAGACCTTAGTCTGTTCAGTCTTTCACATAAGTTCTATCCTCCCAGTTCTAGTCATGGCGTTTGTCTAGCATCACCACCAAACTGCATAAACTCCAGAAAAATGAAAAGTCCATGGAGGAGAACATGAAACAAGGGTCAATTTTGTTTGATTTGATGAGTGGATCTGTGGAAAACAAATTGTGTCCATGATGATGGATGTTAAATGGAGCAGATGTTTACTATTAAAAAGAAAAATGCTGCCCACAAAAACTGTGAACATTCAAACCCAGTCCCCTATCTAAGTTAGGTCAATGTAGATTGTCCGTTGATACTATTTTACTTAGACATTAATTACAAAGGCCCAGAGATTCCTATTCAAATCACAGAAAATTTAATAGCAATCACCTTACTGACGTCTTAATCACCTAACGAATTGTGCTATGGCACAGATTCCCTGGGAACTGCAAACTGACACAAGTTGCTGAACATATTGCCAGTAGCTTTGTAAAAATATCAGCCTGCCCTTCACCTCTCTCAGAATTTGATGAAATTGCTGAACTTTAGTTAAATGACCCATTAAACACACCACAGGAAGTCAGGGACTGTATTCAGTCCACTTAAGGAGGAGAATCTTTGTTTTCCAATACTACCCAACCTTTTTGGCACAAAAGAGAGCAGTTTAAACTGTGGATTCTCATTCCTGAAGCTAGTGAATTGTTAGAGATTTTTAAGAATACTTTCTTCTCCTTCCTGTCCTTGATCCAATTCTTACCAGTTCTTCTGTCTCATTCTTTATTTTTAAATCTCATTGACGGATAAGGATGCTGATTCTGTCATTTTTGTAAATCTCAGATATCCTGCTTCCTTGCTGCACTGTTATCAGCTCATGCACCTAGTAATTATGGCTGAAAACATGTTAGAGTTAAAGGGTGAAGGGGAAAAACCTAACTAATAGGCATTACGTTCCAGGAATTCAGACAGATATACTTTTCAGGAGGTGAGATGGGACACTATCTGGATTAAAGACTGACTACTCTACATGTGAAGATTGTCCATCAGATTCTGATTCTGTGATTTTTCCAACTGCAGTGTACAATACAATTGATCCACTACGTTTTCAAAAATGTGTGGTGCTCTCAATTGTCACAAATAATTTACCAACACAAAACAATTGAAGGTAATTCAACCCCTCAAGCATATTCTGCCATTCAGTATTAATCATTAGATTATACATATGTTGGGTCATCTGCCAACAGTTGGTAGGCCTGCTCATTAAACCGAGAACATTGTAATCCCGCTGGGAAAAAATGATCAACTAAATCCACAACAGGATTAAAACTAGATTTTTAAAAATCAACTGCACTGTAATTTACAATATTGACTATTTAATGGTTCACAGAATATCCTGAAAGATTCATTTCACAGAACTGTGTACAGTTGGAAAATGCCATTGCTTGCAATCATAGAGCGTCTAAAAGGAAAGCAGGTGCATTTCATAATTAACTCTTTCAGGCAAAAAGCTATGAGAGAAATAAACAAGTAGTCCTCTGCTTAAAAGATTCACCCTTCAACTGGGATTACACAATAGAGACTAAATGACTGATGAATTTTAAGAGGTTGTGTCTGAAGTTGTCCAGACACTTCAGTCAAGAACATTTCAACTCAAATTTATGAACAGTATTGCCCTTAATGTAGATGGATTTAATGATTGGAAGGCACCTCAATAACTCTGGATAACCCTTGCCACAACCTGAGGAAACACAGAAACTAAGAGCAGGCACAGGCCATTTGAGTCTATTCCACCATTTAATTTGATCATAATTGATTCTCTATATCAATTCCTTAATCTTGCTTTCTCCCCACACCCCTTGATGCCTTTAAAATCTAAAACTACCTATCTTTATCTTGAATATATTCAGTGACTTGGTCTGAGCTATATAGGGAAAGGCTGAATAGGCTGGGGTTATGGCTGAAGGGTGACCTTATAGAAGTTTGTAAAATCATGAAGAATATATATAAGGTGAGTAGCAATGGTCTTTTTCCCAGAGCTGAGGAGTCCAAAACTAGAGAGTGGTATGTGTATGGAAGGAGCTGCCAGAGGAGGTGGAGGCGAGTACAATTATGACAGTTAAACGGCATCAGGATTGGTACATGAATTGGAAGGGTTTAGAGGGATATAGGCCAAATGCTGGCAAATCGAACTGGATCAGTTTAGAATCTGATCGTTACAGATGAGTTGGACCAAAGGGTCTGTTTCTGTGCTGTATAGCTCTATGACTCTACAGCCTTTTGTGGTAGAGAACTCCACTCTTTGAGTGAAGAAATATTGCCTCATCTTAGTCCGAAATGGTCTACGTTCTATTCAACGAAAACAGCCTCCCTGCAGCTAGTCTATCCAGAAACAAAAACAAAGTCGCTGGAAAAGCTCAGCAGGTCTAGCAGCATTTGTAAATTAAAAATCAGAGTTAATGTTTCAGGTCCAGTGACCCTTCCTCAGAGCTAGACCCGAAACGTTAACTCTGATTTCTTTTCTTCACAGATGCTGCCAGACATACTGAGCTTTTCCAGCAACTTTGTGTTTGTTCCTGATTTACAGTATCTGGAGTTTTTTTTGGTTTTTAGCTAGTCTATTCAGATCTGTTAAGAGTTTTACACCTTTCATTCTCATACATAAAACAACACTTTCTTTCCCTTACTTTGTTTTCTCATAAGGAAAATTGCCACAATGACACCAAATCTTAACAGTGTGCGGACAAGAGGAAGACAACACGAGGGAAAGGGCAAGAGAAAATGAAAGAGTGAAATAAAGATGGCGAGACGGCCAGATAGAGAAAAAGGGGGGAAAAGATGAGAAAGAGAGCATGTTGAGTGAGTGGAAGAGAGATCCAGGAGAGTGAAGAAAGAAACAGAAATGGAGAAAGAGGGGCTAAAGAGAGGAAAGAGACAGAAAGACTTGCATTTCTATAGCACTGTTCCATGACTGTTTACAATTTACATCAATGATTTAGAGTTGAGGACCAAGAGTAGTGTGTCAAAGTTCACAGATAACACTAAGATCAGTGGTACAGTGTGCAGAGAACTCTGAAAGTTTGCAGAAGGATGTAAATAATTTAAGTGAGTGGGCAAGGGTATGGCAGATGGAGTATAATATGGGTAAATATGAGGTCATACATTTTGGTAAGAATAATTGCAAAACGGACTATTATTTAAATAGTGAAAAATTGCAGCATGCTGCTGTGCAGAGGGACCTGGGTGTCTTTGTGCATGAATTACAAAAGGTTGATTTGCAGGTGCAGCAGGTAATTAGGAAGACAAATGGAATATTGTCCTTCATTGCTAGAGGGATGGAGTTTAAAACCAAGGAGGTTATGCTGCAGCTATACAGGGTGCTGGCGAGGCCACACATGGAGTACTGTGAAAAGTTTTGGCCTCCTTACTTGAGAAAGGATGTACTAACACTGGAGGGGGTGCAGAGGAGGTTCACTAGATTGATTCTGGAGTTGAGAGAGTTGGCTGTTGAGGAGAGATTGAGTGGACTGGGACAATACTCATTGGGATTTAGAAGAATGAGGCGGTGGATCTTATTGGAACATATATAATTGTGAAGGGAATAGATAAGATAGAAGTAGGGAATTTGTTTCAACTGGCAAGTGAAACTACAACTAGGGGGCAGAGACTCAAAATAAGGGGGAGCAGATTTAGAACCGACTTGATGAGGAACTTCTTCACTCAAAGGGTTACGAATCAGTTGAATTCTCTGCCCAGTGAAGCAGTTGAAGCTTCCTCATTGAATGCGTTTTTAAGGCAAAGACTGATAGATTTTTAAACAGTCAAGGAATTAAGGGTTATGGCGAACAGGTGGGTAAGCTGAACTGAGTCTCAAAAAGATCAGCCGTGATTTTATTGAATGGCGGGGCAGGCTCGAGGGGCCGGATGGCCTACTCCTGCTCTTATTTCTTATGTTCTTATAACTGCAGGATCTTACAAAGCACTTTACCGCCAATGAACTAACTTAGGGAGTGCAGTTACATCCGTATTGTAGGAAACCTGGCAACCAAAATGTACATAGCAAGATCCCACAGAAAGCAATGTGAGAATGAAACCACTTGTTCTCTGAGATTCTGCTGAAGGCTGCAGTAAGCTCCACCCAACCTGATAGTATCATAAGGATTTGGGTGAGGAAAAGCAGACCAGTCTGGCTCTCGAAGGCAATAGACCTACGGCCTTTGTCTCATTATAACCTTTGTAAAAATGTCAACTATACCTAGTTGACTTTTAGCTAGTTGCTAACATGCAACAAACTATGCCTTGTTTTAGACAAAAGCTTCTTCTTGTTAAGACTACCCAGTGGTTTTTCTCTACCTTATTAGACAAAACAGTGCCTATATATCCCAGTGTAAAAGGAGGATGGTGGCAGAAAATCTACATTATAGTGACCAGGAGTCCAGCTGCCTCCTACAACACAAAGCCAGCAGTGGCCATTTGAAAATATAATTTAGCCACACCATTATGGCACCGACAGCAGCGTGCATTTACACAGTGAAAATGTCCCAAGGCATTTCATATTCCTGGTCATCAAACAGAACTTTAACACCAAGGCACATAAAGAAATATAGGAATAGACGGGCCAAAGCTTACTCAAAAAGGTAGAACCAGAGAATCTGCTTTCCTTTTTTTAAAGTGACGGTGGCCACAGGATAAATACTGGGCCAGCCCTCTGGGAAGAAATGCCCTGTTCTTCTCCAAAATAGTGGCTGCGGAAGCTTTTACATCAGCCTGAGAGGGCAGAAGGATTCTCGGTTTTAATGGCTCATCTTAGAGACCCCTGAGTCATTGTAAAGCAAAGCCATATGTACACCCAGTTGAATCTTGGTGAAAACGTCAAAAAATTGGAAACAAATTTTCATTTTGGTGCTGGCTTCCATCCTGCTGTTTGCGTAAGTAAACTCTCGTCAATTCTGGAAGTTTAAAGTGCAGATAATAATCATCAAAGATGAGTTAAATGGCCACTGGCTTCCTATGCAGAAGGACGTTATCACCTTGATTCTGCTGACCGCTTCCTGGGCTTGCATCATCCGCACGTTCTTGGATGGGGTTTTGTCCGAGAGCAGCTGGGTGGATCCCAGGTAGTTGGCTGCAAAGATGATGCCATCAATCAGATCTTCCGGGTCACATGGTCCAGGTACTGCAAACAAGGAAACAAAAACAGTTAACGTCTCCAGTGAAAAACTGTAATGAGAAAGAATTTTGATGGATAACTTTTGGACTAGGTGGCGTTAGGAAACAGAATTCATGATCTCTTTCTGGGTCAGTCTTAAATCTTGCCGATAAGTTTTTTTTAAAAAGAATCACTGTAATAGAACTAAAGCGTTCCCAGAAACTTAAATGCTTTCTTTATGATGCCCCTCAAGATTTTTTACCAAACTATTGTTTGTAGGCGTATCCAAAAGGTTAGTCTTTCATTTTTAGGCACTTCAGGCTAATCCTATTGGATATCCACAACTGCTGCTTTTTGTTCTCCACTGAATAAATTAAACCAGAAATAGTTTACAACAGCCCCTTGTCATCAAAATGTCATACTTGATGGTTCTACCCTCCAGTCTATTTCTTATCTGATCTTAACAACAATCTCACTGAACATTCTGACAGCACAAATGTATCACAATTAAAATTATTCATCTACCACTTTAGTCTTTGCATATGAATCATTATTCAACTGCCTAAAATAATGCCATCTGATTGTCACCCCAGAGTCAGACAATAAAAAGTATGGCCCTGTATTCTTTATAATCCTGGACAATTAGTTAACAGATGTCTACAGGGAAGGTACAGTCCAGAAACAGACCATTCGGCCCAAGTGGTCTATGCTCTTCATGAGCCTCTTTTCACTCCCTTTGGGAGCAGACCACATGGTCTGTCAAGCCTGCTCGACCATTCAAAATGATCAGGACTGATTCTGGGTTTCCCCAACTCCATGTTTCCACCCGCTCCCCATATCCCCAACTGAGCAACAATCTTTCTATCTCAGCTTTAAGTAAAGTGCATAATGGGACAATCTGCTGACATGAGGAGGATTCCAACGATTCACCAACTTTCCAACTTCTCCTCCTGTCAGTCCTAAGTATTTATCCCCTACCCGGAGACTGTTGCCTAGTGTTCTGGGTAGCCCACATGGGGAAATAACCTCTCCGTGTCTACTCTTCCATGAAAACATTCTGCACACAGTTTTCTTTTTCACAAATTACAACCGTCAGAACACAGAAACAAGAGTAGGAGATTTAGACTTTGCAGCCTCTGGTCCTTTCATTCCTCTCTCCCTAACGTTTCTCTAGATTCTCCTTAAAGAATTTTATTTTAGTCACTGAGCTGTCATTTCCCCATACAGCTTAATATCTAAGAAAACTCTTCTAACCAAACTATTTACACAATTTACACACACCAAATGCTTCCTTCCTGCATGTCTCTGTATATTTCAGAACCACCACATCTGAAACAATAATATAATTGTTCAGGAGAATCATTGAACAAATATTACTTTCTTGACTTTAAAAAACGTCTTTTCTTAGGATGTGTATATTCTATTTTTTTTTAAAACTTTCCCCTCACTGGGACTAAACATTAACAAATCCTGGAAGGGTTTCTATAGCAGCTTTCAATGTCTCAGGAAATTCCAAAAGGCATTACGGCCAATGCAGCACTTTTGAAGTCCAGTCGCTGGGTGAGATGTAGAAAACAAGACACTTTACACACAGCAAGTTCCCACCAACAGCAACGCACAATGACAAGGCGAGTTTTTTTTCCTTGTAATTGACAGTCTTGGCATCTTTTCAATCCAACTGACAGGTTCAATCATTCATCTCAAACATGGCACCTCAGACAACTCAGCACTTCTACAGTATTGGCACTGGCTGTGGAAAACTCAATTTTGTGCTTGAGTATCTGAAGCGAAATTTGACACCGTGACCCTTGAGACTCTGGCCTTGTTTTTAAAAACGTCTATTAAATAGTCTTAAGGGAGAAAATGTTAGGCCTGTGTTGGGACGGGTCAGCGGGGAGGTGGGTGGGCACAGATTTCAGATCTGACACCTGCGCCCCCATGTGCACATGTGATGGGCAGGCAGTGCATGTGAACATTGTCCAGGGGCACAGTGGGTGGGCATTGCCAGGGAGGGGGACAGGCTTTGCATCTTTGAAGGTGAGACAGAGGGAGCAGTGTCACAGATGAGGGAGGGTGAGCATTGTTGAGTTGTGTGGGGGAAGATCTGTTTTTAAGATTTTTTCCAAGACAGCCTGCCCTACACCTAAGATTAGCAGCAGAAGGGTTAGGTAATTGGCTCAGTATGTATCGAGTGCAAGCCTCCGAAACGAAGATATTCTCGGAGGGACCTGGACAGCACAGTGCTTCCCATCAGAAATTTAAGCTTTCTGGGTAAATATAGCACACGCACAGTAAGGGACTTCCTCGTGGTCCCAATGCAAAACAGTAGAAAATGTCTCAACATTCAACACTTCTGTCATTGGAAAATCTAGACCAATTTATCCAACACTGCAGAAGAATACAAACTCAGTTGCATATAAACAAGCTTCAAAGTGATAAAGAGCAATTTCTAAAATCAATAACATTCAAACTAAAAAGAAAACAAAAGCAGGAATAATTCCCCCAAATTAAGGGCAAAAATCTTGTTCACATTAACAGTAACTGCAACACAGAGGTTTCTCAATTTGCTCTAAAATAGTCAGAAAGCACCTTACCTTCAACGTAAGTCGGAAAGGAAGCCAAACACTTTCTTGACTGAAATTAAGACAGGAAAACAGCTTCAGACACCACACACTATGCTCCATATAAATAATTATCTTTTACCAAAAGCATTTTAATCCAACATGATGACACCACTTCACATGCAGTACTATAAATCCAATTAGTTTCACAGGCTAGAAAGCTGCAGGGCAAGAGCCATTGTCAAAATTCGTAGCACGTTAAATGAGCAATCATTTTTTTGGAAACAATTTCAATTGAGGTGCTTATAATGCTACGGGGTCAAAACAGTAAATGGGAAGGAGCTATTTCCGTTACCAGAGAGGTCAATGACGAGAGGAACTCGTTTAAAGTAATTAGTAGGTAGTTTAGAGGGAGTTGACGAGATTATTTTGTCACCTAGAGGAGCGCGGTGCTTCTTGAATTCAGTGCCTGAAGGGGCAATGGAAGCTGAACCCTTTGGCACATTCATAAAATACTTGGGTATGCGCTGCTCATGTCACAACATTCGGGGTTATGAACCAAAAGGTGCACAGTGGAACTAGACTGAATAGATCTTTGTGAACTGGCATAGACACAGTGAGCTGAATGGCCTCTTTCTCTGCTGTAAGTTCCTCTATTTCTACTTTCAACTTTTGATGAATTAATGTCGAGGAAAAGAAATCACCATGACCGTCAACTTGAAACATTAACTCCCTTCCTCTATGCACAGATTCTATCTGACAAGCTGAGTATTTCCAGTAATTTTTGGATGACTGAATGTATTCCCAAAGAAGTTGCTCAAAGTTTGTTGACTTTAAAAGCGTATGTTCATTGGATAGCCAACAAACTTGAATTATAAAATAAACCATAAGAATAAAAGAACTGGAGGAGGCCATTCAGCCCCTTACATCTGCTCCACCATTCTGTAAGATCATGGCTGACCTATGACCCAACATTGTATGAGCACCACTGATCCAACAAAAATTTTTCAAAATGCAATCTGCTGTTGATAAGTAAAGGTAGATTAAAATAATTAATTATGAAATACAGGGTAACTAGAGGATAAGGACTTTACTAACTGGCAATAGAGCCCAGGAGGATAATTGCTTTATGCAGTGAGATCCTGTGATCTGGAATGTACTGCCTTAAGCAGATTTAATAGTGTAATTTTCAAAAGTAAAGTGGATAAATAGTTGAAGGGGAGAAAACTGCAGTGTCACAGGGATAAGAGTAAGAAAATCTATATGTGAGAATTTTATCTGGTACAAATTATGCAATTGTCTTCAACAACAGAGGACAAATGTTTGTGAAGGCGCTCCCTTCAACTCGCAATCACTTTGACGAAATTTTAAATCAGTGTCCCAACAATGAGCATTCTGAAGAATTCAGTTCATTCACTAGAAAAACATAACAGTTTAGAATCAGGCATGCAATCTTTAAAATGACAGATCAGCGAGGGACTACTTTAGAAACATGACTGAAAATTATAATATATAAAGATACTCTGAAAAAGCTGAGGGCAGGAAGCTTGAGACTCCAACAATAGATAATCAACTACCTAACAGGCAATGAAACTCATAAGACAAAGCATGAGACCACCCAGTAAATTAAATCCTTTATGGTGCACTCTGAAGCATTAACCCAAGAGTAATAGCACTCTTAAAGATAAACTCAATGACCTCTGGGCACAGCCTATAACATGCTGACTTGTGTTTCCAGGATGTCTTTGTTATAATTAACTAACTAATAGGTTCAACTCATGCTGCATGAGTTCATTCTAAAGAACACAAAACTGATTTTGTTCTAAAATCACTCCATGTGTTCTATTCATGAAACAGACAGGAACACCAAGGCAAATGGTATGTTAATCACAAGGAGTTAGATAAAGGACCAAAAGAAACAGGAGCAGGATTAGGAGATTTGCACACACCCTCCCACCACACCCCAGCTTGTCCCACCATTCAGGAAGATCATGTTGAACAGATTATTGCATTAACTGCTTTTTGCTGTCTGTCCCCCATAACACTGGACTCCCTTATCAATCTAACTCAGCCTTGAATATATTCAAGATTCCAGCCTCTACTCAACCCCAGAGTGGAGAATTCCAGACTCAAAATAGCCTCAGAGAAAATAATTTCCTTTTCATCTCAATCTTGTTATTTTTAATGGCTTCCCCTCATTCTATTCAAAAGGGGAAATATGGGCTCAGTACTTAACCAGTCAGGCCCCTTCAAAATCTTATATGTTTCAACAAGATCACCTCTCATTCTTCTAAATTCCAATGCATAGGCTTAAACTGTCCTTATAAGGCAGCGTGTATTTCCAGGAATCAGCCAAGGAATTTTTGTTGAAATGTTTCCAATTATATTGCGCTTTAAGTGGAAGACCAAACTGTACATAGTAGCCCAGATATGGTCTCTCTAAAGCTTTCTGCAACCATAGTAACACTTCCCTACTTATATACGTAATTCCTCTTGTAGTTAGGGCAAACATTTCATTTGCCTTCTTAATTATCGGCTGTACCTGTGTATGTACATTTTGTGATTCATGTACCGTTTGGGGGTTTAAGGGTAAAGAGTTTCGGGGGAAAGAAGTCAGTGCTGCAGCTGGTCAGGGCTTTTGATGTACTTTGATGTATCAAGGAATAATGTACTTTGTTTTCACCTTTATCCTTTCATGGGATCATGATGATGCTGCCCAGGCCAGCATTTGCTTCTCATCCCTAAATGCCCTTAAAATGATTAGCTTATTTAGACTTTTCCAGTGGGCAGTGAGGAGTCAGCTACATCGCTGCGGGTAGGAGGCACATGTAAACCAGAATGGTGGATTTCCTTCCTTAAAAGACACGAGTGAACCAGCTGGCCTTTTGCAACAATGGTTGCCGTGCGGCTGGCTTTTATTTTCAACATTCAAATTGCACCGTCTGCCACGGTGGGATTCAAACCATGTCCCCAGAACATTTCCATTCCAGTGACATTACCACTGCCTCACCTAATACTTGCCCTGAGGAGGTGCAACAAAGATTCACGGGAATCAGCTTCTGGGATGAGAAGGTTGCCTCTCAAGAATGGATTGAGCAGAACAGGTCAATACTCTTCACAGCTGAGAAGAATAAGGTATGGCCCGACTGAAACTTAAAATTCTGAGGGAGGCAGACACTGGGGATGTTTTCTCTGGCTGCATCATGGGGATGAATATTAAGTACTCCTGCTGGGTGTGCCTTGGGAGGGAGGAGGCTATGTACTGTGAAAGAGGGAGTGGGAATCCCACCAGCTTCCTACACACCCCTGAGCTCACCCACAATATGGGGAGTGGCTGCCCACCAAAATCAGAAGCCCACCTATGACATGTAATTAAACATCTGGAGGAATTACGGGCTAAAGGGGATCACACAAGAAAGTCACACTGATGTTGTAGCTCAGCCATGATCGTGGTGAATGCTGGATTGTTTTTGCTTCCCAACTCTTCACCGTTACGTTCTTTCTGATAGGAAGGGTTTCGGAATGAGTCGAACCACTAACAAGCAAAATCATTTCAGAGAAGATGGGTCATGTTGCCTGCAGAAAGCTACCCATGTGGCCAGACTGACAACCCTCAAACAAACTGATCAGGCAGAGAATGGCCTCTTCAACACTTCAGGTCCAATCTTTCTTTCTTCAGTTTGTCACCTTCCCAATGGCTGGTGGTCACTTAGATTGACAGTGTTTGAAGAGAAGCGTTCAGTCCACTCGCACAGCAGGCATATCTCTACGGCAAGGCCGCTGGGCGAAAGCTGAACAGGACTGGCAGATGTTCCACCAGAGGACACTGCCCTGGCATTAATAGCAATAGTTGGGTTGTGGAAGGGGGAATGGTTAGAGTTTCAGTCCAGTTTAAATCCAGTTTCCATCAGAATCCTGCATTGGGAAGGTTTGGGGTCACGGAAGGCAATTGCTTCCCCTGCCTAGCAAACTCCTTTCTCGGGCAGAAAGCATGAATGTTTGAGGTAATGGCTGTTTCGCTCGACGTAGCCAAGAAACCAGTGGCAAGTTAATCGATGGAAGTCTCGTCCATATCCAGGCATCAAAAGACACAGGATGTGTAAAAGAAACAGCACGTTTGTTCAGTCTTGCAGAACTCTCCCACGTAATCCGCTCAAATCCTCAGGAATACATACTTGTAATTGAGAAATTTCTGAAGAAGTTTGACTTTAACATAACTGGCCCTAAGCTGTTGAATCAATCCTTAAACACACTTTCACTTATCCTAATTTCTCCTTACGTGCTTCAATGCCATAACTTCTAATATACTATATAATTATTATGTGGAAGCCATCATGTAAAAGCAATTTTTTGCAGTAATGAAATATCCCAAAATCCTTACACAGAAGAATTAACAAACAAAATATGACGCTGCTCCATATGATGAGATAATTGTGCAGATGACCAAAAGCTGGGCAAAAAATGTAGGTTTTAAAGACTGTCCTAAAAGGAGAGAGACAAAAGTAGGGACAGAGACAAAAGTAGGGAGTGAGGGAATAATGGAGGGAATTCCAGACCGCAGGGCCCAGACAGCCAATGGTGGAGCGCCAATTCTAAGGAAGTCTATCAGCCTGATTGAGGTTATGGAGATTGGGAGGTAGAGATATACACAGGAAATCTACCAACCCATGAGATCTGGTCCGAGAGTAGGGTATGCTGTTCAGACTCTCAGACAGAGAATGATGGAAGCCAAAGGAAGGAGGAAAGCAAAAGTACCTTAGAAAGTGCTATCAAACCACAGGACCAAAAAATAAACTATGCTATCCTGAGATGACATTACTTGGTCACACTTGTTCAACTGTAAGACCATGAGACCATAAGACATAGGAGTGGAAGTAAGGCCATTCAGCCCATCGAGTCCACTCCGCCATTTAATCATGGCTGATGGGCATTTCAACTCCACTTACCCGCACTCTCCCCGCAGCCCTTGATTCCTTGCGAGATCAAGAATTTATCAATCTCTGCCCTGAAGACATTCAATGTCCCGGCCTCCACTGCGCTCTGTGGCAACGAATTCCACAGGCCCACCACTCTCTGGCTGAAGAAATGTCTCCTCATTTCCGTTCTAAATTGACCCCCTCTAAGTCTAAGGCTGTGCCCACGGGTCCTAGTATCCCCACCCAACGGAAACAACTTCCCAGCGTCCACCCTTTCTAAGCCATGCATTATCTTGTAAGTTTCTATTAGATCTCCCCTCAACCTTCTAAACTCTAATGAATACAATCCCAGGATCCTCAGCCATTCATTGCATGTTAAGCCTACCATTCCAGGGATCATCCGTGTGAAAACCGTCTGTACTTCAAGCTTGTCAATTGCTGAAACCTGACTCTGTGTTAAATTGGAAGGAAATGGGACAGCTGGCTTGTCAGTGAACAACTCTGTTCTATTATTGCCTTTACAGCTCCAAATAGCAATGCTGCTAGTTTGACTCAGCACTACTAGATAGCACAATATCACACTGTACCTGCAAATATCATGTCTGGCTGCAGTGATTTGGGAATAAGGAAAATGACGTATGCATATTAAAATGCTAGGCTTAGCTAACCTTCCTTAAATGATCTTAAAGTGTGACACATTCACAGAAAAAACATACACTGATCAATTCTCCGAAAACAAATTATAGCCAATTCCATTCTAATTTTTTTCAACTGAATTTGCTTTTTCATGTATGTTTATTTACCTAATGCATTATTGAAGTATTCAATTATATTTATTGGTATAACATCTTAAAACGTACAATCTGTTCAACTGGGGCTGCACAGCGGCTCAGTGGTTAGCACTGCTGCCTCATAGTGCCAGGATCACAGGTTCAATTCCAGCTTCGGGCAACTGTCTGTATGGTGTAGGTTAAGTGGACTGGCTGTGCTAAATTGCCCAAAGTATCCAGGGATGCACAGGCTAGATGGATTAACCATGGAAAATGCAGGGTTATGGGGTGGGTCTGTATGGACTCAATAGGACAAATGGCCTGCTTCCAGACTGTAGGGAATCCATGACGGAATCATACATTGATACTACTCAGGAGCCATTCAGCCATTGAGAGTTTGCTGGCTGCTTTGAAAAGGAATCCTTTCAGGCCCCACTTCCTTACTCCAGTCCTCATATTCCTACAATTGTGTTCCCTTTCCATCTTTTATCCAATTCCCCACAGAGGTTTATCATCAAACTGATATCCTCCACCTCCGCCCACCAATCAACATAACACCCTACGCTTTGATTACTGCTTTTCAGCCATTGGAAACTGTACCCGTTTCTAAACATTTCAAGATTTCAAACTCCTCCCAGCCTTCTCTGCTGTAGACTTTAAACAGAGTTCACTGAATAGCAGAACAGCTTGAGTATGAAATGGCCACCTCCTGTCCCTGTCTTCCCAAACTGTTTTTTACGGCTATAAAGTTAAATGGGTAAAGATATTCTAAGTGTCGTCTGTGTATTGAGTCCGCATCCAGTTGCCCATTCTCGCTGTCGGTTCCAACTTTCTTTGTGCATTGATGACAAAACAACAAGATGACAGTGTATTTTTACCCACAGGAGAACTCAGAATCTTACAGGCAAGGGGGCCACCATTTGGCCCACTGGCATCTGCTGGCCCTTTGAAAAGCCTGTTCCGTTCTGTTCTGTCCAGTGTCCCTGCAGACTGACCTTCTTTCAGTGCATGTGCGGGATCTAGTTCCACCACCCTTTCAGGCAGTACGTTCCAGGTCATAACCTTCTGGGTGAAGAAAAGTATCTTCGTTTTCCCTCAGGTTTTTTTTCTGCCAACTATTTTAAAGCTGCTGCCTCTGGCTACCAATTAATTTGCCAGAGGAAGCAGGCCTTCCAAAAACTGTTCTATCAAAACACCTCTATTCTGAGCAGCTCAACAAAATGTTTCCTTAGCCTTCCTTCCTGTCAGGACAACAAAGCCAGCTTCTCCAGTTTCTCCACCGAGCTGGAGCTTGTCCATCCAACCACTTTTCTTTCTTGTTTTCTCGCTTTTTCTTTCTTTACATTTCTTTCCCCCCAGTTTTGTCTTGTTTCTCTCTACTGATCTTCTGGAGGGAGCTCAGTCATGGAGGCAGGGCTGGCAACGGCAGCGGCTGGCAACCTGGGGGGGGGGATTTGCTGGTTAACCACGAGGCGGTTGGTGTGCCCAGGAAGACTCTGGCAGTCGCCGGCATGGTGGAAGCAGCTGGGGACTGGGGCGGCACCAGGGCAAGACACTGGCAGCCTGTGGCAAGGCAGCTGGTGAGCCCAGATAGTAGTTGGCAGTTGCACAGAGATGCACAGAGGTGCAGGGATTGAGATCAAGCCCAGCGCGGGAGAGAGATCAAGCTCTCATGGGGAAAGCCCAGCGTGGAGAGACTTGCAGGTCCATGGCTAAAGATGGACTGTAATTTGAAACTTTTAACTTGATTTCTCACTTGCTACTTTATACTGACAAGAACTGTAATGTTGAACTTTTAACTTATTTCCTTTTTTTTTACTCTTTACTTCAGATTTTGTACCTAAAATGGTGCTGGGAATGGCGACATGGTAAACTTTTCACTGTACTCCTGTATCCCTGTACTTGTACAAAACCTAAACCTAATTTTAATCACTGAAGTGCCTCATACCACGTATAATCCTGGTGAAACTTCTCTTCAAAGCCTTAACATGCTCTTCAAAATGTGATGCCTGGAATTATGCACGTTTTGATAAATTTTAGGAAAGTAGCAGGGACAAATCACACAACTGTACACCAGGGGGAAGAAGGGTCCAGACCCAAAACATCAGTTTTCCTGCTCTTCTGATGCTGCTTGGCCTGCTGTGTTCATCCAGCTCCACACTGTGTTAACTCATTGTACTCCGAAGTGGTATGTTTTCCAATGTGAGAGAGTAACAGTGAGGTCTAAGATTTCAGCAAATACATCTTTTAAGCCACTTGTTAAGTTGTCAACAAGGGGCTCTGAATTTAGGATTCACGCTTGAAGTTTCAAGGAAGAGCTTAAAATATTTATTTTCCCCACAAAGGATCGTTAGAATAAGAGACTTAGCGCATCAAGTGTGGCCAACTCTGCCTCAATAACCAAAAAAATTCCAAAAAAATGGGGAAGAGGAAAAAAACAAGGAAAATGAGATTAAAATGATACTTCATTGAAACCAGAACTGTACAAACACAATAGGCAAATGGTCTCTTAGTCAGTTTGAAATCTCTCATTCCACAAACTTTAACTGACGACCCTTAATGATTCACTCTTTGTGCATTAGTAGATAGGGGATAGATTTCTTTATAGAGATTGAAACCTGTTATCCGCTAAACCAAAGGTGATTTATTGCAGATATTTGTAATATTCTAGGCACGTCTTTCGCCTCTCTGGAAAAATTGACGAGGATGCAGCTTCAAGGTTTGAGGAGCAGATTGAACCGAAGGTCTTTGAAAATAATTCTGACCCAAGGCTGAGCTGATTAAATTGATGGAGTTGATCAGACAATACTTGAGGTGGCATCCTTTGCAAAAATAAAATCCTACTCGGCTGACAGCGATCAGCAAGATGGATGTGAAAAATTGTGTTCATCAGATTCTACAAAGTACAATTTTAGACATGGAACATTGATTTAGTTTCAGAGGCCCGGGTCTCGTTGGAAAGACTGGCATTTAGTGCCCATCTCTAGTTGCCAGATTTTACTGCAATTGAGGGCCTACAGGGACTACTTCAGAGGGCAGCGAAGAGTCAATCAACCAGGCTGGAGTAGGGCTGGAACCACATGCAGAGCAAATTGGACAAAAGTGGCATATTTCCTTTCCCAAGGTGCAGAATAAGGTACCATTTCCATTATTATGTGGATCAATCAAACTAATCACAATTTACATTTGCAGTACTTCATATTTTGAACTATGGCAGAATTATACCTGTGGAAACTGTCCAGGCAGAACTCTACACAATATCCCTCAACCCATTGAGCAAATAATCAAACAAGTTCATAAAATGAAAGAATATGTACAAAAGGCTTGAAGAAATCCAATACAAAACAAGTATAAAATAATTACCTGAGCCTTAATTAGAGAAGGCAATGATTAAAAAAAAGGAGAAAATAGTGTTAAATAGATGTTACACTTCTAACATAATAGGATTCAGGTTGGCATACACTAAAGTTTAGGTACACCACCCGCACCACTCACAATTCCTCTCCTTCCCCCATTTTTTACGGTCAGTATAATGTTTAAAGTGACTTGAATTTTGCATTTTAGAAGCAGGCATGCAAATTATCAGAAAGAAAACAAATCAGAAAATTACTCAAACAAATTCCCATAGTTCGCAAGAAACATCGACTGCTCCCTTTGGAGGAGCGACTCGTTTCAAAGCGAACAGAAATTGCTTTAAGGACAGGCAACAGTCCAAACCACAGACAACAAGCAGGTTTTTCACACATGCCCTCCACAGATGGGCTGGTTCTAGATTGGAATTGGAGCAGAGATTATATGGTGTGAGTGTCATTCTCATTGACACTTGGGTCATGTTGCCTAGACAGGTCTTGTCAGTCTAAGGGAAACGCAGAGACATAGTGGCTTATTGGCCTTTGGATTGTAGCCTGAGGATAATCCATGGCTGTGGGGTGATGGGATCTAAGAATCTAGTCATGATACTCTGTCCTTTATGGTGCTCATGGACTGGCTTGATGCAATAGTTAGATTCTTTTTCCTGTCTTTTGTTTTCCTTTGTGTATGGACGATTCTACACATCTGTCTTTCAGGTTACTATTAATAAACTTCGTTTGCAAACTATTGACCCAAATGCACTGGCAAAATTGGAAAGCAACAATGGGGTCCTGCAGCATCAGGAAAGTAATGTGGACTTCCTCAACAGCCTACAGCTGAATAGACCAGGAGTCTGACACTTGGCTTATCCTTAGACAGCTGACCTCAGCCCAGCAAAAGTCAGGGATTGAGACTGCAGGCCGAGTTTAGAAAGGAGAACTAAAAAGAGGGAGAGATGAAGTCAAAGCTTTTTGTCTTGCACTCATCAGGACAGTCACAGTGCAACAACGTCTTCTGTATGATAAAAAGGGGTGCTGATTATCAGTTGTGCTCATAATTCACCTACGTTTACAAAAAGCTAAGTCATATATAGGGGCCTGTTCTTTATAGGGAAATTAATTACGTGCTGACATTGTGCCTGTATTGAATTGAATTGAGCAAAAGCTGGGGAGCAAACATTCCTTGGTGCATTTTCCACAGCAATGCCTTGATCAATCAGAGTCAACCCAACCAACCAATCAGCAGCCACGTTCTCATGCAGTATATATTGCTGTTTGCTTCAAAATTTGGCATTCTTGCATCTGTCCTGAGGAGGGCCAGTTGAAAAGCTTTGATATCATGTCTCTTTTTTCAAGCAAACTTATGTTCTGTACTACCAAGCAAACTATTTGAAATTAAAAAGTGCACACGTGGTCTTGATCTTGAGAGCTGCCCAGAAACCCACCACCATCATAAACTGTGAATGCGTGCGAGTATGTGAATGTACACTCGTGTGTGCATGCACATTTTAGTGAGGAAAGGCGAGAGAAGAGGAATAGACCAGGCTTATTAGCATCCTCCACCACTGACTAGCTCGCTGGCACATCTTGAGGAGGTTCACTTACTGAATAAAATGGGCACTGTGTGTGATTACTTGCCATGAAAGAGGACTCCAATAAGGGAGACAATTCCTTCGGAAGAGGAGCGGGCGAGGGTAAATTGTGGGGGAAAGAAAGATAGTTAGCAAAGTTATATAATGGCATACCAGCAGCAGTTACAATTCTGGTTGCTGTCCTCACATTGCTCCTGGCTTTTAAAATGTAACGCGATTATCACACGTAGTAACCAAACATTCCATATTGTCACAAAGTCTGGTCACATATGCCAAAGACAATATTTTTGCACCTATACTGAAAAGAGAAACTTACTTCATGTTTTCAATTCCTAAGAGATTGCTTCAAGCGCAGTTAAGAGTGTCAGACAAGCACCTTTTTGAAGATACTGCAACAACTGTAACTTATATTTTTATGGGACCTTCACTTGTACAAAATGCCTCAAGCCACTTCATAGAAGCAATCATCAGACAAAATCTGACAGTGCCCCCCTGAATGAGACATTAGTGCGGTGACGAAAGGAGGTAAATTTTACAGAGGGCCTTGAAACATGGAACAGAGGTAGATAGTGAGAGGATGGGAGAGAATTCAAGAGCTTTGGGTCAAAGCAGCTGAAGGCATGGGCACTAATGCTGAAACAATTAAAATCAGAGTTGCTCAAAGGGTTAGCATGAAAGGATGACATTTCTCTGGGAACTGTACAACAGGAGAAGCTGACAGATGTAGATAGGGAGGGTCATGCCATGCAGCAATGACTTAAGATGTTGCTGGATTGGGAAACAGTGTTGATCAGCAAACACAAGGGCAATGGCTGCACAGACTTGGTGTGAGTAAGGACAGAGGGTGCAAAGTTCAGGATATGCTTTAGTTGATGAAGGATGGGAAATGGGAGGTCAGCAGAGAGAACATTGGAAAAGGCGAGTCTCAAAACAAAATAGGGTGGCACAGTGGCTCAGTGCTTAGCACTGCTGTCTCACAGTGCCAAGGACCCAGGTTCAATTCTGGCCTCCGGCAATAGTCTGTGTGCAGTTTGTACGTTCTCCCTGTATCTTCATGGGTTTCCTCCAGGTGCTTCGGTTCCCTCCCACAGTCCAAAGATGTGATGGTTGGGTCGATTAGCCGGGGGAAATTGCCTATAGTGTCCAGGTATGTGCAAAGTAGGTGCGTTAGTTATGGGAAATGCAGGGTAGGGGGATGGGTCTGGGTGGGATGCTCTCCGAAGGGTTGGTGTGGACTTGATGGGCCGAATGGCCTGTTTCCAAACTATAGGGATTCTAAGGATTCTATTCTTTTAACAAAGGCAAGGAGAGGACTTCAGAAGGGAATGAGCTGGAGCTGGTCCGGAACACAACCAGGCAATGTTACGATCGTGGGTACACAAGGACTGGTGATGAAGTAGATACGTGATCAGAATTTCAGCTCAGTTATGACACGAAGGTTGCAAATGATATAACACAGTCTCAGGCAGTTGCTCGGGAGAAGGTTGTGGTCAGCAGCTAATGAATGGAGTTTGTGGGAGGAACTGAAGTCAACAGCTTCAGTTTTCCCAATATTTAGTTGAAGGAAATGTCTAGCTCTGGATGTCGGTCAAACAGCCAGATAATTTAGCAACAGTGATGGTAACAAAGGAGATGGTGGTGGAGTAAAGCTGGATGTCAACAGGGAGGATATGAAATTGAGGCTGCATTTCTGAATAATAGGAATGAGAAATAGGAGTGCAGGAAAAAATAGCTCCTTAGAGGACAGCATAAGTAACAATGGGAAGAGAAGTGATTGTCAGTAATTCTTTGGCTATGAGTTGACAGATAAAAATAGAGCCAGTGAGAGTAGATGGATGAGAGTGGAAAGGCATTGATGAGGAGGGTGTGCTGTAGACAGCTCGAGAGCAAGTCTGCCTTTGGCACAATCATACTGGTTCCCACTTACAGCTTTGACAAGAACCATCTTGGTACTGAGACAAGGTGGGAAGCTGATTAGAGGGATTCAAACACGGAGTTCCAGGAATGAAGGGCATGCATCTGGGAGATGACAGGATGATCACGGTCTATTGAGAGGAAGGGGAGTTGGAGATGCATTCACTTGGAGGAGAGGGATGATGACAGCAGATTTAAAGGAGAGGGACATACCCAGCAAAAGAGAGTCGTGAATAACTTTTTTGGTGAAATAAAATCTTCACAGGTGAACAGCATAGCTTGAGGTTTCAGGGGTTAGGGGAAGATAACCACAAGGCATTGGTTGTAATGTAAATTCAAGGCTGCTAAGTGCAGTGTGTACCTCTTGGTTCGCTGATGTTTCTGCTGCATCATGTATATCAGATCGATGCTGCATCATTGATGATTCTGCGCCTCGGGGGGAAGAGGAACCAGGTGAGGCTGACTGCTGAATATGGGTGAGGAAGAGGGAGGAGATAGAAAGAGAAAACACATTTACAAAACTTCACTCATACCACAGCCACTCTAATAACTCCAGGTGGTGATTCCCTGATGGTGCCTAAAACACAGTGGGAATAAATCATCAAAGTCCTGGGATCACAGAAATGACTCCTGTTAGAATACACAATGGGGATAAACACAAAAATCAGCTGAAAATTTGTACAACTTGGAAATAGAAACAACTTGGACAAATTTTAGTAATTGCTTGCTTCAGAATTTTCCAATTACGATCATGAAAAAGAGAGTACTTTGCAAACGCTTTTGATCTCCTAAGAGCAATGCGCTTGTTTCATTGATAATATTTGTGAACAGAAATATTATTAAAAATTGCTCAGTTACTGCTCGAGTCCTTAATTGTAATAAATCTCAAAACAGGGGAAAGAAACTAAAAATCCTCAGACTATAAGCATCTCAAGTCTGCTACAAACTGATGCTCAGGCTCCTCCAATTCTGACAAACCTCTTCATCCCGATAATCTACTGGAAAGACCCAGAAGTTTTCCATTCTGGTTACAGTCGAAGCCCCTTTCTGTCTGGTCTTCTGCTGTGGCTTTCGACCCCCTGTCAATCGTCAATATCCTGTGCGGGGTTCGGCAGACGACGATCTGGTATCACAGTACATTTAGAACCTTGAGCTAGCGTGACTTGTAATGGGATAACCCATTGCCTGTCAAGTTTTGCATCAAGGTTTAACCCTGCACTGACTTCCCATCCCTGTGCAGTGTGCAAACTGACGAGCAATTTCCATCAGACGGAATTTCAGCGTGGATTAGGTGGAGTCACCTGAATGATAATGACGACGACATTTGAGTTGCTATTTTCAGGCTGAACACGCACTCTATTTTGCTTTAAGAATGGGCTCGATTTTAATGTGAACTGGAAGCATTAGATTTCATTTTATGAAAACCTACAAACAATTTACAGCACATAAGGTCGTTCAGCCCATTCTGCCAATACCACTGCTTTTTCTGGAGCAATCAGAAAGTAATCCCAGTGTTCCACACCTTCTGCCACCTATCCTTGCACTACCAACTTCAAATATGTATCCAATCCTCACTTACAAGGTGCAGTTGACAGCAAACTATCTTGTGCTTATGTATGTGAGCAAAGCTTCGGCATCCTAGGCAATGCAACCACAGGAGTTAACAGCTGTGGTCTGCAAATGTTTGTGTTTCATCAATGCTCCGCAATATTCTTTCCCTCACAGATCTGTACTTTTAAATACAAAGAAAAGACTTACATTTATATAACATCTTTCATGACCCCAGGGCACTGTAAAGCACTTTAAATGGATCAAATGCTTTTTAAGAGCGTGGTTACTGCCGTAATGGAGAAATGCAGCAGTCAATTTCAACACACTTAAGCCCTTACAAACTGTGATGTGATAACAACCAGGTAATCTGTTTGAGATATGAATATTGCCCACAACACCAGGAGGAAGATACTTCTTCTTCGAAATAGTGGCTGTGAGATTCTGTCACCTCCAATTGAGTTGCCCTGTGAGATCTTAGCTTAAAACTTCACCTGAAAGACAGCACACCTGACTGTGCAGCTCTCCCTCAGTACCCCACCAGCAGAGTCAATGCATTATGTGCTGGACTCTCCGGGGTGAAGCTTGAAACACAATTTTCTGAGCCCAGGGTGGGTGAAGGGGTACCCACAGAGTGACAGCTTGAAGCTGATTGAAAATGAAAAATAATTACTAAGCCAATTTATTTTTTCCCTAACTGGGTTTGGCTTTCCCCAGATAAATCAGAGGGGTCATCAAACCTTGCACTTGTAATCCCAACGTCAGCAACACTTCTCAACCACTCACCTCAAACCTAGCTCCATTTATTCTGGTCTAGTACAGTGTTGTGGCATCACCCTCCTCCCTCTGTCAGCCCTAAAACCTTCTGAGATCTCTGCATACCTCCAATTCTGACACTTTTTCGTTCCCGTATCATTGATGATTGTATCTTTGCTCGTCTGAGTCCTAACCTTCTCTGGCTACCTCTTCTACCCGAATTTGGAGCTTAAAACCTTCCCCTTTGACCAAGCTTTTGCTCACCTGTCCAAATAACATCTTCGATGGCTCAGGGACGTGTTTTGTCTGATGACACACTTGTGGGGTGCCTTGGGACGTTTTGCTACATTAGCTGTGCGATGTGAACTGGAGTTGCTAATGTCGCTCAGGGGGTTGAATCCTGAAGTCTTATAACTTAAAACCTGCATTTCTAAAGATATTCCCTTCCAAATAGGTGAAGAGATACAAATTGAACATAAGGCAGACCTCAGCAGGTTAAACTTAGGTTCCATAATTGGATGAGTCAAGGGGTGCAGCAAACATGGTTGTACTCTATAAATAATTGATGAAAGCTTGAGCTCAAAAAATAATTCTCAATTCTAGACCCAGCCACTTAGCATTTCTGAAAAAGCCCCTTCCCTGTCAAACATGATTTAGTTAATACAAATAGCTACAACATATCCAGACTGAATTTTTGGTTCAACAAAACACTGGAACAGGCACCTTTCACTCTTCTGGCCCAAAGACTGGCTGTGTTTCATTCTATTGTTCTGGTGAGCAAACACCTACTGAATTATTTAAAGAACAGCTTAATTGGTAACAGGCATGAATAAAGCATAAGGTGGAAAATATGTGGGATACAGGCGAGGAATGACTGAGGTACTACTTTAATATAATGAAGCAGCTGACAAATAATTTCTGACAGCCTCGGTCATTTGTAAAAATAAACGCCTGAACCTGATATTTACTCCTGGATAAAACTCAGCCCCTCAATATCCTTTTCAATATTGGAAGCATGCAAATAAATTAACTCACCACACAGTCTGCACTCATCATCAAGAATTAATCTCCACCACACTGCAACCTATCAGAAATCCAGACCAAGCAATATATCGACACTTTCACTGTCTGACCCTGGACCGTGTGTTCAGAAATAACGGTGAAAAAGATCTGTGAAAAGACTATAAATTTTAATAATTTAGGTTTCTTAAAAGTGCATTTTGGAACGTCAAGTACAGGTGGAAATTATACAATGAGCAGGAGAACCCTTAGGAGTGGTGATATGCAGAGGGATCTGGGTGTGCAGGTTCACAGATCACTGAAGTGGCAGCGCAGGCAGATAATGGAGTGAAAAAGGCTTACGGCATGCTTGCTTTCATTGGAAAAGGCACCGACTATTAGGATAGATAAATTATGCTGCAGCTTTATAGCAGTTTAGTTAGGCCACACTTGGAATGTCGCATACAGTTCTGGTCACCACACTACGAGAAGGACATGGATGTTTTGGAGAGGGTACAGAAAAGGTTTACCAGCATGTTGCCTGGTATGGGGGTATTTTAGCTATGAAGCAAGACTGGATAGACTGGGTTTGTTTTCACTGGAAGGCAGGAGGTTGAGGGGCGATCTGACAGAAGTTTATGAGATTGGGAATAGCACGGAAAGTATGAGGCTTTTTCGCAGGGTGGAGGGGTCAATCACTAGGGGTCACAGGTTCGAACTGTGGGTGGGGGTTAGTTTAAAAGAGAGATGTGCAAAGTAGGTTTTTCACACAAATGTTGGTGAGTGCCTGGAACGTGCTGCCAGAGGTGGTGCTGGAAGCAGACACAATAGCAGCATTCAAGAAGTACCTGGACGAATAGGAAGGGAATAGAGGGATACAGATCCTGTAAGTGAAAACAGCTTTGGTTTGGAAGGGCAAAATATGTTGGCGCAGGCTTGACGGGCTGAAGTGCCTGTTTCTGTGCTGTTTTGTTATTTGTTCTAAGTCAAATAAATTAAACAGTTGCTTGGTGGTACAGAGCTTAAATTTTGCTGATGGTAAAAATGTCACGTTGTCAAAGATTCTCATCTTGCACTCACCAGGCTAAACTCAAGGATGTCAAAATTCAATTTATACTGCATGAGAAAAGGGCACGGATTGGTTGGCAAGGGCTCGATGATGGTGTGAAGTGCAGCCATGGAGAAAAACACCAAGGAACCACTGCACCCCACACTTTTAATTTTAAGAAGAGACACAACATTTGAACTTGAACTTAGAGAGGACAGATTCTGACATATGTATATATACATTTTTGGTCAAGGGTTAGTGAGGCAAATTGTGAGTCTGACTGAGAATCTTGAGTTGTTTTTAATAGTAATTATTAGCACACTTGGGATTGTTCACCAAGTGCTGACTTCTTTAGTCATTTACGGATGAAGGCGTCACTGGCCAGGCAGCATTTATTGCCCAGAGGGCATTTAAGAGTCAACCACATTGCTGTGGGTCTGGAGTCACATGTAGGCCAGACCAGGTAAGGGTGACAGTTTCCTCCCCTAAAGGACATTAGTGAACCAGATGAGTTTTTCTGACAATCGGCAATAGATTCATGGTCATCATTAGGTTCTTAATTCCAGATATTTATTGAATTCAAATTCCATCGTCTGCTGTGGTGGGATTCGAACCTGAGTCCCCAGAACTGGGTCTCTGGATTAATAGTCAGACTAAATGTGGAATTACAGCAAACTTTATTAAATTCTGCATTTCACAAGCATGGGCTGGTTAAATACAGTCAATTTACAGAAGGGATGTGCTGTTGATGGAATTCATCAGTTGTTGCAATGTAAAACCCATGTAACTGGCAATACACTGGCACCGAAATTCAGATACCATATTTCTCATTTGTTTGAGAACAGTGTGTAATTTAGACTTCCATATTAGGAAATGGATTCACCACAGCACGTAGTTAAGGGTTTGTAGGAATGTTCTATACTAGGAATCTTTGGAATACTCTAATCAGCATCTGGGTGCTCAGTTATTGAATATACATTCAACAATATGATTAGGCAACTTTTCAGCATCGAGGAAGTCAAGGAATAGGGCACAGTGTAGGAATGTCTGTTTGAGGTAGAAGATCAGCCATGGTCTCTTTAACTGATGGAGCAGACTCAAGGGACCGTATGGCCATCTCTTACTGTTTATATTCTTATAATGGCACTAATTACTGCATATCTTATAGAGCAGAAGGTTCATTCAACCTATTATGCATATTCTGGCTCTTTTAAAGTCCAATTATTCCCGGTCCCTATAGACCTGCTAAACATTTAGTTATGGTATATATAGTCAGCCTGCGTTAAATGGTTGGGTTTTCCAGCAATGCTACACATTTCATCATGACCCAGACTGCTTACTGCTCTTGCATGACCTTGTCTAATGTTTCATTCTGTACCAACCCACGGGTCAGTTATTTATTTTCCCTCTTGACCACTTAGCATCACTCTTCCACCTTCCAAACAAAAATAACTCCGACAGCAGTAATGCTGACTAGATTTTCTGATGAAGGGTTTAGGCCCGAAACGTCACGTTTTCCTGCTCCTATGATGCTGCTTGACCTGCTGTGTTCATCCAGCCCCATGCTTGTTATCTTGGAGAAAACAAAACTTACTCTGCCACATGACAACCATAAATTGCAGAGACAGGGCTGGGAGATATGGGATGGTTTATTTGGCAGCAACAGTAATTGTAAAAGCTTTCTTTTTAGTTGATAAAACGAAACCACTGCTTATTTAATTTTGTCAGTAAAGAAAGGCTTTCATGCCTCTCAGGTATTAGCTTTACATAGATGGATTTCAGGGAATGTTAGATAAACACATGAGAAAGAAAGAAAGGAAAAGAATGATACGCTGCGAGGATGAAACGGGGACAGGTGATATGAGACTCGTGCAGCGTAAACACCAGCACAAAAAGCAGATAGGCCGATTAGTCTTTACATGTAGAACTCACCCCACAGATAATGCACAGGACAACAATTTACATATAATCTGATAGCAAATTGTCCCATGAATCCTACCATCTTGCCAGTTTATCACAAAGAATCTAACGATGACTGTGAATCCACTGCTGACCGTCAGGAAACACCCATTTGGTTCATTAATGCCCTTTAGGGAAGGAGAATGCCATCTGTACCTCATCTGTGTGACATGCCCTCTGGACAATAAATGCTGCCTAGCCAGCTTTGCCCCTCATCCCATGCATAAATAAAGGAAAAAAAAAACTTCCTCGCCAACCTCCAACTCCTCCTTGCCACCCTCTCCCTCCACCTCCTCCTCGCCGCCCTCTCCCTCCACCTTTTGCTCGTCGTACTCTCCCTCCACCACCTCCTCATTGCCCTCTCCCTCCACCTCCTCCTCCTCGCCCTATTCCTCCACCTTCTGACTGTCTGGCCCTCAATCTACTATCTTTCCCCCCATGCTGGGAATGCAAGTGGCCTTTCCCAGAGCTGGGTAGCCAGGGGCTTTTCCTGTTGGATCCCAGCTCCCTCTCATGCCTGCCAATCACCCTTCAGAGGGGATGGAATGATTTAGGCCCCTGGGTCCTGAATCCAATTATTCACATTTCCAGTTCTGCCATTTCCTTTCGATGACACTGGGTCACGTCTAAGTCCAAATGCACTCTGTGTGCCAACTAGATGAGGTGTTTACACCAGACACTGCTGTTTAACTTTCCAGCTGAACGACAAATCTGATGACAGTGCAGCACTCCCCCAGCAGCCGTACGGGAAGGGTCAGCTTCGACGTGGCACACAGGATGATTTAACTGGTGTAGAACTTAAACCTGTAGCTCAGCTGTGAGAATATGGCCACTGAGCTAGGACATGAGAATGAGTCAAAAACTCAACTAGCACAAAGATAAAATCAAAGCAGAGAAGTTAAATTCATCAATGATTTCCAGCTTACAGAATTTGTGATGTGATCAGAGATTTTGACAACTCCAGTTCGTTATAGCTGCTGATAAAACTGAAAAATAGCCTTATGCCAAGAAGCTATTAGAGGCAAGTCTTCAGAGATTTAATGTGTAGGCAACTTCAGTTTGTTCATATTTTTTATGACACTGCCAGTATGTGTTTCTGGTTCAACAATAATTTGAAAGATAATCTATCTTCCTTGCAGGATATTACAATTAATTATTCACAAAGAATCTTCCTTCTTCAAACCCCTGTCCTAATTAAAGCCGCAGGCATTTTGTCCCAGATACCAGCCTCATAAAAAACAGGAGCTGGAGCTGGCCATTCAGCCCCTCAAGTCTGTTCTGTCATTGACAGGATCATGACTCACCTTCCACCTCAAATCTACTTTTCTGCACTCTCCCTGTATCCATACAGTGCAACTTGGCTGTGAACAGAAGGACAAATTGTCAGATTTCCCTCCACTCAATTCATAATCCAACAATAAACCTAAGGCAGCTTATGCACCTTTTCAACAGACTCTTGCGCTGAAATAAAAATCAAACGCACTGCTTCCTCTTCTTAAACCCTCTATGAAACTCTTATTCTTTTCTGTCTCCCTTCCAAACTATAGTCTGCAGCCTTTTAAAACTAACAAATTAGTACAAGTCACTGCTTGGCTTCACATGCCACCTTTTCCACATGCTAACTTGCATTCGCATTGCACCTTCAACACAGTAAACATCCCAGTGGCACATCGTACAAGTGTCATCCAACAAAATTTGGTCCTGAGCCATGTGAGGTGATATCAGGACAGGTGAACAAAAATTTGGGTCAAATAGGCAGATGTAAGCAAGCATCTTAAAGGAGGAGATCGAGGTACAGAGACAGGGAGGTTTAGAGAAAAAAATCTAAGTGAGGGACTGCCATTAGTATCTTCTAAGTGTATGGATTTCTTAAAGACTTCAATGGTTTAGTGTGTTCAAGGGTAGTCACCACTGGGTCTAACTGAGAGAGTCTTGGAGAGTAAACAAGATGAAGTCTATCATCATGTAGTAGTCTAGAACCTATTTTGTTGAGTTGAAACAGTAGCAGTGCACACGCATGTTCTTATTCACTCAAGAAAGCCCTCCCATCTGCACTGCAGCACTACATCACAGCAATCTGGGCCTGCCACCATTGTGTGGATCAGTAGTCACTGAACTTATCGACTTGAGCAGTTCCGCTCAGTTTAAATGGCTGCCCAAGTAGATGGTGTTGCCATGGGATCCCCACTATGCCCAGCTCTCGCAAACATCTTTGTTTCCTTCCACACAAAACTGGTCTTTGAAGAGTTGAGACATCTTGTCACAGCTGTACAAAACACTGGGAAGGCTACATTTGGAGTCCTGTGTACAATTCTAGTCACCCTGCTATAAGAAGGATGTTATTAAATTGGAAGGGCGCAAAAAAGTTTTACAAGGATGTTACCAAGACTGGAAGGTTAGAGTTATAAGGAGAATGTGAGGCATTGCATTTTGGTATAATACAATTAATGGCAGGGCCTTGGGTAGTGTTGTAGAACAGAGGGATCTAGGAATTCAGGTACATAATTCTTTAAAGTTTACGTCGCATATAGACGGGGTGGTTAAGAAGGTGTTTAGCACACTTGCCTTCGTTGCGCAGACTTTTGAGTATAGATTCGGGAAGTCATGCTCCATGTACCCCACAAAGAGACTGATATAACTATGGCCATGCGGGTACCTATTCCCAAGCCTCTGACCTGAGGGAAGTGAGAAGAACTAAAAGAAAGGTTGTTCAGGGTTTAGAGAGATATGGACCAAACGCAGGCAAATGGGGCTAGTGCAGTTTAGGAAACCTAGTCTGCATGGATGAGTCAGGCTGAAGGGTCTGTTTCCATGTTGTATATCTCTGTGACACCGAACCCTCTTCCTCTTGCACATATCTTTTACATTTAGATCCTGTTTGCTATATTTGAATCTGCAGCTAATGGGCCACTAGTCTGCATTCAAATTCAATTCTGAATGGAACAGTGAAATGAGATCCCTTTCCTCAACTACCTGATTGAGATAACAGCTAGGGTGCTCTCTACTATTGTCAATCGCAAACCTACCTTCATTAATCAGTATGTACATTGGGATTCCTACAGTTCCGTGCACTGCAAGATTGTCCTTATCAGCAACCTCATAAATAGGGCCTGAGCCGTTTGTTCACTGAGCAAACATCAAAGTCATCCTGTAAAAAAGCAGCCACCCTGATTAGATCATTTCTCACTGTATACTGAGCAAATTCAAGAAAGGCTTTAAAGCAGTCACTTTTGGTCCCATCTTTTGCCCAGTCCAGCTAATTACCCTGAAAGGGAAGGTATTTCAAAACCTTTTTGAACAGCAGGCGAAGCTGCTGGGTTGGTTCATCGAGCATGTCTACAACCTCAACCACAGCCTAAGCTACAAATCTTCTCGAAAAGCATGGTATATGAAATTCACTGCTGGTGTGATGCCAGTTATGTAGTCCGTATGTCCCAGAAACTGGCAAATCATATCAAACAGCATATTCCTTTGATTGCTTGCAACAATGAAGGCGCTAACCAGACTCAACCAGCCCATGCTTGTAGAACTCGCAACACAGTAGCCAACATTGGGATTGATTCAACAAAATGGGACAGCACTTGCTGTATAATCGTGAGTGTGTGTGAAGAATTAATCTGACAACCAATTTTGGCTTATCAGTTTGGCTCATGGCGTGGTACACTTGCATATTCCGGAACCTACAAATATTAATACACAGGGCCTTGATTTTTCCAGACAGAAAGAACATGTCCTTGCACTGCATCTATTTTAATTCAACAAAATAGGTGATAGTCATGCTCTGATGAATAAATCAATCTGCCTGGCTTGAAATCTAAATAAAGCTGGCAGTTAACAGTCAATCATCATTAACTGCTACATTCTCTATGGCAACACCTCTACTAATCACAGTCAACTTGACTACCGATCAGCACTCTCCTGTCATAGAGTCTAAGGTTGGTTTTCATTTAATTGGCATGTTCGAGAGGTGCCCTGATGGATGCAAAACAAAACATGTTTTTTCTCAGCAATAGTCAAAATACATCTTAGTTTAGTGCAATTACTTACTGGTTATAACAGGTTCCAGATTATTATGATGACCGCTGGGAGGGTCAACCCTTCGATTTGTCCCTTTCGAGGTCCTACTTTAAACTTCCCATCAAACCCTCATGACATCACCATAGTAAGATTGTGCATATTGCAGTTAATCAACAATTAACTCTTTCTGACCCATAAAAACCAGGGACTTGACAGCTGAAGGCATGGGCACCAATGACGACGGGTTTAGGGCTACGGAGGTTACAGATACAGGAAGGGGCAAAGCCATGATGGGATCTGAACAATTCTGACATCAATGTTATACCAGATTGGGAGTCAAGCTTTTTTTTTTAATCAAAGTGCCCTAGGGAAAATAGTAACAAACTGATTTCCCCAAGCAGGGACACTCACTTGCTGTTAGGGAAGGTATTCCAGGATTTTGATCCAACGACAGTTAAGGAACAGTAATATGTCACTAAAACAGGGTGGTTTAGAGGGGAACTTGCAGGAGGTGGTGTTACCACGTAATTGCTGCTCTTGTCCTTTTAGATGGTGGAGGCTGCAGGTTTCAAATGTGGACTGCTTCAGTATGACTGGTGTTGAACACTGTGTAATCATCAGAAAACATTTCTAACCTTATGATGGAGGGAAGACCACTGATGAAGCAACTGAAAACATTACACTGAGGAACTCCTGCAGAGATGCCCTGGAGCTGAGATGACTGACCTCCAACAACCATAACCTTTGTACATGGTATGACTCCAACCTGTGGAGAACTCACCCCGTTTTCCATTTTGTTTTGTTATATTAGGATTGACTAGAATTCAGTTTTGTTAGGATTCCTTGATGCCACACAGAGACAAATTTTGCCCTAACATCAAAGGCAGTCAGCCTATGAAGAAGGGTTATCTAAAACATTAATTTATTATAGCAACTACATTAAATCTTGATATTTTAGAAGTAGACACTTTTCAAAGCAAAGAAATTGGCCACAGCAGCAAAAATGTTGTATTTTCAAAAAACACAAGCTACCTGAACAGAGGCAACGAATCTGCAACATTTCCAGTGAGGGACCATGTGAACCATGTTTGTGGAGCTGAAAAAATGATCAGTTTTGAGCATGCTCAGGGAAGCCCTTTTATAGGGCAACAGCCTCTGTTCTCTGTCTGTTTTTCTTAATCCCCTCTCATCAACATTTCTGAGGTGACAACTCACTGGAAGACCTCATCGCTGTAATTTAAGGGTTATAAAAGAAGCCAATCTACGTCATTGTCTCCATTCAAAAACAGAATGTAACCAATTATAACTGATCCAAGAAGAAACTTCAATGACAGCAGCTTGTGGGAAAAGTGACTGTGGCTGCAGGCCAGCATTTTGGCAAACAACGAGAATGCCGGAGAAACTCAGCAGATCTGGCAGCATCTGTGCAGACAGAAACAGTGTTATTGTTTTGAGTTGAGTCTGATTCCTTCTTCTTCAGACGAGAGATATTTGCAGGACAGTGTGTGAATGAGTGATTTTTCTGAATGTAACAATTCATTGGCCAAAGTGCATCTAAATTAATATACTGCAATGTTTGATATCTTTGAACATGCTTGGAGGTGTGTATGTTTTTGCTATAAACTAGTTCTTTATTTGTTCATTTAAGGAACCTGGCAGACTTGTTTCTGATACTGAGCCAAATGCTGACAATATCAGCTTTATGTTACAAAATTCAAACTTTGCTATCACCAGTGGGATGAGGATATGAGGTTGTAGACATGCTCGTCGTCAGTCAGTCTACCTCTCTTAACTTGCTTTATAACACAATATAGTTGATGCAGTAAGCACAGGGGTGATTAGATCAACAGGGTTTGGTGCAGATTGGGCTTCAGGTAGCAGAGGTTTGGATTAATTTAGGGCTGACCATGAGACCACTGGAATATTGTGAATGGTAATCACTAATGTAATGTAACACAACAGCAGGTTTCCACAAACAACAATGTGATACTGAGAAGAAAATCTGTTCTGGTGGTGCTGGTTGAGGATAGATAATGACCAAGAAAAAAATGATCTTGAATTTTCTTCAATAGACTGATCTTTGGGTATCTTACACGCATCTGAGACAGCAGACTGGACATCATCATAGTCATTCAGCACAGAAACAGACCCTTCAGTCCAACCATGCCGACCATAATCCCAAACTAAACTAGTCCCACCCGCCTGCGCTTGGCCCATATCCCTCCAAACATTTCTTATTCATGTACGTATCCAAATGGCTTTTAAATGTTACTGTACCCATATCCACCACTTTCTCTGGCAGTTCATTCCACACACTAACCACTCTGTATAAAAAAACTTTGCCCCTCGTGTCCTTTTTAAATCTTTCTGTTCTCACCCTAAAAACATGCCCCCTATTTTGAACACCCCCACCCTTGGGCAAAAACCCTTGCCATTCACTTTATCCATGCCCCTCATGATTTTATAAATCTTAATAAGGTTACCCTTCAACCTCCCAAGCCTGCAGTAAAAAGAATCCCAGACTGTACTGATACCACATTCCAAAACAGCAACTCTGACAGGGCAGCGATAGTAAGAACTGCCGATGCTGGAGTCAGAGAAAACACAGTGTAGATAACACAATTTTCAGAAAATTTTCTGAAGAAGGGTCCAGACCCGAAACATCAGTTTTCCTGCTCCTCTGATGCTGCCTGGCCTGCTGTGTTCCTCCAGCTCTACACCTTGTTATCTCTGACAGAGCAGCACTCCCTCAGTGCTGCATTGGTTGTGCCAACTTGATCTTTGTGCTAAAGTGCAGCAGCGGAACTTGAACAGACAACTTTATCCCCATGCCAACCAGATTCACTCCTCACTTAAACAGATGGTTTTGCAAAGCTGATTTATGAAGCATCAGCCAAATCAGATGCTTAATATGGATCCTGGAGTCTCGCTCACACCTACAATATCTAAATACTCCTCAATAATCTTCAAAATTAGGGCAACTCTTTTATTAGAAACTTTCTGCTTCCAAAGCTGAAAGCATAGTTGTTTTATTAACAGCCAACACAACACAAGAGTTTCTGTGGGGCTTAGTGCTGGGCCCCTCACAGTTCGCGGTGGCAGTAATTTAGACTTAACTGGTAGAGGTCTGATTGAGAAGTTTGGTGCAAACATTCTTCATATGGCTGACAGTACAGAAGACTACAGGAAGATATCAGTGAGTGGGTCTGGTGGACCAAAAAGTGGCAAATGGAATTCAATCTGGATAAGCGAGAGGCAATGCATTTGAGAAGGGCACACAAAGCTACAGAATACACAAGAAACAAGAGGACTTTGAGAATTGACGGCAACAGAGGAACTTTGAAGTATACAACCAGAGATGCCTGGAGGCAGCATAACAGGTAGATACAATTCAAGAAGGCATATAAGGCATTTTCTTCGAATGACCAAGACCTAGAGTATAAATGCAGGGAGAATGTGTTCAAACTGCATAATACATGGGTTAGATCACAGCTGGAGCACTGGGCACAGTGTTGTTCCCAGTAATATAGGAAGAATGTGATTACACTAGAGAGGTTACAGACAGGTTATACAGGCATAGAGTCATACAGCATGGAAACTGCCCCTTCGGCCCAACTCATCCATGCTGACCAGGCTTCCTAATGAACTAGTCCCATTTGCTGCATTTGGTCCAATATCCCTCTAAACCTTTCCTATCCATGCACAAATGTCTTTTAAAATGTTGTAACTGTACCAGCTTCTACCACTTCCTCTGGCAGTTCATTCCATGCATGCATCATCCTCTGCATGAAAAAGTTGCCACTCAGGTCTCTTTTTAAAATCTTTCTCCTCACAGTTTAAATCTATGCTCTCTACTTTCGGACTCCCCTAACCCGGGGAAAAGATCTTGGCTATTCACCTTATCCATGCCCCTCATGATTTTATAAACCTCTTTAAAGGTCATCCCTTAGCCTCCTACGCTCTAGGAGAAAAGTTCCAGCCTATCCAGCCTCTCCCTGTAGCTCAAACCCTCCAGTCTCAGTGACATACTGTAAAATCTTCTTTCCTCCTTTCCAATTGAATAACATCCTTCCTATAGCAGGACAACCAGAATTGTACACAGTACTCCAAATGTGGCCTTACTAATGTCTTAAACAGCTGTAACATGACATCCCAACTCCTGTACTCAATGCTTTGACCGATGAAGACAAGCGTGCCAACTCCTCCTTCACCACCCTATCCACCAGTGATATCAGTTTCAAGAGACTATGTACCTGCACCCTTTAGGTCTCTGTACGACAACACTCCCCAGACTCTACCATTAACTGTGAAAGTGCTACCTTGTTTGTCTACCAAAATGCAACGCCTCACACTTATCTGAATTAAACTTCATCTGCCGTTCCTCAGCCCGCTGGCCCAGTTGATCAAGATCCCAGTGGATAGCCTTTTTCACTGTCCACCATACGACCAATCTTGGTGTCAGCCACAAACTTACAAACCACGCCTCTTATATTCTCATCCAAATCATTTATATAATGACAAATGATAGTGGACCCAGCGCCAATCCTTGTGGCACACCAATAGCCATAGGTCTCCATCTGAACAGCAACCCTCTCCTACCACCCTCTGTCTCCTACTGTCAAGCCAATTTGAATCCGACTGGCTAGGTCTCCCTGGATTCCATGTGATCTAACCTTACTAACCACACTACTATGCAGAACGTTGTCAAAGGCCTTGCTAAAGTCTATGTAGAAAACATCTACTGCTCTGCATTCATCTATCTTCTTGAAAAAACCCAATCAAATTTGTGAGACAAGATTTCCCACGCATAAATCTATGCTGACTATTCCTATCAAGTCTTGCCTTTCCAACTGAATGTCAATCCTGTCTCTCAGAATCCCCCCCAACAACACACCCACCACGGATGTCAGGCTCACTGGTTTATAGTTCTTTGGCTTTTCCTTGCAGCCTTCCTTAAATAATAGCACAATTAGCCACCCTCCAGTCTTTGGGTACCTTAACCATGGCTGTCTGTGATACAAATATCTCTGCTATGAGCCCAGCAATCTCTCCCATAGCTTCTCACAATGTGCTGGGATACAGGTGATCAGGTCCAGGATATTTACTTACCTTTATACATCTATGAGGATGTTACCAGGACATAACAATATTAGGTCGAGAACACCCTCGACCGTGTCTCCTGCATTTCCCGGAACACATCCCTCACGCCCCGTCCCCATAATAATAACCAAAAAAGAATCCCTCTCGTCCTCACGTACCACCCCACCAACCTCCGGATCCAACGCATCATCCTCCGACACTTCTGCCATCTGCAGTCAGACCCCACCACCAAAGATATTTTTCCCTCCCCACCCTTATCTGCCTTCCGGAGGGACCACTCCCTCCGCGACTCCCCTGTCCGCTCCACACTCCCCTCCAGCCCCACCACACCCGGCACTTTTCCTTGTAACCGCAGGAAGTGCTACACCTGCCCCCACACCTCCTCCCTCACCCCAATCCCAGGCCCCAAGAAGACTTTCCACATCAGGCAGATGTTCACCTGCACATCTGCCAATGTGGTATACTGTATCCGCTGTACCTGTTGTGGCTTCCTCTACATCGGGGAAACCAAGCGGAGGCTTGGGGACCGCTTTGCAGAACACCTGCGCTCAGCTCGCAACAAACAACTGCACCTCCCAGTCGCGAACCATTTCAACTCCCCCTCCCATTCCTCAGATGACATGTCCATCCTGGGCCTCCTGCAATGCCAGTGATGCCACCCGAAGGCTGCAGGAACAGCAAATCATATTCAGCCTGGGAACCCTGCAGCCCAATGGCATCAATGTGGATTTCACAAGCTTCAAAATCTCCCCTCCCCCAACCACATCCCAAAACCAGCCCAGGTCATCTCCACCTCCCTAACCTGTTTTTCCTCTCACCTCAAGCCACACCCCCATCTCCTATCTACTAACATCATCCCGCCCCCTTGACCTGTCCGTCCTCCCTGGACTGACCTATCTCCTCCCTACCCCACTACCTACACTCACCTTTACTGGCTCCATCCCCGCCTCTTCAACTTGTCTGCCTCCTCTCCACTCCTCTCCACCTATCCTCTCCTCTATCCATCCTCTATCCGCCTCCCCCTCTCTCCCTATTTATTTCAGAACCCTCTTCCCCTCCCCCATTTCTGATGAAGGGTCTAGGCCCGAAACGTCAGGTTTTCCTGCTCCTATGATGCTGCTTGACCTGCTGTGTTCATCCAGCCCCATGCTTGCTATCTTAGCTACGAGGAAAAACTGGATTGCCTGTGACTGTTCTTAATGGGGCAGTTGGTCTGACAGGGATTTTCTTGAGGTGGTAAAAGGCATAAAGGGTTGAGATAGAGTGAATAGGAAGGACCCATTTCCATTGGCAGAGAAGTCAATACGTACAGTCACAGATTTAATCCCCTCCTTACATTCTCTACAGCAATCAATTCCTTCCTGTAACATGGGTTTGTCAGTGCTTTTGTAGATCAGTGAGGTAAGAAGACCATTCTACATGGCAGGTTTTTGCACAAAATTTAGGATAAGAATTCTTATCCATGCTTTTTAAAACATCACTGCCCTCAGCTGTGCTTCAAATTAATAAACCCCCTAAATATTAATCACCCGGGTCTAAATTTTAAGATTCATTCACTCGTCTTGTGATGTATTATCCTGAGCCTAAACCTCATCTTGCATTCATCTCTCACCAACTGCATTTATAGCAGTCCTTCCAAATATAATGCCTGCAGGGCATGAGCAGGAATTAATCCATTAACGACAGTTGTAGTCCAAGCTAGTCACTCACCTATAAGGCCTCGCTGGTACATACTGCCCTACAGTGCCACCTCCAGGTTAGTCTCACCAACATCTGTCCAACCTTCATCTGAACTTTCATTGAAAGAGCTCTAGTTAGGCGGAACAGCCCTATGGGCTTCTGCATTTGTCAAAAATGAAGGCTGCATTCATCCCGAGTCCACTTTTGCCACACAACATCCAGAAGTGTGACCTGCCTTCCACCTACGTGGAATAAACTGCACTTATGTAGCATCAATGATGGCTTTACAGCCAAGGAAATACTTTTGAACTGTAGCCACCACTATTGTAATGTAGGAAACACAGCAGCCAAGTTTAACAGAGCAAGGGCCCTCAAACAACAGTGTGATAATGATCTGATCTGTTTTACCAATGTTGATTGACGCATAAATATTGACTCGGACACCAGGGAGAAAGATCCCCTTGTTTTTCTTCAAAGTAGTGGTCATGGGATGTTTTACATCCACCTGAGACGGCAGACGGGACTTCAGTTAAGTGTCTTACCTATAACGTCGCTGCCTCAGCAGTACAGCTGTCCCTCAGTGTTAGGAGTTTTATCCCTAAGTCTCTGAAGAAGGACCAACCTTCTGGCTCTGAGTGAGCTACAGCAGGCTCAATGGATCACTGACATGTTGCTATTGATCTCAGCAGTGCTTTTCATGCAACTTTTAATATTTTCAATTGTTCTGCTTTAAACACAAATGTGTCCAGAAACCCCAAGCCGAACGTGAATTCTAAACTTACCGTCATTGCAGACAGAAGTCCATTTCGTTAAAATGCAGGCATTAGCTGTATTGAAATGGCAGTCAGAAGCTACAACGACCACATTAGAGAATTAAAATGTTGGACTGATTTAAGTTTTGAAAATTAAACCTTGCCAATTAATGTTGGACTATACTGCGAGTTCAATAACCTACATCACTACATTACAGACCAAGGAATGCTGCCTTGGATAAGGTTTGAAATCTAGGCCTTCTCTGGTGGATAGAAAAGATCCCATGTCCAACGTCTGAAAACAGATTGGGGCGGGAGTACTTCCCCAGGTTTTGGACCATGATTTAGCTCTCAAAGCACCATTATTAAAAGCCAAGATCACCTAGTCTCCAGAGAATTTCTGATGAAGGGTTTAGGCCCGAAACGTCGAGTTTTCCTGCTCCTATGATGCTGCTTGACCTGCTGTGTTCATCCAGCCCCATGCTTGTTATCTCGGATTCTCCAGCATCTGTAGTACCCTTTTATCCCATCACCTAGTCTCTGTTTGCTTGTGGGTCTCTGTTGTGGGCAATTTGGTTGCCATTCATCCTAAATTGCATCACATCTGCTCACCCATCTCCCCTGTACTTGCTGATCTCCAGTGGTTCACATGCCTAGCAATAGTTCCATTTTAACGGCATCATTCAATTATTCAAACGCATTCCTGGTGTCACCACTCCCTATCTCTCCCCACCCCCTGCAGCCCCATAACCCTCCAGATTCTCTGCACTCTCCAACTCCCATCTCTTGTACAGCCTCATTTGTTAAGCGTCCCTCCAAGACATGCTCCAGCTGCCTGGCTTCTGCAGCATTGGAATTGCCTCCCTAGATCCCTCGGAGGTGTACCTTGCTCTCTGGTGTTTCTGACTTAAAAAAAAGGAGATTGAGGGGCAAGACTTTGTGAGAAATTTTAAAAATGGCCAGTTGAGCCCAGTGACCCTTTTTTGCGATAGTTATAAATTCCTATCCTTCTGGATTTGTCTCAATGTCAATCAAGAGAACTCCAATTGAGGTAAATGTGGCACAATTTATCAAAATCCGCAGGTGCTACACCTTGACAACCAAAAAAAAAACCCAAAAGAGTTGCAGATGCTGGAAATCTGAAACAAAAGCAATTATTCCTGGAAAATCTCAGCGGGTCCGGCAGTACCTGCGGAGACAAATCAGAGTTAACGTTCTGGCCCAGTGACATTAGGGTCCGAGGTTCTGAAGAAGAGAGAAAACAGAGTCAATATATGGAGTCCAGTGACCCTTCTTCAGAACCTCGGACCCTAATGCCACTGGGCCAGAACGTTAACTCTGATTTGTCTCCGCAGGTGCTGCCGGACCCGCTGAGATTTTCCAGGAATTTCTGTTTTTGTTTTAGGTACTACAACCTGTTGCATGAGCAGACTTGTTGAAATACTTCAAGGAGTGTTGACAAACTAAGACCTTGTTTGGAGATTTCAGGTACTTACATCTCCTTCCATCACCAGTTGGTTTTCACATTCTGCTGTCGGGCTAATATCTTGTCGCATAACCCAGATGGGTTCTGCTGGCTCATCTGGGGTGTAAGGCGACCGGACGGTTCTGGTTTTTACTTCTTCTATTGCTTCCTTGATGTCCTTAATAGCTAAAGAAATGGCATCCCTTTGTTCTCTGGTGTGCCTCACAGACTCTCCCAGACCTGTGGAAGACAGGGAGCGGGAATTCAGCGCAGACATGACATCGTCAGCCTCCTGCTCGCTGCCCAGGGCGACGCCACGTTCTGAGTTCTGTTCAGCCTCTGGCATTTCCTCACAGCCCTGGTCAAGGCTTTGGGAGCTCATGCTCTGCTTCACTTCCGCAACAATCTGGTCAATGTCCTCCTCTTGCTCGTAGCTATCCATCCGGGGGTAGGGAGCAAACTCGGCCTCCTTCTCAGGGCTGTCCGACTCATTGTCCGACCGCTCGTCATAGTGGTGCAGCCTGGCCCCCAGAGCCTCCTTGCGGTAGTGCTCAGCCTCCTCCCTCTCTTGCTCGTACAGCCGGAGGGTTTCCCCACGGTCCAGCTCGGGCGCATCACCAATCTCCTCATAAACGTGCTCCTGAGCTGCATAGTCATCATAGGGCTCAGCGTACTGTTCTTCTTCACCTCGGTGGAACGGGCGGTGGCTGTAAACGTACCCCGAGTAGACCGAGCCCAGGGCCCCTTCGCGGTCCACCATATTGAACTGCGAGACGTTCGGGAGAGTCCGGCTGTCGGCAGCTTCCACGTGCTCTGACTCGGCGTTCTCAGTGTACTCCTCAGCCTCTGGCCGGCAGTGCACGGCGTAGGAGCGCTCGTCCTCCTCTCCGTTGTCCTGCAGCCTCTCCCGGGACCCGTAGGGGTCACTGTGCGCACAGATCACGTCGCCCTCGGCCCTGTCCGTGTGGTTGTGGAAGCCGCTCTCAGTGCTGGCCGACCTGGCCAAGGTGCCCTCCTCGTCTGCCGGGCGCACCCGCCCTCCTCGCTTGCGGTTGCCGCGGTGCCCAGCCTCCTCCTCCTCCTCCTCCGAGTGCTGGAGGTCAGCCTCCACTGCCTCGTTCACGTCCTCACTCCCCGGTTCCTCGTCCGTCTCCTGCGCCTCCTCTGGTCTGTTCATGTCGGAATTCCCAGAAACCTGGTCTGACTACACGGGCAGCATCTCCAACGGCTGGCACTGGGATACACATAAACAGACAAAAGCAAGGAAGTCAATGTCATGCAGTTGAAGGGAAAGCAGACAGTACACATTACAGCTCTTTCCAAGAGACCTCACAAATGAGCCCAATAGTTTCTTCACTTCAAATATCAAAGACGTTTTTGCAAGTCAGGATGGGGAGCTCAGGGTTAGGGTGAGGGTTGTGTTTCCATGTGTTTGGACTGTTTCATTCTACTCCTCTCAACCGTAAGGGGGCCACTTCCCTGATTGGTTGATCAAACTTTTTTATGCATCCTCTATCAAACGGAAGTCTTGCATTTCTACAGCACCTCAGGCCGTCTCAAAGGGCTTTACAGCCGAATAAACTACCAAATTTTTTTTTATTCATTCACGGGATGATGGCGTCACTGGCTGGGCAGCATTTATTGCCCATCCCTAGTTGCTCAGAGGGCAGTTAAGAGTCAACCACATTGCTGTGGGTCTGGAGTCACATGTAGACCAGACCAGGTAAGGATGGCAGTTTCCTTCCCTAAAGGGCATTAGTGAACCAGATGGGGTTTTCCCGACAATTGGCAATTCACAGTTATCATTAGATTGTTAATTCCAGATATTTTATTGAATTCAAATTCCACCACCTGCCATGGCAGGATTCAAACCCAGGTCCCCAGAACATTATCTGGGTCTCTGGATTACAGTCCAGCGATAATATCACTAGGCCATCGCCTCCCCACCGCTCCATGGAAAACCATGGCAGCCAGTTGTCCACTGCAATGTTGCCAATGACCACTTAATACGGTTTCAGATGTTGGTCGTGGGATAAATATTAGCTGGGATACGCGAAACTCCATTCAAGGCACCATCACTAAAACAACCTAATTCCTATCTCCTTCGCATTTGCCCACGTCCACCAGTGCTCTGGCTGCTAAAACCCTCATCCATCGCTTTCTTACCTCCCGTCTTGACAACAGGGTATGAAAGCGTAGTGTATACGGTAATGGGTTAACAATCCAAGGGCCTTGCTGATGATCTGGAAACGAGTTCAAATCTCACCATGGCAGCCGGGGAATTTACATCCCATTAATTCAATGAATCTGGAAAAGTACCGTTCCGACACAGGGATAGCAAGCCAGACCAAGTGAGACTCACTAACACCAGATTCACAACACAGCCGATGACCTCAAAATTGCCCACTTGCTCCTAACCAGGCTTTAAGAACAACTAATCTCAGACGCCAAATTTATAACTTAAACAGAAATTAACAAATTATTAATAGCGTAACTTTAGTACAGCAATGCTAAACAACAAGGTAATTAATGCTTATGATTTAAAGCTAATCTTCTTTGATTGTAACCCCCATATAGACACACACACAGACAAACAGAGAAGTGGACTAACACAGTTAAAAGGATAAATTAAAAAGACAAAAGTGTTGTAACGGGCCACTTTGATAACTGTTTCAACAATGACTACAGAGCCTTTATGAAATTCCTTGACAGATGGGTTGTATTACAGGCACAAAGGATTGTATTGTTTGGATTCCAAAGTCAGTGGTTAGTGCAAACAGCTTCCTGCAGGCTCTGAGAAACCGTCACTTACTTCTTACAAATTGGGATTGTTTTCTCACAATATTCACTAATTCTTTGACTGAACATAAAACTAGAGAGAGTTAAACTCGAAACACAGCTTTCCAAGCACATAGCCGTCTGCCCAAAAGCTCAGTTCAACCCCTGGCTTCTCTCCCATTTTCCCACATGCTCTGTGGTTCACTGACCAGCTCTAGCATCCCCTTGATCGACCACTGTAACATCCAAACAGCTGCCGGCCCTTGAGCGTAACACATCCTGGAGCTAAAATGTCCGTAATGTTCTTTGAACTATAATTAACTTGCAATTATCTTTCCAGGCCAGTTCTCAGAAACAAACATTCGTTTGTTTGCTCTCGCTTCCAAAACAATTGACTGCTCAAAGTCCAATTCTCAACTCAGCTCATCCTTCCAAATCAAAAATGAGAAAAGAAAAAGAAAGAACAGAGATGGTCTCAACAGTATCAGAAATCAGATTGCTGCAAAACATATCTGGTTCACCAAAGTCCTCTGGAGAAGCAAATGTGCCATTCTTACCTGGGCTGGCCATCATGCAACTCCAGACTCACAGCAATCTGGTTGACTCTCACCTGCCCTCCGACAAGGCCCAGCAAACCACTCAGTTATTTTCCAAGGGTAATAAATACTGACATTTTCAGTGACGTTCCAGTCGCTGAATTAACAAAAAAATGATTTCAATTCCAACTGGGGAGGCAGTGGCCTTGTGGTATTATCACTAGCCTATTTACCCAGGGACCCAGGTAGTTCAATTTTAAAAATCCTGCAACTAAGAGTCTAAATCATCATAAAACTGACGTCAATTGTTGAAAAAACAGCTCTGGTTCATTAATGTCAGTTGGGGAAGGAAACTGTCATCCTTACCTTTTCTGGCCACATTGACCCCAGACCTACAGCAATGTGGTTGACTCTTAACTGCCCTCTAGGCAATTAGGGATGCGCAATAAATGCTGGCCTGGCTAGTGATGCCCACATCCTGTGAGAGAATAAGCAGAAATGAACTTTTGCCCAGCCTCCCAACTTCCACCCTCTGTGAACTGAAGGTCTTCTGAAGTTACACTGTCCCTGCCATTACTCTCAGTGAACTCCATTCACCCATCACCCTTTGACTCAACGTTGTCTTCCAGTCAAAACAACATCTTAATTATTAAAATCTCTCATCCTCAATTTCAAATTCATTCACTGCATTGCACCCTGTATATCTCTGTAACCTTGTCCCACACCAAAGCCATCCTAGATCCCTACCAACCTCTGGCTTTTTACACATCCCAACTTAAATCATTCCACCATTGGAAGTCACTCCTTCAACTCGCTGAACGTCCCCACCTCACTGTCTTATTTTTCTCCATTAAGTTGCTCTGTAAAACCTACCTCTGTGGTCAAGCTTTATCCCACCTGTTCTAATATCTCAAGTGGGTCAGCATCAAAATTTGATTTGCAACATTTCTTTGAGGAGTCTTGGGATGGTTTAATATTTAAGGCTGCTGAATAAATTCTAGTTGTAGTACTCAAAGTCAGGAAATGGCCTACCACGTCCTGCTGTGTTGGTCAGCCTAGTACCCTTGAGAGGGGTTAACAATGGCTGAGGAAACATGGACCTTCACTGTAGCAATAAAACACATCAGTGGAAGATGCAACACAGTTCAATACTCAGGCTAGCCCACAGGAATTAGCGTCCAGAAGGTTACTGCGTTAAATTGAGAGCAGGGTAGACAAAGTGGAGATGGATGTTCATGTGTAGACCTCTCAGCCCCTCCACCCGTTCCACCATTCAGTTAGAGCGCAGCCAATCTACTGCTGACATAATTTGATTCCATAGCTGTGGGTCAGCAGATAGTACACTCGCCTCTGAATTACAAGTTTCAAGGTTCAAGTCCCACTCTAGAGATTCAGTATAAGAATCAAAGCTAACAAGCCAGTGGAGTACTGAAGGGGTGCTGCTCTGTCGGAGGTGCATTCTTTCAGATCAGACGTTAAACCACGGTCCCCCTTTGCCTTGTCAGGTGGATTTAGTAGATCCACGGATTAGGTTGAGAACAGCAGGACTGTTCTCCTCCATGTCCTGGCCAATATTTCTCCTTCAACACATTGTCATAAAGGCAGATTACCCAGTCGTTATCACATTGCTGCTGTTGGGAGTTTGCTGTGTTTCCTACAATACCAGAATGACTACACTTCCGAAAGTAAGCTGTACATTACGCTTTGAGATATACAGTCTGTCGGAAAAGTGCTACATAAATGCATTTTAAAGAAAAAATATTCCTTGAATGCCTTTGCCTAACACAAGCAATCAATTTCACTTTTGAAATTTTCAATCTGACCTTGAGTCTTTTCAGTTCTTAGATGAGACAGGGAAAGATTTCTACTCCCCTTTGTGTGAAAAAGTCAATCTGAATGGCCTAGTTCTAATGGTAAGTTTGTTCTGTGCTCTCCCCACCAGAACTAATAGCTTCTCCCTAACCATCCCAATTGGATCCTGCAGCAAGATGAGGAGATATTTTCAAATTTATTGGCAGCTTTTCAAATGAAAAGCAATTAACTTTCTCTCAGCAGCAGGTCAGTGACATTCAAGAGAAAATTGAGTCGATGATGCTTCTGTTCTCTGGGGCTTAGAAGAATGAGCGCTGATCCAACTGAAAGGCACAGAATTTTTAAGACGTTTGATAGAACAGATGTTTCCCCTACCTGGAGAATCTACAATAAGAGGGCACAGCATTCGAATGCAAGTTTATCCATTTTGGAGTGAGATGAGGAGAATTTTCTTCATTCAAAGGGTACACAGATCTTTGGAATTCTCCACCCCAGAGGACTGTAGATGCTCTGTCATTGCACTGAAGTCAGAAATGATGAAGAGTTTGGGGTACTGAAGGAATTAAGGGATATGGGGACAGTGCAAGGAGTTGATGTGAAAGATCAGCCATGAAGTGGTCATGGAGCAGCACTGATGGCAGAATGTCCTCTTCTAGCTCCTATCCCTTACATTGTTTTTGAGATATTTACAGTATATGTATTTTGAATAGAGATGTAATCCTGTAATATGCAAATACTTAATGAAGCCGAGTCACTGTCGTTATGTAAGAAACTGTGTAGATAATGGCATTCAACGAGCCCACACAACCAACAATGAAGTACATAATCAGGTAATTTTTTTCCCCAAAGTTGGTTGTGAAGTAAACATTGGCCAGGCCACTGTGGAAAGCACTTCCGTTCTTCTTTAAAATAATGATGGTGAGACATTTAATATCCACTTGAATGGGCAGACTGGGTCTTCACTAAAGTTCATCCAAAATATGGTATTTCTGATAGGGCAGCATTGCCCCAGGTCACATTCAGAGTTGCAAGTCTCTAAAGTGGGGCAGGATCAGACAATGTGTTTTGTAGTTTTCTTGGTCGATTATGGATGTCGGCCTGGACACAGGGGAGACTCTCCCACTCACTGATGCAACACTACCAACAGGAAGGGTCTCCATTTCATCTTGCATCAAAACTAAATCGACAGTGAGGTCATGGAGAGCTTGGTGAGGCTGGAAGAGATTACAGGGATTAGGATGGGTAAAGCAGTTTGAAAACAAGGGCGCAAATTTGAAAACTGAAGTATCACTGGGTTAGGAGTCAATGTAAGTTAGTGGACACAGAGATAATCATTGAATGTAGCTTGACACGATTTAGGATAATGGCAGCTGAGTTTTGGATGAGCTCAAATTTACGGGGTTTAGAAGTGGGGAGGCCAATCAGAAGTGCATTAGTAGAGTCAAGTCTAGAGATGACAAAGACAGGGATGAAGGTTTTGGTAGTAGCTGAATTGAGTAAGGGCCAGAGAGAGGCATTGTTACAGAGGGATGAATAGGTGGTCTGAGTGCTGGCATGGATTTGGAAATCGGTGGCCGATCCTCAAGTCAAAGGTTGTAATTGGCCTGGTTCAGTCTCAGTGAGTTGCCAGGATGGAGTCAGTAGATGAGTAAATGGAGTTCAGATGCTTAATAATCTGTTCTAAACTACCCTTTCTGACTTTCAAATCAAACTTGGGCAGGCTTTGTTAAAATTTTGAGTTACAATCCTTCTTTAGCCCTATTTCTGCTTTTATTTCAATATTAGCAAAACTTGCATTCTTATCTGGAATTCATTTGATTCAACTTTAAATCCACATATAGCCAAAGGAGATCAAACACAGGATGTTTAATTAAAAACATGGAAAGAAACTGCAAAATACAATGAATAGGATGGCAATGATGATTATTATTAACTCTACTTTAAAAAAAAATTCACCTTGGTGTTCCATAAAGAATGTCCTCATTCAGGATACATTACCATGGCTCAAGTTATACCGAGTTTTCAGTTGATTAACTCGTCTTTAAACTGTAAAAAAAAATTTGGTGACTCATCGTAGTCAGAAGGCTGCAAGTACAAGCCTCAGTGCAGAGGTTTGGGTATGAAATTCAGTCCGATACTCCCAGTTCAGTATTGAGGGAGTGCTGCACTGCTGGAAGTGCGGTCTTTCAGATGAGATGTTAAACAGTTTTACAGCTTAGATTTCAACACAGCCTTTAAGTAGGTTAAAACAACCCAGTTAAAGGAGGCAGCTGTCTGATTCTGGTAGTTAAAATTCAAGCATCTGAGTTCCTTTGTCTCAATGATTTGCTGATCACTGCAACTAAAGAATGTCCCTGGCCAGACACATTTAAGAAAGGGAGTTGTTGTACACACAGTATGGAGTTCCCTCACTGTGTGCAGACTTCAGCAGGGAGACAAGGGGACTCAGTGAGTAAACTCTCGGAAATTTGGTTTAAAGTGGGAATTTGCTGCAAATGGGAACTGAGGTGCTTTAACTAAGGTTGATTGCAGAAAGTGTATTCTCCAGAGTGAGAAGTGAGCGAGAGAAGATAAAAGGAGAGGGTGACCTGTCAGGCCAGAGACACATCACAAACCACAGTGTGGTACAACTGCGGGAAAAGAGGCTGATTGGTGAGTAGGATTAGTGAATATTTCTAGCTTGTGAACTAAAAGTAAGATCTACAATTTGTTTTATATCCCCAGCACATTTTTTGTTTTATTTTCTTAAATAGCTACACAGTATAAACAGCAAGGAATCTGAAGTTATCATTTTAGAAACTGAATCAAATGGGTGATGGGTGATGTACAGCTGCTGCAACATGTGGGGGCTGCTGCAACATGTGGGAGCTGCTGGATACCAATGCGACCCAGAATGAACACATCTGTTGTAAATGTCTGCAGCTTGAGGAAGCTCAGATCAGAGTTGAGCTGGAATCTGAGCAGCAGATACTGTGCCATATCACAGAAGGAGGAAGTTACCTGGACACTGCTCTGGAAGGCAGTCACATCCCTCAGATTATATCATTCAAAATTGGTCTATGATCAATGACAGGAGGGTGTGACTGCAGGTCAGGCAGGTATGACCATTTAGGGAATTAAAATTGAAGAGCCTTGATGCCTGCATTTTTTTTTATTCATTCAGGGGATATGGGTGCCACTGATCAGGTCACCCATCACTAATTGCCCATTTAAGTGTCAACAAATTGCTCTGGATCTGCAGTCACATGTAGGCCAGACCAGGTAAGGGCAAAGGACATTAGTGAACTAGATGGGTTTTTCTGACAGTTATTTTGTGATCATCATTAGACTATCAATTCCAGATATTTATTGAATTCAAATTCCATCTGCCGTGGCAGGATTTGAACCTAGGTCCCTAGAACATTACCAGGATCTCTGGATTAATAGTCTCGTGACAATACCACTAGGCCTTTACCTCCCTTTAGTCCAACAGTTATGAAGTTCTTGTATGCTGTGTGGATGCGAGTGGAAAGAAGATTCTAAGCAAAAGATAAGCCAACCGTGGTTAACTAGGGAAATTACAGCAACATCAAATTGAAAGGAAAGGGGAAAAACACAATGTAGCAAAGATTAGTGGTAAGCCTGAGGATTGGGAATGTTCTAAAAACTAACCAAAGACAACCAAAAAGATAATAAAGAGGAAAAAGGTAAATTTTGAGGGCAAACTTGCAAGTAATATCAAGACAGACATTTTGAGTCTTCTTTAAGCATATAAAAAGGAAGAAAGGTCAAAGTTAGCACAGGCCCCTTAAAGAACTAGGCTAGATAAACCATAATGGGGAACCAGGAAATGGCAGAGGAGTTGAATAAACACACTGCATCAGTCTTCACAGCAGAAGACTTTAATAACACTCAAATTACTTAATAACAAGGGCAAAAGGAGGATAGGAAATCAATTATCAGTAGACAAAAAGCGTCAGGGAAATGAATAGGACTAAAGAGCAATAAGTCTCCAGGACTTGATGAATATTAAAAGAAGTAGCTACAGAGTTAGTGGATGCACTGTTAATAATAGCTTCATTTAAAAAGTGAAGACGATAAAAATCAGGTGTCCATTGGCCAGTTAGGTAACTTCTGTCACTGGAGGAAATGAGTCTATTATAATGGATGTAATAGAAATTACATGCATAATTATGCATTTAAAAATACATATGACCAAGTAGAGTTAGCACAGCTTCAAGAAGGGGATGTCACACCTGACAAATTTATTAGGACGCTTTGAAGAGCTAGCAAGAAGGACAGATAAAGGGGAAGCAGTGGATAAAACATATTTGGATTTCCATAAGCATTTGGTAAGGTACCACACAGTAGACTACTTAGCAATGTAAGAGCTAATAGTGTTGGAGATGGTATATTAGCATAGATGGAGGATTGGCTAACTAATAGAAAACAGAGTTGGATAAGAGGGGTCCTTTTCAAGATGGCAATCTTTAACTAGCGGAGTGCCAGAGGAATCAGTGCTGGACCCACAATTATTTACAACATATGTTAATGATTTGGATAGCTAAGTTCATGGATGACACAAAAATAGCAAGTGGTGACAATGACAGAGTCTACAGGGAGAGATAGACAACTTAAGCAAGCCAGCAAAAACTTGACAGATGGAATATAATGGGGGAAAACATGAGGTTATATACTTTGGCAAGAAGAATGGAGGGGCTTAATATTTTTTAAATGAAGAAAGACTGAAGCAAGGTGCAGTGGAAAGGGATTTAGGGGTCCTCGTGGACAAATCTCAAAAATCTAGCATCCATGTTCAGCAGGTAATAGGGAAGGCAAATAGAGTGTTGGCCTTCATTTCAAAAGGAATCGAGTATAAAAATAGGGAAGTCTTGCTAAAACTATATAAGCACTAGTTAGACCATATCTGGAATACGGTGACCTGTTTTGGTCCATTTTTTCTAAGGAAAGATATACTGACATTGGAGACAGTCTAGAGAAGTTTTCCCTAGATCCTGGTATGGAGGGACTGTCTTATGAGGGCAGGTTGAGTAGGTTAGGCCTATACTCATTGGAATTGAGTAGAATGAGAGGCAACGTTACTATAAAATACAAGGCTCTTGGCAAACTTTACATGGTAGCATAAAATAGGTTGTTTGCCATTATGAGAGAGTCTAGGACCAGAGGGTGTAATCTCAGAATAAGGGGTCACACATTTAAGACAGATGAGAGAAATCCTTCTCAGATGCTAATGCGTTCGTGGAATTATTTACCACAGAGGACTGGTGAGACAGGTCATTCAGGGACTTCAAGGCTGAGGAAAGACAGATTTTTTTAATCAGTAAGGGAATCAAGCTTTAGAGGGAAAAGGCAGGAAGGGAGTTGAGGATTATCACATCAGCCATGATCTCATTGAAAGGTAAAGCTGACTTGATAGGCTGAATGGCCAACTTCTGCTCATTTGTCTTGCGGTCTTCAATTAATTTTTTAATTCAATCGTGGGCATTGCTAGCTGGGCGAGCATTTATTGCCTGTCCCTAGTTGCCTTTGAGAATGGGTGGTGACCTGCCTTCTTAAACCACTGAACGTTCATGCATTGTAGGTTGACCCACGATGCCCTTAGAAAGGGAATTCCAGGATTTTGAGCCAGCGACAAACGGGCAATAGCTGTCCTCCCAAGAGGATGCAAGAGATCCTATCACAATTTAAGGCAAGATCAGTGGAATTTTCCCTCGTGCCCTGATCAATATTTACCTCGTTGGCTATAAAATGCTTTGAAATAGTAGGATCACAAATAGGCGCTATGTAAATAAAAGACTATTTTATTTTCAATTTTAACTGCCTCCAACGGCATTTAAGCTTAACTGTAGTGTGATACTGGAGTCACGTGTAGACCAGACTAAATGCTGAGAGAAAATTTTTCTACTTATGAAGGAATCTACAACAAAAAGCAGAGTTTTAAAAATATGGGGAGTCCCATTTCAGACCGAGAGAAGGACGAATTTCTTCTGAGGTTCATCAACATTTGGAATTCTTTCCACATAGCATTGGAGGCTAGGTCATTGGATACAGTCAAGGCTGAGTTGCACTGACAAGAGGATCTAGGGTTATGGGAGACAGGCATAAAAGAAGTTAAGGCCACATCAAATCAGCGATGACCTTAACGACTGGCCCAGCAGGCTCAATGGAACAAAAACCTATTCCTGTTTCTATTTCTTTACGTTCTTATGACTGGAGAACGGCGACAAATTATTAGCATCCTGCTTAGGTCCAGGTTTAACAGGCATTTATTTCCTGCCACCATCCCTCAGCCATGTAGAATTCTTTTTAAAAAGATTCCATTTCACAAACTGTGCCACAGGATCCAAATCCACAGTCACTTTGCAGCTATTCTGATACTGCCTCCACTCTGTGTTGCAGGCTTCGGCCTCAAGCAGGGGCATCAATACATTTTCGAGGCCTCCTCAAAGGCATGACCAAAATTAATTTCATTTATAATACCACCCCTCAAGAAACATCAGCCAGAGGTGACCTTCACTGCATTGCTCCTCAACTCATTCAGTCCCAGTTTCCAAAGAAACGATTACATTGCTGCTATCAGGCCTTGTCATGGGACTGTCCCTAATCTAAAATAAGTGTGTCACACACTCCTGCTGTTACCCTGACGAATGATCAGTGCTTAGCAGCACAGCTTATTCCCCAAACCAGCTCCGTGGTCACAGAAGCAGACTGTCTCCGTATGCAGTGATCTCAAATTTGCCTCAGCAAAGAAACTATAACAATTTCGCACCCTTAACCAAAAACAGGCATGTCTTGATTCATTAGCTGTGGTTGTAAAAAAAAAATCAGCTTTAGCTCTGTTGGGAAACCCAGGCTGACCCTGTCAGGGTGCTGTACTGTCAGGCAGGTTGTCTTGCAGACAAGGTGCTAAAATGAGGTCCCGTTGTCATTTCAGATAGACACAAGACCTTGGCTGAATACTATTTCGAAATAGAGCAATCCATGTATACTTACTATGTTCCTGGGCTAATAAGAGCAGTGAGTTCCAATCAGTTTCCAGGACAGTTTGAGAATTTAATTTCAGTTAATGAAGTAAATCACAAAATAATTGGCTACTGTCAATAATGGCAACCTGAAACCATCAGATTAATGTAAAAACCCATGTGGTTCACTGAAACCCTTCAGCAAAGCTGGCATGCTATCCTCACTTGCTCAAGCTACATGTGACTCCAGACCCACAGCAATTCTTAAATGCCTTCAGAAATGGTCTTGTAAGATAACAGGCCAAATCAAATCATTACAAAAACTCAGCACCCAATTTGTAGCTATGGCTTACTATCCCCTCCTCAAGAGGGTTTCAGGATGATGAAGGAATGATGACCAAGCCAGCAAGACCCACATCCTGCAAGCGAATTTAAAAGAATATCAAGCAAGAAGGATTTTTTAAAAATTTCACCTCACTATAAATCCACCTCTCTTTTCATTTGACCTGTAGTTTTCACGAGAATTTCATTTTATTAAATAATACTAGGTAAGCTTTGCAAATCAGGGCAGCAGTTCAAAACTAACGCAACTCTTGGTTGAGCAGGGGAAGGGTCAGTAAGTAAGATGACCTAGACGTCCCAGTTTGGTTGGGACGGGTCTGGCTTTTGCCCACTGTGCCCACGTGTCTGGACAGTTTGCTCCAAATTTGTTCTGCTCCACTAAGAGCCCTCCAGTTTACCCAGCCCTCAAACTCCATTTACTTTCACATGGGTCACCTTTCCGTGCCTCTGACTGGCTAATCTATTAGAACACACTGATTGGTCGATCAAGACCCAGATACCTATGCGCCCAAGGAATAGAATGTTTATATGATTTTGGTTAGTTACTATAAAGGTTTGTTGATTCTTCAATACCATGATATCCACACTCATTTCCTTGTGGTACAGGAGAAACATAAACATTGCCACATCGGGTAAAACACACTGTTGGAGGCAAACTCTCACCAGAAATCATACCAAAGAATCCTTGTTATTTTGTAGCTCAATGAGCAGAAGTCTGACTCTGGTTTATTTCAGGTTTTCATCAGATGAATTTTTGAACCTGACCTAAAATCTCTTTACCTGGTTCAATGTCTATTTTTTTTTCCTGCGTTTGCTCCTCTGAAGCGCCATGGGGCATTTCACTGCAGTAAAAGCACTATATCAGTGCAAGTTAATATTATTGGTTTTTGCCTCTATGTATATGATCTCTTCAATGAGGAGGGCAAAAAGGGGACATGAGATAGCTTTGGCAAATAGGGTTAAGGAGAATCCAGAGGGATTCTATAAATACATTAAGGACAAAAGGGTAATGAGGGAGATAATAAGACCCTTAAAGATCAGTAAGGCTGCCTATGTGGGGAACAGCAGGAGATGGGGAAATACTAAATGAATATTTTGCATCAGGGTTTACTGTAGAGAAGGATATGGAAGATAGAGAACATGGGGAAATAAATAGCGACACCTTGAAAAAATATCTGTATTACAGAGGTGGTGATGCTGAACATCTTAAAATACACAACAGTAGATAAATCCCTGGGACCTGATCAGGTGTACTCTAGAACTCTGTGGGAAGCTAGGGAAGTGATTGCTGGGCCCCTTGCTGAGATATTTGTAGCCACAGGAAATGTGCCAGAAGACTGGAGGTTGGCTAATGTGTTGCCCCTATTTAACAAAGATGGTAAGGAAAAGCCAGGGAACTATAGACCAGTGAGCTTGACATTGGTGGTGGGCAAGTTGTTGGAGGGAATCCTGAGGGACAGGATTTACCTGTATTTGGAAAGGCAAGGACTGATTAGGGATAGTCAACATGGCTTTGTGCATGGGAAATTGTGTCTCACAAACTTGATTGAATTTTTTTGAAGTAGTAACGAAGAGGACTGATGAGGGCAGAGTGGTGGATGTGATCTATATAGACTTTGGTAAGGTGTTCAACACGGCTCCTCATGGTAGACTGGGGTTAGATCACATGGAATACAGGCAGAACTAGCCATTTGGATACAGAACTGGCTCAAAGGCAGAAGACAGAGGGTGGTGGTAGAGAGTTGCTTTTCAGACTGGAGGCCTGTGACCAGCGGTGTGCCACAAGAGTAGATGCTGGGTCTACTGCTTTTCATCATATATATAAATGATTTGGATGTGAACATAATCATACCAAAATTGGAGGTGTAGTGGACAGCGAAGAAGATTACCTCAGAGTACGACAGGACCTTGATCAGATGGGCCAATGGGCCAAGGAGTGGCAAATAGAGTTTACTTTAGATAAGTGTGAGGTGCTGTATTCTGGAAAGACAAATCAGGGCAGGACCTACACACTTTATGGTAAGGTCCTGGGGAGTGTTGCTGAACAAAGAGACCTTGGAGTGCAGGTTCACAGTTCCTTGAATGTGGAGTCGCAGGTAGGTAGGATAATGAAGAAGGCATTTGGTATGTTTGCCTTTACTGGTCAGTACATTGAATGTAGGAGTTGGGAGGTCATGTTGCATCTGTACGGGACATTGGTTAGGCCACTACTGGAATACTCCGTGAGTTCTGGTCTCCCTGCTATAGGAAAGATGTTGTGAAACTAGAAAGGGCTCAGAAAAGATTTACAAGGCTATTGCTAAGGTTGGAGGGTTTGAGCTATAGCAAGAGGCTGAATAGACTGAGGCTATTTGCCCTGGAGCATCGGAGTCTGAGGGGTGACCTTATAGAGGTTTATAAAATCATGAGTGGCGTGAATTGGGTGAAAAGTCAAGGGCTTTTTCCCGGGGTAGAGGAGCCCAAATCGAGAGGGCATAGGTTGAAGGTGAGAGGAGAAAGATTTAAAAGGGACCTAAGGGGCAACTTTTTCACACAGAAGGTGGTGCATATATGGAATGTGCTGGCAGAGGAAGTGGTGGAGGCTGGTACAATCACAACATTTAAAAGGCATCTGGGTAGGTATATGAGTGGGAAGGGTTTAGAGAGATATAGGCCAAATGCTGGCAAATGGGACTAGATTTATTTAGGATATCTGGTTGGCATGGACAGATTGGACCAAATGGTCTGTTTCCGTGCTGTGTATCCCTATGACTTTATGACTCCAGAACTCTTTCAAATATGAAGAAGATTTATTCTAGTCAGATTTCACACCCTTAATCTTCCCCAACAGTGAGAGGTTACTCATATCTGAAGTCTATACTGCCAATTGTTTATAGAGGAGACCTCAAAGCTCCAAACTCAATTGCATTTCCAATAATGCAATCTGTGCGACTGCATTTGTTGTGAATTGGAAAACTGCTTTTAAAAAGGCAATCTCTATTGATAGTGGTAACCTTGAGTTAAGTCTGTGCAAGACAAACAGATCATAGCACAGTCCTGAATACTTTGCCTCAGATTTCAATCTGCACAAGGAGTATACAGTAAAATAAAAGCTGATCTAATAACTTTTCATCCTTGCCAATGACAACATGAACTTGCATTGATATGGTGTCTTTACCGCAGTCAAATGCTCCATGGTGCTTCAGAAGGAGCAATGTCAGACACAATTCAACACTGAACCAGGTCAAAAGCTGAGTCAAAGATGTATGTTTTAAGGAGTAAAGGAAAGAAAGATTCAGAGATGTAGGGATGATTTCACAACTTGACCCAGATAGCTGAAGGCATGGCCACAATGCTGGAGTGCTTACAACTGGGCAAGTCCAGGAGGCCAGAACTGGAAGAACTATTCCTAATTCTGGCCCTAGTTCTGCCCATTGCTTCTTGTCTGATACAGTTCTCTTTGCTATAGCTCTGATTAGGGAGCAAATTCTATACTGTGGGGCTGTGCAAAGTCACTGTAGGGCTGCACAAAGTCTCTAGTTCTCTCCTCAACTTATTTTTCTTTCTTCATTCACTGGATGAGGGCGTCAAGCATTTATTGCGCACCCCTAATTGCCCAGAGGTCAGTTATGAGTCAATCACATTGCTGTGGGTCTGGAGTCACATGTAGGCCAGACCAGGTAAGGATGGCAGTTTCCTTCCCTAAAGGACATTAGTGAACCAGATGGGTTTTTCTGACAATCAGTGATGATTCATGGTCATCATTGGACTCTTAATTGCAGATATTCTTTTAATTGAATTCAAATTCCACCATCTGCCATGGCGGGATTCAAACCTAGGTCCCCAGAACATTATCTGGGTCTCTGGAATAACAGTCCAGATGGCTGTGTTTACAGTCATTGATTCTACAATGAAACAGGCCACTAATACCACTAGATAACATCATAGGCCATCGCCTCCCCCTGCAGGCCTCAGTGGCCAATCTCTATGGCCAAGTTTTTGGTTGTCCTTCTGAGTATCGATATTCACCTCTTTCCAACTGCTATGTTGGGAAGCATCTTAACTTCTACATTAAGGGCATTGCAAGTTATTGTCATTGCACATGATCTCTTTGGCCAAGCTATAGATCCCAAGAATTCCTTGTGGCTCAGTGTTTACTGCTGACTGACTTCTTCTTCTATGAAGTACCTTGGAGCATTTTCTTTGACAGCGACAAATCTTTCGGATAAGGCACAAAACCAAGGTCCCACCCGCTCTGTCAGGCCGGAGGTAGAAGTTCTCACTGCCCTATCTCCAACAAAGGGCAGGGTTATGAAAATATTTCTTCCTTAATCCACTTCACACAAACAGGACGTCTGGCCATTGTCCCACTGTGTGTGTGTGTGTGTGTGTGTGTGTGTGTGTGTGTGTGTGTGTGTGAGAGAGAGAGTGTGTGTGTGTGAGAGTGTGAGCTTGATCTGCGCAAATTGGCTGCTGCAGTCCCTACATTATAATAGTGACAAGTCTTCTAAAGGATACTTCATTCATTGTAAAACTGCCAGATGATCTGGCAACATAAAAGGTACCACAGGAAGTGTTATAAACTAAGATACGCTTTAAATCACGACAAAAATTTACCCACTGGGAGATGGGGGAATGCATTCGTGCACAAAACTACCGTTCTTGTCATTGAAAATGTCTGCCATTCTAGTCACCAGTTAGTAAATAGAATGGTTGTTTACAATGGGAAGATAAACGTATCGCGGAGAAAGGAAGAGGGAATGCTGCTGATAGGGTGAGGTAAGTAGCATAGGAGGGGGTTTGCGCGTTTCATAACATTTAGATTACAACAGTTGGGCTGAATGGCCTGATCTGCTGCACAACCAATGAGTGAAGACACAGCCAGCATCAGTGGAGCAAATGGGGGTTTAAGGCTGAGTTTCAAATCAGTAAATCAGAAGTAAACCAAAGAAGCAGAACAGGACTTGAACATTTGGTATCTAACGTGCCTTCTGATTAGGTATCGCCTCATTTGGAAAAGTTCACTGGGAATGAGCTACTATTTTTACCTCTCACCACACATTTTCTTTCCATTTTTCCTTTCTTAGCGAAAGGAAGGCCTTTAAATCAACTCTAAATTACACTGAAATGATCCTTATTAAAATCTATGTTTATGCAACACCTCTACAGTGTGAAGACATGAAACATATTCAGCCAGTTAGAGCGTACTATTTTTAAACAGTAGTTCTGTTTGTTATAGAGTTGTGAAATTATGCCGCCGTCTCCAATGGCACAGCATTAGTTTCTACTTGAGCTATGTCACAGTCCTTCTAAATGATGAAGCAGATCGCCAATCATACAGGATACTTTTAGCCTTGAGCATCTCCTGATTTCAATCTACCCAATATTAACTGCTATGCTTTGAAAAATTTCACTCCTAAATCTCTCCACTTCACTCTTCGCCCTTTAAGCTGCTTGTTAAACTTGGAACAGGGTCCTGATTATTTGCCCTAATATTACCTCACTTGGCTTGGTATCAAATTATTTCTGGTAATTCCTCCATGAAGCACCTTGAGACAATTTGCTATGTTAAAGGTACTACACAAATTGAAATTATTCTCGTAAAGCTAGGCTGATTGGTACTAATGATGTTTCTCTAACACAGATTAATAGTCAAGGTTATTCCTGATAACAACTGTATTGTGTTTATAAGAAATTAACTTAGTGGGGAGGATTGTTGCAAGGTCAGTTCATAGCAACAAGTAAATGCTTATCCAAATCAACCAGCTATCAAAATCACCAAGAAATATCAAAAAGTAATCTCTTACAATTTGAAACTAGATGGATTTGTAATTATATTACTTTCCTCACCTAAACCTTAATGCACCTGGTATCACAGAACTCCACAACATTTGGCTAATGTGGTATACCGTATTCCCTGTTCCTGATGCGGCCTCCTCTACATCGGGGAGACCAAGCGGACGCTCGGAGACAGCTTGATCTTTCAAAGTGCTATCCAATGATACCTCAATGCCCTTCTCTTTGTCTATAAACCCTGCACAGTTTTCCCTAATATGTGGCCAATTCCCTTTCAAATTTGATTCAAGTGCTCTTTCAGGCAGCACATTGCAGATCAGAGCAGCTCACTACATTAAAAATTATTCTTCTCATTTCCCCTCTGACTCTTTTGCCTAGCTGACTTGAATGTTCAGTCGAATATTCAGCCTTTTCTTTTGTGGTTGAATCTTCCATAACAGGTTTCCACATCACATGCTACAAGGCAATGGGCCGCCAGAGTCCTTTCTGAATTTAAATCTACATTTTTTTATTGCTTTTCACGTCAGGCTTAATGCCTTCACTACTGTCCCTCAGGTAGGGAGATCTACGTGAAATACATAAGCTCCTTTATTACAGAGCTTTGTCTTAGTAATCTTCAGGCAGACATCTCCAAAAATAGGTTGAGTGCAGCTCCAACAACATTCAAGAAGCTTGACACCATCCAGGACAGAGCAGCCTGCTAGATTGGCACCACATCCACTGCCTTCAACATTAACTCCTATCATCACTGATCTGCAGTGACAGCCCTGTATTGCATCTACAAAACACACAGCAGCAACTCACCAAGGGTCCTCCAACAACACCATCCAAACCCGCGCACACATTCACATGGAAGGACAAAGGAATGGGAAACACACCACCTGCAAGCTTCCCTTCAATCCACATACTGGGTCCTGCCGGGAAATCTGTTATCACCACATTAATGTCAATGGATCAAATCCTAGAACTCCCTGCAGTTGGACTGCAGAGGTTCAAGGAGATGGTTCAACACCATCTTATCAATAGCAAATGGGGAAGACACGCAATCCATGAATAAGTAAGTATAATGTGACACCTGCTTAGGTGGAATGGAAGCTTCAGAGGGTTACTATGAAAAGGAGCTGGGCAACTCCTGGAATCCAAACTGCCATCTCTCCTCAAATCAATGCCACCTAAGAACTGGGCATTTAAATTCCTGACTTTGTGTGCAAGCAAGAACAAAAAGACTTCACCCCCTCGGTTTGTCTGTGGAATGGGAAAGGTGTGAAGTTATTTGAAGCTGTCAGGGCTTTAAATAACGTGCCCTAATGTTGAGGTCTGATCTTCTCCTACACATCTGAAAAGTTCTCAGAGTAAGAACACTTAAAAACTGACCAATATGAACTTCCAAGCATTCAACAAGATGACACCAGTTTAGGATATCTGGTTGGCGTGGACGAGTCGGACCTAAGGGTCCATGCTGTATGACTCTATGATTATCTTTGTGGATTTACAATCATTTCCCAAGATGTTTTCTCTTGAACAGAGACCTAAACCAGGGCTGTCAATGAGTTAACACCCAAAACAAATGGGGGATTCAGTAGAATCACCCTTACAGAGAATACTGGGAATATGGATTGTGTCATCTCAGAGTGTTTGAGGTGAAGACTACAGATATTTTTAAGAGGAAAATAAATAAATACATGAGGAAAAAGAAATAGAAGAATATCGTGATTATGGCAAGAAGGTGTAGGGTGAGAAGAGACTGATATGGAGTGAAAAATACCAGCAAAGGCCAATAAGGCCAAATGCAGGTTTCTGTGGCACACATTCTCCGGCTGCTCTCTTGCATGCCAGAAATCCACTCTTGACATCAAGGCAGCAAAACTATTCTTGAATATGAGCTTACGCAAAGGAAAGCATTACATAAGTAACTCTTGACATCTGAATTCAATGCTGTGGCATTTCTCGAGTAAATTCTGACGCATATCGATGAATAGGAATCATGTTGTCCTGTAACACGATAGTTGCGTTCTTGTGAGACCTCTCGAAAGAAAATCGCATTATAGGGAAATTGCTATGGAAAATGGCTATAGAAAAGTACTAAACTTGTACAGCAGAAAGTTTGCCTTATCCAAATAGCATCCATTATTCATCGATCGCATTACAGCCAATTTGTGTTAACGAATCATGCGTTACAACAGAATTATGTATATGTGTACCAAAGGCTTCCCTTTGTCCCAATTTAAAAATCTTCAGATCCAAATAAACAAAAGCCAACAAAAAAAAACCTTTGAAGTGAAGAAACCTAATAAGTATGTTTTTAGCCTATCTCCAGAGTTTAGAAGAACGAACGGTGATCCCATTGAAACAAAGAACTCTTACGCAGACCGTGACGGTACATACGGACAGGTTGTTCCCCCTTGCTGCAGTGTCTAGAACTGGAAACATAGTGCCACATTTTGGCTATCAAGGTGGCTATCAGAAATTTCCTGATTCACTGCATCCAGTTCCCTGAACAGTCCCCCAAGTCACGTAATTGCTAACCTCAGAAGATGATGGTATCGTGGCTTAGTTGGTTAAAGCCTAGTAAACAGGAGATCATGGGTTCAAATCCCAGCGGTGCCTTTTTCCTCTAGTGGTTAGGATTCGGTGCTCTCACTGCCACGGCCTGGGTTCGATTCCTGGTCAGGGAATGCAAGTTCTCCTCTGCTAGTTTATCTGGGACGGCACGGTGGCTCAGTGATTAGCACTGCTGCCTCACAGCGCCAGGGACCGAGGTTCGATTCTACCCTTGGGCGACTGTCTGTGTGGAGTTTGCACGTTCGCCCCATGTCTGCGTGGGTTTCCTCCCACAGTCCGAAGATGTGCAGGCTAGGTGGATTGGCCATGCTAAATTGCCCACTGTGTTAAGGGATGTGTAGCTTAGGTGGCTTATAGTGGGATGGGGATGAGTCTGGGTGGGGTGCTCCAAGGGTCAGTGTGGACTTGTTAGGCCGAAAGGCCTGTTTCCACACTGTAGGGATTCTATGATCATACATGGACACAGGGAGAGGTATGCTGATTAGGAGGCCCACCTCCCCAGTCCCCAGGTGTTTCAGAAGCCGTCAGGCTCTCCAGCTGTCATCACTCACATCCCCTCACGTACCTCCCACCCCCATGTCAAATTCAATATCAACCCGCCCCCACCCCAAATCACTCATTATATCCTCAATTCATTCCAACTTAATAGCCAGTGGGCACAACTCAGCAGCCATGTGGATAGGGAAATAAAATTCTGACAATCCAATACAGCTGTTATTTGTGTATGCTTGATAGTGGGGAAAAAAATCTTTCATTCAAAGCTTTTAAATCCTCAGCAGCACGGTGGCTCAGTGGTTAGCACTGCTGCCTCACAACATCTAGGACCCAAGTTAGATTCCAGCCTCGGGTGACTGTCTGCGTGGAGTTTACACATTCTCCCTGTGTCTGCATGGGCTTCCTCCAGGTGCTCCGGTTTCCTCCCACAGTCTAAAGGTGTGCTGGTTAGGTGCATTGCCCATGCTAAACTGCCCTGTAGTGTCTAGAGGTGTGCCGGCTAGGTAGGCTAGCTATGGAATAAAATATGGCATTGCGGGGTTGGGGTAGGGGGCTGGGATGCTGTTTGGAGGATCGGTGCAGACTTGATGGGCGAAAACAGCCTCACTGTAGGGATTCCACGTTTAATCTCCAGTTTTAAAAAAATGGTGTATTTTGTGCAAGTCTTTTCGATTCGTCTGGGGCATATGGGCATTTCTAACTGGGCTGGCATTTACTATCCATTCCTAAATGCACCAGAGAAGGTGATGAGCTGTCTTCTTGAACCGCTGCAGTCCATCTGCTATAGGAATATCGACAATGCTGTTTGGGGGGGAATTCCGGCATTTAGACCCAATGAAACTGAAGGAATAGTAATACATTTTCAAGTCAGGATGGTGAGTAGCTTCGAGGAGAACTTGCAGGTGGTGTGTTCTTATGGAGCTATTGCCCTGGTCCTTCTACAGTAGGTTTAACGTACTGCCTAAGAAGCCTTGGTGAATTTCTCCAATGTATCTTGTACGTGGTGCACCTTGCTGCTACTGAGCATCGGTGGCAGATGGAGGGGATGTTTTGTGGATGTGGTGCCAACCAAGTGGGCCACTTTGTCCAGGCTGGTGTCAGGTTTGTTGAATGTTGTTGGAGCCTCACCCATCCAGGCACATGGAGCATATTCCATCACACGCCTGCTTTATGCCTTGTAGATAGTGGATAGGCTTTGGGGGAGTCAGGAGGCAAGTTACTGGCAGAAATTGTAGCCTCATTATGTATATGCCAATTCAGTTCAGCTTCTGGTCAATGGTAACCCCCAGGATGTAGAGCTTTCAGCAGTGGGGGCTTCAGTGATGGTAATGTCATTGAATATCAAGAGGGAATGGTCTTGTTGAAGTTGGTCATTTGCGGCACATTTTTTGGCACAATTTATTGACAGATGCAGCTATTTCTCGCTCCCCACCCCCAAGTTTAATGGGTGGGGGATTTTAAAAGAAACTCAGATTATGACAATTAAGTTTATTCATCCTCCAAGAGTGTTTACATTTCCTTCATTGATTCGCGACTCCTGGAGTCAAGGTGACACTCTTCTCGAACTCGGTACTGACCTTGCTGAGTTGGGGAATTCCCTTCTGGATGAATCACACCTGGTCCCCTTTCCTCCGCTGGTAAAAACTGGATATTCCCAATTCTGAACAAAGCTGCTCTATCTAGCCTCAGAATAAGCAGATAATGATATCAAATTGAGATGCAGAGGAGTCTGTTCACACAGCAGGTTTGTCAATCATTACTTTTTTGTTGCGTTGATATGAGAGACCATACTGATGATACTAGGGAAAACTCCCTAGTCTTATCTCCAACAGTGGCATGGGATTTATTACACAGTTTAACAGATTATTATGTAAAATGTCACGGTGAATGTCACTCTTTGGATTGTGAACTGCTGCCTCTAATTTTCTCTTGCTTTGCATTTATCTTCCTTTCTCAGCTTGGATAACTGCAGTTAATCTTCTACCAGTGCAAACAGTTTCTTTCACGCCAATATCAGCAGGTTGTGCCCTTACACCTTCGCCCTAGAAAATTACGTTTAAATTGTGCCATAAAGCATCCCCGAAGATGCTTCACAGGATAGACTATTAAGTAAAACTTGCCATTGAACCCCATAAAGGGATAGTAGAACAGATGGTCAAAAGTTTGGTCTAAAAGGTCAAGTTTTAATGAGAATCTTTAAAAAGGCAGCGAGGTTTAGAGAGGGAGTTTCAGAGTTTAGGGACCAGGCAACTGAAGGGACAGCTGCCAATAGTGCAGCAATCAAAATGGGAGTGATTAAGAGGCCAAATTAGAGTGCACATCACTTGAAGGATTAAAGGGCCTGAGGAAGTTACAGAGGTGGAGAGTAGTGAGGCCATGGAGGGATTTGAAAACAAGAATGCAAATATTGTAACCAACAGTGAAAGAACTTTACAATAAATACAAGGAATGATTCACTTCATAGCCAGGGAATAGTAGGTGGGTAAACTTAGGAAGCAAACTGTAAACAAGCATCGGTCTGTTTCTATGCTGCATGACTCTAAGTAAGTAAATAGTCCCACAAACATTGAAATGTGCTCTCTTTTTACAGTATGATTTTCTTCATGTGTCTGTCTGATGATAAAAATTAAGTGCGTTCAGAAGGTGTCAATAAATATTAAACCATTTCTCCAGTTACCCCTGAGCTCCTCGGAGGTCTGGTCATATTTTTAAGGTTCTTTGGAAGGTACGAGTGTACCAGTGTTGTCTCCAGTGTCACGGACCATCTGCTGCTGGATTGGCAGGTGTTTTGCTGTTAGCAGCAGCGAGCCAGGCTCCCAACCAATGTCACACACAGGCCTACGCTGTAGGGGATGTGACAACTCCTGTGTGAGCACCAGCTGGTGAAAGTCGGCTGAGTGCACAAAGGTAAAAGTGACAGCCATGTTAGGTTCAATGGCATTTACCTGGAAACAATCAAAAGAGGTTTTCACTCTACAAGTTAGGTGCTTTACTCCGTTGGAGATGGCCACACTAGAACATTAAGCATTTGAAACAAGGCACCTTCTTGATAAAGGAACTGAAGCCACTCCTTGAAGTAACCAACCGGGGCATTGTAGAGTAACTGATTGCCACTTCAATTGTACACTAGCACTCATTAAGGGAGCCACGATCTCCATCGATAAGCAGTTGATTGGGAGTGAACAGGGAGCTACTGACAAGGTGTATCACCTTTTCCTGTTGACCTACTACTCGAGGTTTGAAGGAGTTGTTCAAAAACACATCAGGTGACTCTCAGAGACGTTTCGTCAAGGCTTTACTAACGTTCTGCTAACATTATTTCCAGGAATTCTCTGAAGACTTCAAAACAAAAAGAGTTTGTGCTGCACTAAAAGAAATATCAAGAGATAAGGCCTCTGTTGGTGCAGTGGCAGCGTATCTACCTCTGGGCCACAAGGTCCAGGTTAAAGCCTCCCAGCCTAGAGACACATCATAAGACACTCAAGCAGGTTGATTAAAACTGTTATTTTTGCGTCCAATCACCAAAATCTCCCTTTTATTAGAACAGAAATACAACATTCAGAAATAAAATCACAAAACTGGAAAATCGCACCGTGGGAAAATTTTAATTATAGAACGCAAAAATGTAAATATTTCCTTGTCAAGCATTCTTCCATATGTTGCTTCATATGAACTCCATGCAGTAAAAAACCTGCTGAGTAAGGCAGACACTAAATTGTTAATCTGGGGGATTTTAATGGCACTGGATGTACTGATTCACCTCCTGCATTCTGAAGCAAGTAAAACATATTTCTTGCAAATGACAGCTTTACAGAACATGTTTCAGACAAGTTTGATAATGTCAGCGTGTAGGCATATGAGAACTGCTATCATAAATTGGTTGGAAATTAGTCTGTAGCATTCATATGAGTAACCTTAGAGTTGCTACAGCAATGATCTACAAATCCTGATTATCTGGAAGTTTTTAATTCATTCTGAGGTGAGATATTAACTTAAGACCCAGTTTGTCTCAGTCACTAATTCAAAGAACATGGTGAGCTAATTAATATTTATCCCTCAGAGATCCCTAAAGGCAGGTTACCTGCTCCTTACCATTTATAGGAGCTTACTCTGAGTAAATTGGCTGCCATGGTTCCAACTGTACAACACTTAACCAGATTTCTAAAAGTTAGTTCATTGGCTGTAAAACGCTTTGGGACATATTGAGGTTGTGAAAGATTTTCTATATAAATGCAGGGTTGCCTTTCTAATTTAATTATAAATTGGCTGATTTGAGCCGTTGAAGGGATCGATATTGACCAAGACAGTGGAGAGAATTCTCTTGCTCTTCATTGAAACGGTACCATGGAAACTAAACTTTTACACCCACCTTATGTAACTTTTAGGTGTAATGCCTTGGAGCACACAATCTAGGTTTACACTCTAGCACTGACAGAGGGGCTACTGCACTGTTGGAGGTAGCACCTTAGGGATGAGATGCTAAGCTGAGCCCTTTCTGAACTCTCAGATAGAAAGAAAACATCCCATTGCCACCAGCTCAAAAGGAGAGGTCAGGCATCCTCCCTAGTATCCTAAACAACAATTATCCTGCAGCCAGCATTACAAAAACTAATTATGACATTGCTGGATGTGGGATTTCTTTATGCACAGATAGGCTGCTGCATATGCCAAAACTGGGACCACACTTCTAAAATACACCGGTGACCATAAAGTGCTTTGTGGCATCTTGAGGTTTCTTTCCAATTACAAAATTAACCGTTTCAAGTCTTTTAATCGTCTCTAGAGAAAAGATGGAAACCACAAACCCAGGATTTCCTATAAAGCTTCCTGCATAACTGCAACACAAGAGCTCATTCATTTGAGATGTTAGCAAAGGAGCTCATAAAAACCATATGCCACTCAGAGATAAGTCTCCATACCCATACCTATCCCAGCCTTTGTAAAGACCAGCTTCAGTCTCCTGGATTGAAGAGAATAATGCGCCAATACAGATTTACCCCTTCACATTCAGGCAGAGGCTGATATCAGTGGTGAGTAAATTGTTGGAGGGGACTCTGAGACAGGATCTACGTGCATTTGGAAAGGCGAGGACTGATTATGGATAATCAGCATGGTTTTGTGTGTGGGAAATCATGTCTCACAATTTTGATTTAGTGTTTGAAGAGGTGACCAAGAGGATAGATGAAGGCAGAGCAGTAGATGTTGTATACATGGATTTTAGTTGGGCCTTTTACAAGGTTCCGTATGGTAGACTGGTGAGTAAAGTTAGATTGCATAGGATCCAGGGAAAGAGAGCCAATTGGATACAAAATTGGCTTAACGGTAGGACACACAGTTTGGTGGTAGAGGGTTGTTGTTCAGACTGGAGGCCTGTGGCCAGTGGTATGCAGCAAGGATCGGTGCAGGGTCCACTGTTGTTCATTATTTATATAAACTATTTGGATGAGATTACAGGAGACATGGTTAGTAAGTTTGCAGATGACACCGAACTTGATGGTATAGTGGACGGTGAAGTAGGTTATCTAAGAATAGAACGGGATCTTGATCAACACAGCCAGTGGGCCAAGGAATGGCAGATGGAGTTTAATTTAGGTAAATACGAGGTATTGCATTTTGGTAAGGGAAACCAGTGCAGGACTTCCAGTTAATGGTCAGGCACTGGGGAGTGTTGTCGAACAGAGAGATCTAGGGATGCAGGTACATAGTTCCTTGAAAGTTTTGTCACAGGTGTACAGGGCGGAGAAGGGAGAGATTTGGCATACTTGCCTTTATTGGTCAAAGCACTGCGTACAGGAGTTGGAAGATCATGTTACAGCTGTTCAAGACATTGGTAAGGCCATATTTGGAGTACTGTGTACAATTCTGGTCGGCCTGCGAAAGGATGTTATTAAACTGGAAAGGGAGCAAAAAAAGATTTATAAGGATGTTATCGAGACTGTAAGGTCTGAGTTATAAGGAGAGGCTGGGACTTTTTTCCTTAGAGGCTGAGGGTGATCTTATTGTGGTTCATAAAATCATGGAGGGGTATAGATAAGGTGAATCGCCAAGGTCTTTTCCCCAGGTTAGGGGTGTCCAGGGAGGATACAGGTTTAAGATGAGAGAGGAAAGATTTCAAAGGGATCTGAGGGACAACATTTTTCACACAGAAGTGAATAAGCTGCCAAAGGAAGTGGCAGAGGCTGGTACAATTACAATATTTAGAAGACATTTGGACAGGTACATGGATAGGAAAGGTTTGGAGGTATATGGGCCAAATGCAGGCAAATAGGTCTAGTTGTAGAGTCACAGAGGCATAGAACAAAACGACGACTCTTTGGTCCAACAAGTCCATGCTGACCAGGTTCCCAAACTGAACTAGTCCCACTTGCCTACATTTGGCCCATATCCCTCTGAACCCTTCCTTTTCATGTACTTGTTCAAATGTCTTTTAAATGCTGTCACTGTACCTGCATCCACTACTTCCTCTGGCAACAAATTTAGGAAACTTGGTCAGCATGGGCGAGATGGGCCAAAGAGTCCATTTCTGTGCTATATGACTCAATGAGGGCTTTGCCCAAAGTCACCCGATGTTGGTGTGACTGTGACGTCTGTAGTTTGTCAGTGAGCATTCTTTAAAGATTATCAAGGCCTGAACTACACTTAGCCGACGTGTTGTACATCTTGATGGTCAGAAATACTATGGATCCTTCAAGCTTAGATACATTGGGCAACTAGGTTGACCTCCCTAAAAAGCATGAGGTTGCATAGCATAATGCTGCAACAGTGGGATATGTCTCCAGTACAGCAGAGAAGGTTTGGGGAAATTTGACAGAGATGCTCAAAGTTATGATTGACTTCGCTAGGAGAAACGGTTTCCAATTGAAGGAGAGTCAGTCATCAGAAGACACAGATTCATGAGGACTTTTGTTTTATGCAGTGAGTTGTGACCTGGAATGTACTGCCAGAATGGGCAGTGGAAGCAGATTCAATACTAACTTTTAAAGGGACTTTAGAACATAGAACATAGAATACAGAACATAGAACATAGAACACAGAACATAACAGCGCAGTACAGGCCCTTCGGCCCTCGATGTTGCGCCGACCTGCGAAACCAATCTGAAGCCCATCTAACCTACACTATTCCATTATCATCCATATGTTTATCCAACGACCATTTAAATACCCTGAAAGTTGGCGAGTCTACTACTGTTGCAGGCAAGGCATTCCACGCCTTTACTACTCTCTGAGTAAAGAACCTACCTCTGACATCTGTCCTATATCTATCACCCCTCAATTTAAAGCTATGTCCCCTCGTGCTAGCCATCACTATCGGAGGAAAAAGGCTCTCACTGTCCATGCTATCTAATCCTCTGATCATCTTGTATGTCTCTATTAAGTCACCTCTTAACCTTCTTCTCTTTAACGAAAACAGCCTCAAATCTCTCAGCCTTTCCTCATAAGACCTTCCCTCCATACCAGGCAACATCCTGGTAAATCTCCTGTGCACCCTTTCCAATGCTTCTATATCCTTCCTATAATGCGGCGACCAGAACTGTATGCAATACTCCAAGTGCGGCCGCACCAGAGTTTTGTACAACTGCAACATGACCTCACGGCTCCGAAACTCAATCCCTCTACCTATAAAACCTAAAACGTCTTCCTAACAACCCTATCAACCTGGGTGGCAACTTTCAGGGATCTATGCACATGGACACCGAGATCAAATCAGAGACTTTGGGGAAAGAAAGGGAACTAGAATAGGCACGATAGGCCAAATGGTCTCCATCTGCATTCTTTCAGGAGACTGCCATTGAATGTATTGGCAGTATTCATTTGTGCTCTATTCTACGCAAAAATTCTTGGGGATAGGTTTGAACTGGTATGACAACAGCATCAACCACAGTGTCAGCACAGTGCATTCCAGGAAAATTCCACACACTGCTGGCCCATGTCTGCATCACTTGGAGTGTTTGAAAAAGTGAATTGCATACAGTTATTCAATGTAGTCACTAAACGTACCCAAAAGACACTGCTACCACTGCACTGCATCATTGACATAGGAGGTTATTCAGCTCCTTGGCCCTGTTCACTCACTCAATCATATTATGGCTCATCTGCATCTCAATTCCATCCAGCTGCCTTAGTCCTAAGTCATACAATTACATTTATATAGAAATTGAAAACAACAGGCCATTCAGCCCACACAGTCCATGGTGGGATTTATGATCCTGTCAAGCTTCCTTGCATCCTTAAATAAGCGCAAAGTACTGCTGCGGGTGCTGGAGATCAGAAATAGAAGCAGAAAGGTGTGGAGAATCCCAACAGGCCTGGCAGTAACATTCTCTCTAAGCTATATATCCACAAAGTCTGCTGGAAAGCTCCACACACCTCAATCGGTGTGCTGGTGCCAGGCTTCCACTTCCAGAAGCAGTTGCTACACATGGGTTTCTGAAGTCTGCACAGCAGCAAGAAACATTACAGGTAATGTTATCTGGAATTACAGCAATCTTGTTTTAACTGGCACCTTATGAACCAGTACCCTCAATAAACCGGCAACAATTATATACCTCAAATACCATTAAGTTTACTGTATTATTATATCCAATTATTATTCAAGTGATTTATGCTGTAAATTAAGTATAACCATGATGTGTATACCCACGGTATTACATTTCTATTACTTAGTATGTTTTACATCAATTATGTGGACCTCTCAATTATCGAGAATATTTGATCAACTAGCAGACTCCTGGTCCCATAGATGCTGGATAATAAAACGTTTGCTGTATCTGGGGACAGAAACTGCACAGATGTAGTCAGACCAACTGTATTTCTTCAACATTTTGTTTTCATCCTTGTTATCCTTCATTATCGAATTGTATAAGTCTTCAACTTCCTTTTCTCTTCTGTTTATCCAGTTTCCCTTCATTTAACTCAACCACTCCCCTTGGTAGCACATGCCACATTTGCACCACTCTCTGCACAAAGAAGCTTCTTCCTAACTCCTGCTTGGATATGCTATTGACCATCCTAGAATAACATCCTCAAGCTTTGTTCTTCATTACATGTGAAAAATATTCTCTACATCCATCAAAATCTCTTGCAACTTTAAAAGCTTTAATCAACCTTCACCTCTGAAGACAAAAAGAGATCTAGCCTGTTCACCCTCTCGTGAACAATATAATCTCAGTTTGGATATCATTCTTGCATATGTGTTTTGTACCCTCTCTAGAGTCTTACTAAGGTGAGTATAAAAGGGAGACCAGATGTGTTTCTTTAACAGTGATCTTGCTATAAGTTAAGCCTTCCTAGAAGAACCTCAGATTTAAAATGATTCACTGAGCTGGCACTGGCTACTTTTTGTGGCACAGGATTGTATACGCTACATGAAAAAAATACTTCTCCTGATTGTTCTGCCCTGATTTGAAGGCTGTGCCCTCTTGCCTTGGACTGCACACCAACAGAAGAAGTTTCTGCTTACCCTACCGATTCCTTTCTAAATCCTCAAATCAAACCAGCTAGCAAATCTTCATGTCCCAACGAATACAAGCAAAGGAGAATCCAATTCTGCTCACAACCTAACCCATTGGACCCTGGAGATGTTATGATGATTTTTATAAGATTCATTGATGAGGCGTGGGACAGCACTGGCTGGGCCAGCATTTATTGTCCATCCCTAACCGTGCCAGAGAAGGTGGTGATGAGCTGCATTCCTGAGTCCCCTGAAGACCACATGGTGAAGGTACCCACCCACTTAGGGAGGCAGCACCAAGACTTTGACCCAGTGACATTGAAGGAACAACCATCTATTTTCAAGTTAGTTTGGTCTGTGGCTTGAAGGGGAACTTGCGTATCGAAGTGACTCCTGCCCTTGCCCTTCTGGATGATTGAGATTACAGATTTGGTCCGCATGTTGCTGTAGAGCTTCCCTTGAATGGTATGCACTACTGCCACTATGCATCAGTTGCAGCATTTGCAAAACAAATCATTTGATTGTTTAAATCCCCATCCTGTGTGATTGAGAGGTCAGTGCGAGAAAGAGAATTATCAGCACGTGTTGCAAATTCCTGAGGCCTTGCCTGCTTGTCTCTTCCTCTTTGTGTCATAAATGGCTAAGTTGGTCTTTTTCTGTTCCCACTTTAAAGTCTGATTCTGCTGCAGCCCAGGAGTGACAGTGTTTGCCATCTGCTGTTGATCATCACATCGGCTTTGGAAGGATGGAGGGAGAGAACAGATAAGGTGGTGAATGCAGCACGGATCAACTGGGGCAGGGGCTTCCAGAAAGCCAAGAGGTGAGTAACTGAGCTGCACTCCTTCCAAAGCCAATGCGATGATCAACAGCAGCCAGCAAACACCATTACTCCTGGACTGCAACGGAATCAGATTTTGAAGTGGGTACAGAAAAAGGCCAACTTGGCAATTTCCCAAAGTTCTAACCAGAACTGTCTCCCGAAAATGCTTCAGGCCACACAGAGAAGGTGGCAGGCAGGCAAGGAAGGCGTGAGGAATTTGCAGGAACACAGTGCATGCTGATTACTCACTGTGCAGCACTGACCTCTAACCTTTGCAAGATGGCGGCAGCAGAATAGGCAGTGTTCATGTTCTTGAGCCTGGGTTTTGTCGATTCGACCTGCTTTTTTTAAAAAAAATCTTCTTTTCTCATTTTTTTCCACATCCTTTTTTTAGATATTTTGTGATTTTTAAAAAAAAATTTAACCTTCTAGAGAGAGCTTGGTCAGGGAGGCAGCGGGGGCAATGGAGCGTGGCAGTGGTTGGGGCTTAGCGTGAGCCCGGATGGTGGTGAGTGGCAAACTGGCTAAGCATGCCCAGCACAAGAGAGAGCGAGCCCTCGTGGGGAAAGCCCAGCTTGGAGCCTCTGCAGGCCCGTGACTTCAGAAAGGTCTGTCATGTTTAACATATAACTTTCTTTCTTTAGCTTTCTACTTTATACTAAGAAGTGTTGAACTTTTCAACTTACTTCTTTAATTTTTTTAACTTTTGCCCCTAAGGTTTTGAACCTAGGTACTGAGCCAGGATTGGCAACATTATAAACTTGTCCTCGTACTCCTGTATGTGAGTACACAGGACAATATAACCTCAATCTAAGTCACACAGAACAATGAATCAAACAAATCATTTCTCATTACATCAACCAGCTGAATTGCTCGCTCCTGTCTGACCCTTTGTTGATTGGGTTAGGTGCTGCATCATGTAGTTGTTTAAACCTCAAGAAATTGCAGAGAAAGATAAGTAAATAGCAAAGGATTATGATTAAGGATTTCCCTTTCAGGAATCTGAACATTTTCTAAGCATACTTTAATGGCTCAACTCTACAGGTTAAGCTGCCCAATCCCCCTCAGATGCCTGAAAGCAAAGCAGCATTACTTTACAACAGGCTTTAAAAAATGTGATTGTACATTGATGCGCACACACACACACATGTCACAACACATACTGTAGCGTACTAAACAGGGAACTGTCCAATTCTGTAGAATCACACTGCACTGAAGGAGGTCATACATCCCACTGTAACAATGCCTACTTTCTGGAAGAGCTTTCCAATTAATCCTGCTCTCCTGTGCTTCTATTTTCATGTACTTATCCAATTTCCTTTTGAAAGTTACAACAAATGTACTTCTACCACCTTTCTTCAGACAGCCAATTCCAGAATACAACGACCTTGCTACATAAAAAAGACCTCAGATCATGTCTCTGAATTTTTAAAAGCATTTATTCCACAAAATTCTCAATCACTGTCTGTTTCAACTTCTGATTTCAAGTTGGTGAAAGTAAAATGGAACCAGAACCAATCTTCATTCCATTTACATTTATTACCAGAGTGCAACATTACAAGTTCATTTCTCCTAACAGTGTCAGAATATGTCTCTTTGTATAAGTTCAAGTAACAACCCCATCAATACCCTCCTCTTGCATATATTTAACCACAATTGATATGTAATTAGCAGTTCAGCAGTTAAGAGAAAAGGAGCTCTTGTGGTTTAGTCAGTAGTGCCCCTGGCCCTGAGCAAAAAGCTCTGGTTTCAATTTCCAACACAGGTTCATATCATGGCCAAACAACCCGTAAAACTCTCCAACACACACCAATGTCAGGAGGGGAAAAGAGATTCCTGGTCAGCCACATGATGGCAAGACACTGGAGCCTTGACCATCAGTATCTCCAGATTACAACAACCACAGAGTCCAGAACTAACTGTAACACGCCACATGGTTAATTGAAACTAGTGATTGAACCTGTTGAGCAGAGTATTCTCTCACCTGAATGGAGGCAGTTAACATAACACTGCCTGGACCACATGCCCAGGGGCTGACAGCTCATGATGGCTTTATCGGCCCCATCAAAAACTGATCCCTTGACTTTATTACCTGAGATGATCCTTTGGGTTGTTTATTTCCAGAGTTTTCCTACTGCCTCCAAATTGCCACACTGCTCCTCTGAGGTACAGCATTCAACCAGCAAAAATTCCCTCCGTTGCCTTTACTGATCACCGTTTACTCCATTCACCAACTACAGCTTCCATCCCTTTACTTGGCACACTCTGACATGAAGCTAGATGATTCATAACCTCTGATCCTGAGCTCAGACTCTGTATCTTTGCCATCACAAAGAACATCTACCTCCACTGCCTCAGATCGTCGCAGAAATCTGTGTGTCCAAAGCTCTTTTTTTCAATCCAGCCTTCATTCTTCCAACACCCTCCAGGATAGCCTGCACCTTCCACACCACATAGACGTCAGCTTATCCAAATCTCTGCTGCACCAAGTTGCAAACATATGCCTTTCCTTCACTCACTGACCCTACAATGCTTTCTGGTTAAACAATGCCTCAGCTTTGACTTAAAATTCTTGTCCTTGACTTTTTCCTGTGGTCTCACTCCTCCTGACTTCTGTGATCTCCACCAGGCCAAAAAACCCTCCAAAATATCTGCATTCCCCTCAGTGTGGTCTCTTACTTTTGTCTCTTCATCACCATCATTGGTGGCCATGCCTTCACTTGCTTACTCCCCAAGTCTGAAATTTCCTTCTTAATCCTCTCTACCTTCTCTTGTATGCTGCACCTATCTCAATTGTGCAAATTGGCATCAATGGATGGTGGAAGGGGTGGGGTTGGCTACAAGTTGGAACACAGTGCGAGGCTTGCCCACCAGCCTTTCCAAAAAAGGATCATAGGATTGGGAGGCAGCTGATAGCCTGGGCCTACACACCCATCTACCCTTTAGCTTGTTCCACCATTCAGCAAGATGATACCTGATCTCTGACCGTGCTCCATACACTTCATTATCACTTAACGCCTTTGGTAGATCAATCGTACGAATCAGTTAAATTACCCTGGTTTGACAACGAGTGATACCAATCTTATTTCTGACTCTGGTAATGTAGAAATGAGCAGCAGTTCACAGCCATCACCACTTTGTGACTGAACAGAGTGCCTGAAATTGTAATAATTTATATTTACAACTGGGCAAGGCAACGCTCATCAACCACACATACAGACACACACGCACGCACGCACATACATACACACACACATACATGTACACAAACATGCATACATACACACATGCGCGCACACACACATACACAAACATGCATACACACACACAACCAAAAAAAATCCACGGCCCAGACATAAAACAAGCATCAGTAACACAGGATGGCTACCACAGGAAAGACTAGAATGGCAAGCAGATACCTCTGAAAACACAGAGGTCTATCACATGTGTTCAAGATGTGGTGGTGCCAAGTGTTGGACTGGGGTGGACAAGGTCAGAAATCACACGACGCCAGGTTATAGTCCAACAGGTTTATTTAAAAATAAACCTGTTGGACCATAACCTGGTGTCGTGTGACATGTGCTCAAATAACAAAGAATGAACTTGAATTTCTTTTAAATCTTCCCCCACCTCAGGATCTCCCCATCACTTCACAGCCAACAACGTACTTGTGAAGTGTAGACACTATTGTAATACAAGAAACATGGCAGCCAAGTCGCAGACAGCAAGCTCCCACAAGCAACAAGGTGATAATGAGCAGGATAATCTGTTCCTGCGATGTTGATTGAGAAATAAATATCTGCTGATGACATAGGGGTGTCACTCTGCTCTACTATAAATACTCTCCAGTTTGAAAGGGTTGAGCGTTCAAGGTGCTTCCTGAGAATTAAACAAAAATTCAACTACTTGTACTTTTATAGCAAAATATATCTGGTGTAGTAAAATGTGCCTAGATGCTTCAAAGGAACACAAATCAGGCAAAATTTGGGACAGTACCATTTAAAGAGACATTATGAGAGGCGACACAAGCTTGGTTAAACAAGTAGGTTTTAAGGATGGTCTTACAGGCTGGGAGGCACAGAGAGAGAGAGAGAGAGAGGGAGAGTGAGAGTGAGAGAGCGTGCAGAGGTTTAAGGATAGAAATGTCACAAATACAGTGGGAGGGCCTGTTTTAAACAGCCAACCCTTTCTGCTATCACAGATGATGTGCAAGAGAAGCAAATTTAAAATGTTCACGATGCATAATTTGGTATCATGTTGCTGAACTGAATAAAAATTGTGGGTGTTAAGTACCAAAGTGCTATGAGTCCATTAATATTTAAATTTTATGCTGCTTAATTCTATGGTTTTTGTGCCAGTTAGAGAGGAGCTCAATCTGTGTCGCAGCACAAGATTTCACAAACCAGCTGGCAAAGATGAAGAACACAGTAATGAAGAAACTCATCAATTTTCCTTTGCATTGAAAAATATAATTTATTAATTTTCTTCTGTTCTTCCCCTCAAACCTCAATTTATTTTGTTTTCCCTTTACTGTAAATGAAATCTTTAAAAGTTTTGTTCTTGTTTCTGTTTCCAACTATCTTTCCCCTCCCTAGCTCTATATTTACCTCCACCTCAAATTGTAACTTATAGAGTGCCACAGGGATCAGTTTGAGGCCCTCTGCTATTTACAATCTATATAAATGGCTTGGATGAAAGAACTGACTGTGTTGTCGCCAAATGTGTTGCATTGCAGAACCCCCCACCCCACGGCAGACATGTCTAAGACCAGAGGGCATAAGTTTAAGGTGAGGAAACCTGACAAAAAGATTTTTCACCCAGAGGGTGGTAGAAATATGGAATGTGCTACCTGAGCGGGTGGTGGAGGCAGATGTTCTCGCAACATTTAAGAAACACCCAGATGAGTACTTAAAATGCCAGGTCATCACAGGCAAGTGCAAGTAAATGGGATTGGTCTAGGTGTTTGTTGGTCAGCATAGACATGCTGGGCCTAAGGGCCTGTTTCTATGCTGTATGACTCTATTACATAGATTGATAGGAAAGCAAGTTTTGAGGAGAATACTGAGTCTGCAAAGGATAAAAGAGATGTGAAGTGGGTAAGTAAAATACAAACGCAGATGGTGTATAATATATGAAAATGTGACGCCATCCACTTTTTGCAGGAAGAACACAAAAGCATAATGTCATTTCAATGCAGGGAGACTGCAGAATGCCGCAGTACAGAGGGATTTATGTGTCCTTGTATATGAATCACAACAAAAAAAAAACAGCATGCAAAGTAATTGGGAAAGCAAACAGAATAGTGCCTTGACTGTAACAGTGATGGAATATGGGAGTAGGAAAGTCTTGCTACAACTATACAACGCATCAGTGAGACAAGCGTACCATGTACTGCAAGGCCATCCAACATTTTCACACGGGCTGGGGGCAAGGGGCACATTTCAGCAGTCAGAGTGAGAAACGGACTAGATCCAAGTCCAGATCAGCAGCAACTATATGAGTTTTGCTTCAAGCAGGGTATTTTACCTGACACAACAAGGCTTACATTATCCGCTGAAACATTTAAAAAAAACTGGGCTCAGATGTCATATTATTGAAGAATCCAACAGACCGTTATTCCAGCAAGCTACTACATGCAAACCCTGCATTCACAGGCATGTCATTGTTCTGATATTAAATTAACAGTTCTTAACACAGCAGCACACTTTCATACACTCAAGGAAGCCCCGGGTAAGATGGAGTATGAGATCTTTATATCCTCAGGTCAAAAGCCATGAGACAATGATAATGACATGAGCATGTTGCTGAAGGTAAACTGACATACTGAACATGAGACAGTCAGGGAAAACTAACAGTGACATGGTTCATATCTGATGGGGCAGACTAGAATTCACATGAAAGTTGGGTGAGAAGTTTGCCCCAGTCTTCCTCATCACTCAACCTGAACTGTTGATGTTTTTGAGGACAAGAGGAGAAGGACAATGTTGTCTGCACGTCTTACCCATTTACCTAGCAGACCATCCACTCACTCAGACTACTGCAATACTCATGGGATCTTCAATATGCAGGTGGACTGGGAAAATCAGGACGGTAGCAGACCCCAAGCAAAGAAACTCATGAACAAAAACAAAGTTGCTGGAAAAGCTCAGCAGGTCTGGCAGCATCTGTGGAGGAGAAAACAGAGTTACCGTTTTGGGGGTCCGGTGACCCTTCCCCAGACCATTCCAAAGAAACTCATGATTGACTACAATATCTTCTCTTTGGAACAGCTTGTGGTAGAACCATGTAGGGAGCAAACAGTTCTGGATTTGGTGATTTGTAATGAGGCAGACTTGATCAGGGAGCTTAAGGTGACGGAACTCCTAGGGGCAGTGACCATAAAATGATAAATGTCACCCTGCAGTTTGAGAGGGAGAAGCTGGAATCAGATGTAACAGTATTACAGTTGAATAAAGGTGACCATAAAGACATGAGGGAGGAGCTAACCAGAGTTGATCGGAAGGGATGCCTTGCAGGAAAGACAGTGGAACAGCACTGGCAGGATTTTCTGGGGGTATTCAGGAGGCACAGCAGAAATTCATCCCAAGGAAAAAGAAACACACTAAGGGGAGAATGAGGCAACCAGGGCCGACAAGGGAAGTCAAGGACAGCTTAAAAGCAAAAGAAAAAGCATACAATGTGATGACGATTAGTGGAAAGCCAAGAACTGGAAAGACTTTAAAAACTAATGGAGGGGGAGGGGTGAAGATGAAACATGAAGGTAAGCTAGCTAGTATTGTAAAATAAGATTACAAGACTTTTTTTACATACATAAAAGGAAAACGAGCAGCAAAATTGACAAAACTGACATCAGACAACTGGAAAAGTAGTCATGGAGAACAAAGAACAGGTACTTTGCATCAGTCTTCACAGTGGAAGACACCAGTAGCATTACAGAACCACAAGACAGTCAGGGAGCAGAGGTGAATGCATTGGCCATCACTAAGGAGAAGGTACTGGGGAAATTGAAAAGCCTGAAGGTGAATAGATCACCTGGAAAGGATGGACTACACCCCAGGATTCTGGATGAGATGGCTGGGGAGATTGTGGAGACATTAGGTGGTGATCTTTCAGGAATCACTGGAGTAAGGAAAGCTTCCAGAGGACTGGAAAATGGCTCTAAGAAAGGGACGTAAAGGCATAAAATGGTAAATTTATAGGCCGGTTAGCCTTACCTCGATCATTGGTAAGATTTTAGAGTCTATTATTAAGGCTGACCTTGCGGAGTACTTGGAAGTGCACAGCAAAATAGGGCTGAGTCAGCACAGCTTCATCAAGGAGAGGTCATGCCTGAGAAATCTGTTGGAATTCTTTGAGGAGGTAACAAGAAAGTTAGATAAAGGCAAGTCAGCACATGTAAACTATTTGGATTTCCAGAAGACCACTGACAAGGTGCCATACAGGAGACTGCTAAATTAGGCAGTAGCCCATGGATTAGGGGCATGGATAGAGATTGGCCAACTGGCAGAAGGCACAGAATGGGGATAAAGGGGTCTCTTTCAGGATGGCAGCCAATGACTAGTGGAGCTCTGCAAGGATCAATTTGAAGAATGTCAAACAGTTTTTGCAAATGTTGCTTTGCTGGTACACAGGCTCAACTCATTTCACCCCTCCTAGAATGAAGGGTTATACTTAAAGATAAAGTGTCTCTCTCTTTTGAGACAGAGATGAGGAGGAATTTCTTCTATCAGAAGGTCATTAGCGTTTGGAATCCTCTTCCCCGGTGAGCAGTGGAGGTTTGGTCATTGAATATATTCCAGAGTCAAACAGAATTTTGATTGACAAGGAACCAAAGGTTTATGATCAGACTGAATGCTGAAACAGGCTTGATGGGCTGAATGACCTACTCCCACTCCAATTTCTTGTGCTTTTACGTCTCCATCTCTTCCTGTCTACGCCCCTCAGTTTTATACATCTCAATCATGTCCCCCTCATTTTCATTCTGAAATTAAAATAACCCCCATCTATCCAATCCCTATTCATAACAAATTCACCAACCCTACATCCTGCTAAATCTGCTCTACACCATCTCCAGTGTAATCATATCCCTCCTATAATGTGGATTTAAGAACTGCACATAATACTCTAGTTCTGGCTTAGCCAATGTTTTATACAGTTCCAGCTCTAAAACTCTATGCCTCAGCTAATAAAGACAGGTATCCCATATCCATCTTAAGCACTTCATCTACCAGTCCTACTACCTGAAGGGAGCATCAAAAGTGCACACCAAGGTCCCTCTGATCTTCAGTGCTTCCCACGGTCCTACTATTCATCATGTATTGCCTTACGTTGTTTTGCCCTGCTCAAGTAAATCACCTCACACTTATCCAGAATGAATCGTATTTGTCACTGCTAAGCCCACCCGACGAGCCTTGTGGGCATAGATTTAAGATAAGTGGAAGAAGGTTCAGAGAAGATATGAGGAAAGATTTTTTCACCCATCGAGTGGTGGGAATCTGGAACTCATTGCCTATAAGAGTGGTAGAGGCAGAAATCCTCTATCATTTAAGAAGCATCTAGACGTACACTTATGATGTCAAGTTATACAAGGCTATGGGCAAAGTGCTGAACAAACAGGATTAGAATAGTCAGGTGATGGCTTTTGATCGGTGCTGACTTGATGGACCAAAGGGCCTTTTTCTGTGCTGTAGACCACTCCTGACTCTGTGATATCAATGTTTTTCTAATTCTGGTCTCTTGAGCGTTCCAGACTTTAATTGCTTCACCACTAGTGGCTGTGCCTTTAGCTAGCTGGGCCCTAACCTCTGGAATTCACCTCCCTAAATCTCTACCTCTCTGTCCTTCAAGACATTCCTCAAAACCCAGTTCTCTGCCAGGATTCTAGTCACTTGTCCTAATATGTCCCGAAGTGAATTGTTGTCAAATTCTGTTTGACAACTGTCCCTCTGCCTTGGGACATTACACTGCACCAAAGGTGCTAGATAAATCCATGTGACTGTTGTTGATCATGCATGCTCATGCTGGAATGCCGGCTTGTGGATACCAGTAACTAATTTTCCAAACAGATGGACGTGTGTTCACATTTGGAGGTTGGGAGAATGGGAGGAATTGGAAGAGTGAGAGGGGAGACAGACCCTTATCACCAGAAACATAACTAGTAGATGAGAAATGCTAATAATGAGTAACCCTGAGGGGGAAATACAGTTGAGATCACAACTTGATCAGTCATTATCTTATCAAATGGCAGAGTAGGCTCTAAGTCCTTTATCCCTATGTCCTAGAGTGCCATTAATGCAGTAAAGAAATCACATGGCACTAAATAAATGCAAGTTTTTGTAGCTATTATTACAAGGATAACATCTATATTAATTGTTGTTTGGTAGTACAGAACTTGAGAATTGCCGAAAAAAGACACATTCCCATTCAGCTTTTCATCAAGCCCAGGACAATTCTCAAGATATTCAAATGTGAAGGGAAATCAACTTTTTCTACCCGGTATGAGAAGACAGCTGACTGGTTAGCAAGTTGACTCTGATTGATGGATCCTTCGCCATGGCAAATGCACCAGTTAAATGATGACTAGCTGTTAACTGCCAGGCTCTGTTTAAATTTAGATCTTGCAGGTTGACTGCTGTGGCAATTAGACCAGAGAGTGGCTGTCACCTGCTTTGTTGAGTTGAAACAGGTGCAGTGTGCACTCATATTCTTTCCATTTGCAAAGAACAGGGAATCCTGTGTTAATGTGATGGCCACAGGTTTGTATGAGAGGGCAGAACATGTGTACGGACCGCACCTGGTTCAGTTTGACAAAACTGGTGATGCCCACTTGCTCTTTCAATCATCAGAGCAAGGTGGGGGCCAATCAGGATCAACCTGCCTGGTCCTTTGGAACAATTAATGTTAATGTTGGAAATTTCATCAAGCCCCACCCACTGTGATTTCATTAGGATACGGACAGGAAAAAGCAGAATATCTTAGCATTTAGATATAGTGAATATCTATATCCAAAGATCTCCCAATGAACTCAGTTTGTGTCACTGATATAACTTATAACTGATTACGATCGAGCAGCAAAGAACATCTAGTTTACCACTATAAACCAAATAGGTCCTAAGATCCAATCGAGGGGAAAGTGGCAGCCGATAACACCCACCACAGGCTGGTGGCATTCCAGCATGTACAACATTGGGTATATACCTAGACAAGGCAGGTGGTGACCTAATGCTAATATCGATGGCAGATGGTGGCATTTGAATTCAATAAACTCTGATGATCATGTAACGATTGTCAATAATCAGAAAAAAACATATTTGGTTCACTAATGTCCTTTGGAAAACAAAATCTGCTGTCCTTTCCCGGATTGGCCTAGGAGCTAGGGATGGGGGAGGTGGCAGCAAGAATGGCAAGGAAACAGAGAAGGTGGGGAGTGGGAGGAGGGCAGAGGAGAAGAGCAAGTGGAACAAGGAGAGGAGTGAGGAAAAAGAGGAAAGAATACAGAGATGGCAGAGGCAGGGAAGAGCAAGAGAGATGGAGAATATATAGAGAGAGAAGAACAGGGAAGAGGAAAATAAAAGAGAAAGAGAAAAGTAACAAAAGCAAGAAGTAGAGAAATTCTGTAATGGCACTTAATTTTCACAAAATGGTTTTACTTTATAGATTTCACATCCTGAGACTTTTGCAAAAAAAAAACACCAGTAGTTTAAATTTTTCAATGAACATTGATTGCATTGAATTGGTACAAATGTGGCCATTTAGAGATGTAGTGGAGCAGAATCAAAGGACTGAACTCCTGCTCCTATTTTTAATGCTTTCTATATAAATGCTAACCTCTCCAAAGGTGCAAGGTTGTGGGAGGTTAGCCTGAAGCTGACTGCTGCAGATGGCCTGAATACAAAATTATGAGCATCTATTAGCCTACACGCTGCACTGTAACAGCTAACAAAGGAACTGAAGTGGGGCTCACAGCAGTGTCCCTATTTCTGAGCCACGAAGCCTGGGTTCAAGTCCCATCTGTGTAATAACATCATTGAACAGGTTGATTAGAAAATATTACAAAAAAACGGAACTGAACAAAAGCCAACAGGACAACGCCAAGATAAACGATTGAAAACTAAATTAAAACCTAAACACGTCAAGCGGTTGAACATAATTGCAGCTGTAACAGTGCAGTCAGCTTTCTGAAATATATATTTTAACATTGCAGCATTCAGTGCAAAAGGCAACTAGAACAAAAATAGAAACTGTATTTAAGGCCTTTGAAATAGAACTAATTTCAATTGTGATTTAGTCAGAGCCAGGAATCTAACAACTACTGTTGACTTTTTTTCCCTCCACAAGGACAATTTAAATGCTATTTAATTATTATTTCAGGTATTGCATGGTTCTGCAGTGGAATAACTCATTAACCGTCATCTGTGAAACAGTATCTGGCATGCTCAGATCCTCAGCATCAGATGGTTGAAAGTCTGAGTCCCACTCAAGGGACATGAGCAGAAAACCTTGTTGGAGGTTCCTGGTACAGTGCTGAAGAAATGCTGCAATGTCAAAGGTGTCAGCTGTTCAAAGAGACCTTAGACCAAGACCCCACCTGCCCTTTCAGGTAGATGTTAACAATTCCTCGGTTACAAAGTGGTAGGGGAGAAATTCCTGGAGTCCTGGCCAATGTTTATCCCTCCAGCAACATGTATAAAACAGATTATCTGGTCATCATCATGTTGCTATTTGTGGAATCTTGCAATGTAAAATGACTACCATGCTTCCTACATTACAGCAGTAAGCTGAAGTTTGAAAGCATTTTATTGGATAGGCAAGAGTTTTGGGATATCCTGAAGTCACGACAGACGTTATACAAATGCAAGGTTACCTTTCTGAACCAGCGATTACTTTGGGTGCAGATACGTATTCTAAGCTTCCTTACTCACACTGCATACACTTGGGATGGAAGAAAACTGCAACCACACTAACCAGAAAAACAGACAACAGGGATTTTTTTTTAAATCCAATAATCGCTATGCTTCTTGTGTTCCCTTCCCTCGGGCTATATGTTTATGATTGGGTTTTGAAGTGTGCACACTGGGAGTGCAAATTCTGTATGTCAACAACGTACACAGCAGCTGTGCTCTAATTACTTAATACTAACATAACAACAACCTGCACTCATGAGGTGTCTTTAATGTACTAAATGTCCAAAGACACTTCACAGGACATTATTAAACAAATATAAAACAGTGAACCACGTGAGGAGTTATCAGGACTTGGGCAATGACAAATGCTTCAAGGAGCAGCTTAAAGAAATGAGAGGTAGAGAGGAGAGGGCCAGGGTGGGAATGGATTGAAATGTAATCATGCACAAATGTCCTTCCTGGTTCACCAGTGTCATGTGACCTTTGCCTTATGGCAACACGGTGGCTCCGTGGTTAGAACTGCAGCCGCACATGCACCAGGGACCCAGGTTTGACACCAAGCTCGGTGATGGTCTGTGGCATCTGCACATTTTCCCCATGTCTGATTGGGTTTCCTCTGGGTGCTCCGGTTTCTTCCCACAGCCCAAAGATGTGCAAGTTAAGTAAATTGCCCATAGTGTCCAGGGATGCGCAGGCTAGGTGGGTTAGTTATGTGAAATGCAGTGTTACAGGGATGGGGTAGGGGTGGGTGGGATACTCTTCGGAGGGTCAGTGTTGACTTGATGGCCTGAATGGCCTGCTTCCACACTATAGAGATTCTATTATTCTATTTAAGGCAGTCACTGTAGGTAGCCACCGTGTGCCGGTTAACTAAAAGTACAGTACATGTAAGACTTTTGTCCTGTGAGCTTATAAATTGGTCTCGAAGTGAAGCCGCCATTGAGAGTTAAAGAGCTGTATTGAAGCACATCTACTAAAAGAGGAACACAGAAATATTCAGAACTGCTGAAAGCTGCTAAGAACCAAAGGAAACCACAGCAACTGAACAGAGAAGCAGGCCATAGTTGAAAGCACAGGGTAAGGCAATGGCTGTAAATGGTCCTCTCTTAGCACCAGTCACAGAGACGAACAGCACGGAAAGAGACCCTTCGGTCCAACTCATCCATGCTGACCAGATATCCTAAATTAATCTAGGTCCATTTGCCAACTTTGGCCTACATCCGTCTAAACCCTTTCTATTCATATACCCTTCCAGATGCCTTTTAAATAATTTTAATTGTACCAGCCTCCATTACTCCCTCTGGCAGTTCATCCCATACATGCACCTCCTCTGCATGAAAAAGTTGCCCCATAGGTCCATTTTAAATCTTTCCCCTCTCACCTTAAACCTCTAATTTCAAAATGAAAAGAAGTGATATGAAGTAGAACTGGCAGTTTTCTGATCAAACAAAAAGATTAATCTTGCCAGACACTGATAAGCAACTAAAGAGAGAGTTGTCTAACGGAATGGCGTAATTCAGAACAGTCAGCTGAGAAGATTTTGAAAGTGCACATCATTCCAACCAGCAGCTGTGGGAAGAAAAGCCAACAAACTGTATGTACAACATGTGTCTAAAAACACTGACAAATGAGGGAATCACTAGAAGAACAAATAGTTGCTAATGTGTGAGACCTGTTGTTTGTACAAGTAACTTGGGCAACTCAGTTGTTTTCTTCTTGTTATGTGGATGTTCAGTTTGTCAGGTAATTATTGACAAAAGTTCGTCCTAGTTTATCACAGTCATGCAACGTCTGCCAGGAGGCACTCACTCACTGCAGGCAGGCATCCTAAGGCTAATTCAATAAAGACAGCACACGCTAGACTATGATCCTCTGAGCTCGTAATACTTAATGCCCAGGCAACTGAAGGCACAGCTACCAATGCTGGAACAATTAAAGTCAGACAGACGCACGAGGCCAGAACTGGGATACACAGGCACAGTGAATTGCAGTTCTGGAGAACATTGAAGAGATAATTATACCCAAGTCCTCAGAATAACTTGTAAAACAAGGTCAAGAATTTAAAATCAAGGCATTGCCATACTGGAACCAATGAAGATTGACAAGTTTACTTTGCATATTATATATGCTGGCAGGGTTCACTTTTGAAAACATAAATATTTAGGAAGACGGAGTGAAAACTGAAGGGTTAGACAATCCATGGTTTTAAGATTCTGGGGAAGGTTTAATTGAAGAACAGAAATTGCACAGTAAGTCTACATCAAAACCAATGGTGAATAAGAAGCAGGGTGTGCTCAGATTAGTGAATATCAAGCAACAGCACTGCAATATTACTCCTCTCAGGGTAAATCAACTCTTTACTCGTGAAAACAATTCCTGGATACTTTTCCAGCAATTTTACAAAAGGATGACTACAATATTCCTATTCTTTAGGCCTTCATTCCCAACTCAGAATCTTTCCCACACTCCCCTCTCTATTTCCAGAAATTCATTTTCTACCTCAGACTAAACAATGATTTCACAAACTAGCTGTTTTCCAGTTTCTTACAACAGGTTTATACAATTACAATCAGGATAAATTTGTAACAACAACAACTTGAATTCATATGATTCATCTTAATTGGAGCAATAATCAACCAAACAATAAATGAACAATAAATAAACCAACAACCAAGCCCAAATGTGTAGCTATCAGGCCAGCTTATCCACTGCCTAATAAAACAGGTTGGTTATAACTGACATATTGAAGGAAAAAAAGTAGAGAGGCAAGAAGTTTAGGGCAGGTATTCCAGAGTTTAGGATATGACCTCAGCTATAGTGGAATGATTAAAATAGAGAACATTTAAGACATCTAGATTTGAGAAAATTTAAATTCAAAATCAACAAATCTGGAATATAAAGCTAGTCATATTGATGGTTACTATGACAACTATCACTGATTGTTGAAAAACCTCTGGATCACTAATGTCCTTTAGAGAAGGAAATCTGCTGTCCTTTCCCATTCTGACCTACTTGTGACTCTGAGCCTAAATCAATATGGTTGATTTTTAAATTGGCCCTCTGAACAAATACAGAAGGGGACAAGAGTTAATCTCATCACTGTGGGTCTAGAATCACATGTGGGTCAGACCATGTAAAGATAGCAGATTTCTTCCCCAAAGGATACTAGAGGACTACATTGGGTTTTTAGTCAACCATTGTCCGTTGCTACATGTTTGTCATTAGGCCTGTCTGTGTTTGAAGGTGCACGTGTTTGGGTTTAAAGGGATATAGTTTAAGTTGACATAGTAGCAATTAATGTAGTTGGTAGCATTCTACCACTTAGAAAAGACCAAGTCTGCTCAAAATAAACAAGTGTTTGCGTTTATTGATGGAACCAGGTTGGAGTATCTTTTCAAAACCAAAAGAACTGCGGATGCTGTAAATCAGAAACAAAAACAGAAATTGCTGGAAAAGCTCACCAGGTCTGACAGCATCTGTGGACAGAAATCAGAGTTAACATTTCAGGTCAAGTCTATTATCAACTGCATATAAACCAACATTTTCCTGGCTACCATCAGTTCTAAGGAAGGTTCACTTGACCTGAAACATTAACTCTGATTTCTCTTCACAGATGCTGCCAGACCTGCCGAGTTTTTCCAGCAATTTCTGTTTTTGTTTGGGAGTATCTTTTCTTCTGTGCTAGATATAATAGGAAAAGTAAAGCAAATTAACCACCTTGGTGATTTTTGGACATATACACTTTTGGGACATCTCGTGGAGCAGTAGGTCCATTTCACTCCTCCCATCAGGGTTGTAACACTTCCTTGGTCTATGTCTGTATTACGAAAGTCCAGGATCCTGTACATCTTTTGTAACCATTTCATCAACCTGTCCGGTCACCTTCATTAATTTTTTTATTCACATGTGGGACGTGGACGTAGCTGGCTGGGATGAGAATTTATTGCCTGTCCCTAGTTGTCCTTGAGAAGATGGTCTCCTTGAACCACTGCAATCCACATGCTGTAGGTAGACCCACAATGCCAATAGAAAGGAAATTCCAGGATTTTGACTCAGCAACTGTGAAGAAACAGCAATATATTTCCAAGTCAGGATGGTGAGTGGCTTGGAGGGGAATTTGCAGGTGGTGGTGTTCCAATGTATCTGCTGCCCTTGTCCTTCCAGATGGAGGTAGTTGTGGATTTGGAAGGTGCTAAGGATCTTGATGAATTTCCACAGTGCATGTTGTAGATAGTGCACACTAACCCCATCTCTTCTGTTCCTTGTGTTTTTTGGAAGCTTTTTAGATGTAATTCTTTGAAAATGGCAGGGTGTGTTGATAAGGCAAGTAAAATTGCATCATTTGGGAAACTTGTTCTTGTAAATGTGCCCTGAATGCAATATTCGGGAAATCATAATGAACCGTTACAACTCACTGGTTTAGCCTCAGCTGGAGTATTATGGCCAAATCTGGAGACATTACACTTTAGGGAGAGTGCCTAGACCTTGAAGAAGGCAAAGAGCTGGCTTACAAGGATGATACCAGGGATGAGAAACTTTAGTTTATGTGGAGAGACTTGAGAAGTTGAAGCTTTGTTCCTTACGGCAGAGAACATAGAAACCCTACAGTGTGGAAGCAGGCCATTCGGCCCATCAAGACCACAGTGACCCTCCAAAGAGCATCCCACCCAGATCCACGCCCCTACCCTATCCCTGTAACCCTGCATTCCCCATGGGCATTGCTGGACACTATGGTCAATCCAACTACCCTGCACATCTTTGGACTGTGGGATGGAACCAGAGCACCCGGAGGAAACCCACGCAGTCACAGGGAGAACATGCAAACTTCTCACATACAGTACCCCAAGGGTGAAATCAAACCCGGGTCCCTGGCCCTGTGAAGCAGCAGTGTTAACCTCTGAGCCACTATGCCACCCCACAGTTCATGGTTTAAGGGAGATTTTAAAGAAGTGTTCAAATGGGTTTTGACAGACTGAATAGGGAGAATATTTCCCTCTCATAAGTGGGTTGTTAATGAGACATCACCGATCTAAAATAATTTATAAAAAGGACTAAAGAGAAAACAAAAGAGAAATTTCTTTACACAGTGGATTTGTTATCGTTTGTAATGCTTGACCTGAAAGAAGCAGATTCCATAGTGACTTTCAAAATGCCCTTGGATATACACTAGGAGAGGATCAATTTGCAGGATTAAGAGGAAAGACCAGGGGAATAGGGCTACATTAGACAGCTTTTCCAAGAGATGGCAGAGGCACAATGAGCTGAATTACCTCCTCTTATGCTCAATGATTCTAATTATTCCTGAATTAGTGTGACTTCATGGACAATAGGCCTACTCAGCAACTGGAGCAGATTATAAAAACCCGAAGGGCTGAAAAAAATAGTTCTGAACAATCCAATCAAACCTTTAAGCAGATTCTAGTCCTCAGGTGTATTTGTTTTAGCATGAAGGACATATTTTGAAAGCAGACAATAAAGATGATTTACATTTCAAGTGAGACCTGACATTTTGGATATGTTATTTAGCCATCAGTACAGATTCCTTTCACAGACGAAAGTACTTAAAATTTACCTTCATTCAAACAGATTACCATATTGCTTCGCTTTACAGAGTCACTCAGTTTTCTTTTTGCTTTGACTTCTTTTCACTCCATTCGAGACCAAAACACATGGCCATCACTGTAAGACAGTCACCAGTAAATCCAACTGGGAATTCCGAAGAAATCCCTTCACCCAGAAAAAAGATGAGAATATGGAACTCATTAACACAGGGAATGGTTGATGCAAATGGGATCGACATTTAAGGGCTATTGTAGGGCAGTGGTAGTGTCTTGCTCTGGGTTAGAAGACCTTGGTTCAAATTCCACCTGCTCAAGGCATGTTATAAGATGTCTGAACAGGTTAATTAAAAACATCTATAGATATATTTAAGGGGAGACTATATAAGCCCACAAGGGAGCAGGAAATAGGCCATTCAGGCTGAATGGCCTGCTCCTGCGTTGTAAATTTTAATGCAAGTCAGGCAAAGCAGATAGAAGAAAGAATAAGACACTACACAGTTTAAGAGTGCTGTCAATCAGATAAAGAAAATTAATAGACCGTGATTTGCTTTTTAACGATGGATTATGTTTGAAATTTGAATGCAATTTCAGAATTATTTAACAATTTTACAGATGTCGCTCTTAATCCCCCAATTTCAATTGTTAACGATCATTTCAATTAATACCAGTAATGTGATGTCTTGTTGCACCCACTATGACAATATCGAGTGTTTCCAAGCTCTATAGACAGCTTTGATTGCTCTTTGGTCCCTGTGAAATTGTCTCGCAGGCTTTCAATAGGGGTTCAACAGACAATGCTGTGATGTGAATCTGTTTTCAACATCCATTCAACTCAGTTACCCTTCATGGGTATTTCTTCATAAAAGAGGGAAATTGGCATTGTGCAGAAGCAACAAATTGCATTTATAGAGCACCTTGAACATAACAAAAATGTCGCAAGGCCCTTCATTGGAGTAATTATTGCCACACAAGCAGGCACCAGGGACAATAACTCATGAAGGCTCCTTAGACAGCACTTTCCAAACCCATAACCTTTACTACCTCGAATAACAAGCGCAGCAGATGCATGAAATCACCGTCATCAGCACGTTTCTCTTCAACCCACAAACTATCCTGACTTGGAATTATATTATCATTCCTTTATTGTCATTGGGTCACAATCATGGAGTGTGTGTGTGCGTGTGCGTGTGTGTGCTGGCGTCAACTCTGTACACGTGGACCACAGGGGCTTCAAGAAAACAACTTGCCACCATCTCCTCAACAGCGACTAATGGGGAAAAAAATACCAGCCTTACCAGCAATACCAAGATCCCATGAATTAATTTAAAAAGTTTCAGAAGCTTGGTCAAAAATATTTTATAAAGCATATCTCAAAGGAGGAGTGTGATAGCTAGAGATGAGTGAGGATTTAAGAGCTAATGCCACAGTTCAGGGTCCAGGCAGCTGGAAGCATGGTCAGCAATGGCAGAGAGTATGGTCATTTTTTAGGTTTATACCAGAATAAACTGGTTTCTATTTCAATGTTGACTACTGCAAAACGTTTCCGTTTGACTTACAAAAATACCCACGGCAATTAAAATCACAGATGCACAAATGGTTAACACAGGAGGAATACAGAGGTGTCAGAAATTTTGAGAAGGTTGCAGAACTAGGAGAAGTATACTACACTCCAAAACAAACAACTGGTCAAGTATAGAACTAGAGCCAATCTTTGCACAGTTATATATTTATTTACAGAGTTACACATGACAAGCATACTCCTCCAAACCCAACAACCCCTGTTTTAGTCTGTACCTATTTACAGGGATTCAAGTTAATGCTCACTGCCTAAATACAGTTCAATTTTTGGGAAGTAGGGGTATAGTCTAATTATATACCCCAGGTGACCTCACTGAATCCAGCAAGGTCAGTGGACCACTGCAGCAGCACAAAATCCCAGCAGAACACATACTGTTTCAGCTGGGCTGTTTAATTATCCTGTAGGAGATGTACCTAGGTGCAGGAGACATGCAGATTGTTATGAGACAAGTGTTAATCATGCATTAACAATTGTCTCTTCACAGCACAGAACAGTAAAGCATAACTGAAGGCCATCCTGCTGGAGGTAAAGTGCCTTCCTTACAATCTCATTGCTTGTTAATAAGTATTCGACAAAAAGATATGTCAACTGCAGAACACTGCGCCTCCACCCCTCACAGAAAGAACAGAACCAAACCACAAGAAAAGGAGACCCTTGAAAGTACAGTACTGGGTCTAGATCAGACAGCGTTAATTATCCTTTATGGTTTTGATCATTTTGTTGTGTGATTACATTTGAAAACGGCAAGAGTTTAGGGTTAAAAGATAATCCAGCCACGTTTAAAACAAACAGAACTGCAGGAGCACAAAGGCCTCATAGGGAGGGTGTAGGAGGATCTAAAGACGTCTAAAAGTTCTTTTTGAAAAAAAGGCTAATTGCTATCATTTGAACAATGCAATAGCAATTTCCACTGATTCATTGCTAAGATTTCCGGAGCACCTTGGTAGCAAATTTCTCTTTCCCACATTTTATCTGAAGATTTCCCACCTGACCATCAAAACTGGGAGTATGCCTCAGCCATAGATTTTAACTACAGTGCACCTCCACAAAGAATTAACCCTGGGTCAAAGACATAAAGAGGTTATCCTGCCCACATAGTTAATATCAGCGTTGATGCTTCACATGGTCTTCCTCCCACTCAACTTTCTCCCATCCCATAGCATTTCCTTCTATTCCTAACCCTCTCATATATTGATTCTGCTCCAGGTATTTAGAGTTATAAAGGGCATCAATAGGTAGATGCAGAGAAGATGTTTCCACTTGTGAGCGGAAACCAGGAATAGGGGCTAAAATATAAGATTATCACAGATAAATCCAGTAGGGAATTCAGGAGAAACGTTTTCACCCAGAGAGTAGTGACAGTGTGCATCTCATTACCAGACAGAGTGGTGAAGTGAATAGCAAATACATAAGCAGAAACTAGATAAGTACACGAGGAAGAAAAGGATGGAATGATACGTTCATAATATGAATATGTTGATGATGATGATGTAAATGGTTGTGCTACCCTAAGAGAAGCAAACAAGCGATCAAGACTCAAAGAGGAGCAGAAGGGAAACACAGTACTTGAGAGCTGTATTCAACATAATGGATGTCACAGTGAAAATAGTGAGGTTTCAGCACTTGAGAAAGACTTACACCAAGGACAACCTAGGGATGAAAGGGATTCTGAACAGTGGCCGGCCAGGACAGTCTCTGAGTGTGGACACCAAGTGGACCCGAGAACAGAAACAGTGTAGAATCCGTGAAGAGCCAATCAGGAGCTCAGAGTCTTGGGGAGAAACAAAATCCACAGATGCAGCTGCAGCAGGCCAGGCCAGGCCAGGTTAACACAGAATTCTCTCAAATCAAGGTTGACAGGATTAAGGGAAAGGAGGTGGTGCTGTGGTTGGCCAGGTTGGAGGAGGGAGCTTGTGTATGGCACAAACATTGGCATGGACTTTTTAGCCAAATAGCCTGTTTCTATGCTATCGACCTGAGGTAATTGTCAGTGACTGTCAATTTTGATATTACTCAGTCTGTCACTCAAGACCTGCACCAACATTAGGCTCCTGCCTTCTGGCTGACACACTTTTTAACCCTTCATGGGATTTCTGTTGGGCCTGCATTTATTGCCCATCCCTAACTGCCCTTGAACGAAGTGCTTGCTTGGCCATTTCAAAGGGCAGGTAAGAGTCAACTAAACTGCTATGGTCTGGAATCACATTTAGGTCAGACCAGGTATGGGCAACCTATGGTCATTAAGGGACATTAACAATCCAGATGTGTTTTTATGACAATCAACCATGGCTACATGGTTGTCACTAGGTCAACTTATATTTCCAGATTTTTATTGAATTCAAGTTTTGCCATCTACCATGCTGGGATTTGAACTCATGTACCCACAACATTAAGGGCCCTGGATTACTCTCAGGTCTACTGACATCACCGCTGCAACACAGCCTCCACTTGCCACTATTTTTAGCTTTTCTTTATTAATCTGCTTTGTGGGGACGGTGCCATATGACTCACTTCCAAATTAATCATAGGCATTAATCTCATTCATAATGAATGGTGGTACAATATACAAGAAATAACCAGGGTTCTGTTTAAATTATCTACTGTTTCACTCTGCAATCAACAATTCATTGGCCAATTTTATTTTTCATGATTCATGATGCCACGATTATTTGATTTATTTATCATTTTGATCTCTATTGTTGTACAGTCAACACACCCAAGGACACCACCTTAAACATTTACTCCTTCCACCACTAACACACAGTGGTAGCAGTGTGTGCCATCTATAAAATGCAACGCAACAAATCACCAAGAGTCATTCAACAGCACCTTCCAAACCTACGATTTCTACCACCTAGAAGTACAAGGGCAGCAGACGCTCGGAAATGCCACCATTTCCAAGTCAAACACTATCCTGACTTGGAAATACATTTCAGTTCCTTCACTGTCACTGGGTCCAAATCCTAGAACTTCTTTCTTAATAGCACTGCGTGTATCATGCATCAAATGGACAGCTGCAGTTCATGAGGGTGCTTGACCATCTTCAGTTTGGTCAGTTTGCCAGACAGTTGGTTTGTGATGCAGAATGATGCCAATAGCACAGATTCAATTTCCACACCGGGTGAGGTTAGCATGAAGATCACACCTTCTCAATGTCACCCCTCACCTGAGGAGTCGTGAACCTCACCACCAGCTTTCTCCTCTCTATGAGACAGCAGCCCAATGGTCCTCCGGGACAATGGCAACTTAACCTTTGTCACTTCGTACAAGAACAAGAAAGAGTAGGCCATTTGGCCACTTGACCCTGCTCTGCCATTCGATAAGATCATGGCTGATCCAAGTGTGGCCTTAACTTAACTGCCCCCAACATAACCGACTTGTCGATCAAAAATCTAACTCAATCTTGAGCGTGTTTGTTGAGCAGGTCCCACTGCTCTCGGTGGTAGCAAATTTCAAAGGTTTAACACCCGTCTGAGAGAAGAAAATCCACCTTCCCTCTGTACGTACAAACGTCCAAGTTGGCATCAGGCATAGACCATTTAACCCTTTGAGACTGTTCCACCGTTCAACAAGGCCATGCATGGCTGATTTGAGTGTGGCCTTAATCCACTGCCTTAAATGGGAGTCCCCTTAGTTTGATACTTTCCCCCTTGCTACTGATTACTCCACAAGGGGAAACATTCTCTCAGCATTTACCCTTTCAAGCTCCCTCAAAATGTTTCATATTTTCGTAAGATCACCTCTCATTCTTCTAAATTCCAATGGGTACAGGCCTAGGCCTGGTCATCCTTTCCTTAGGTACAACCTTGTCATCCCAGTGAACCTTCTCTGAACTGCTGGCAATGCAATCATTTTTTCCTTCTTATTCATTCACAGGAAGAGGGCGTCACTGGCTGGGCAGCATTTATTGCCCAACCCTAATTGCCCAGAGGGCAGTTAAGAGTCAACCACATGGCTATGGGTCTGGAGTCACATGTAGGCCAGACCAGGTAGGGATGGCAGTTTCCTTCCCTAAAGGACATAAGTGAACCAGATGGGTTTTTCCCAACAATCGACAATGGATTCACGGTCATCATTAGACTCTTAATTCTAGATATTTAATTCAAATTCCACTAACTGCCATGGCGGGATTCGAACCCAGGTCCCTTAAACATTATCTGGGTCTTTAGATTAACAGTCCAGTGATAATACCACTAGGCCATCGCCTCCCTTATGATATGATAATCATATCATAATTATTATTGAATTGTAAGGGCAATTAAGAATGGATAACAAATACTGACCTTGCCAGCAAAGTTCAAATCAAGAATGAATGGGGCAAAAATCTATTCTCCCGGTGCTGAATATTTATACCAGAAGTATGAAACCTTCATAACTCTTAGGGTTCTTGTGGTGCAGTGGTAATGTTCCCACCTCTGACGCAGGAGGTCCGGGTTCAAGTCCCATCTACTCCAGCAGATGTGCAAGAATATCTTTACACAGGTTGCTAAGAAAATATCTGGAAACGTCATTATTGAGGTAATTAAGGTCTCCAAATATCACTACTCAATTGACTGTTTTCACAGGTAGAAATGTTCATAACCAGGAAATACAGCATTAAAATAGTTATCTAAAAGAGCCCGAGGTGGATAAGCAGAATTGTTTCTGGCGCAGTTAGTTATGATCTGAATGGGATAGCTGAAAGGGCAGTTGAAGCACATTTAACAGTATCTTTCAAAAGGGAACTAAATAAATACTTGTACAGAAAAATCACGTAAGGCTATGGGGAAACAGCAAAGGCATTGGGCAGCTCACTTGATGGGCCGAGTGGTCTCTTTGCTGGATCAATATAAGATGCACATATTATCATTATGTTTTGACTATTTCCCATCAATACCACAGATCAAAATCCAGCATACTTTAACTAAGAGCCGCACTTTCTCAAAATATTCCACAGGAGTTCATGAGGGAACTGAAAGCACTGATCCAAAGTACAAATACAATATTACTGAATCTGTAAATATTTAACTGCTAAGGTGCAGCATCTCTCAAACATCAAAGAATCAAAAAACAGTCATGGCTCAGAATAAGGCCATTCAGCCCATCGTGTCTACATTAGCTCTCCAAATGAGCTTCATGACTTACAACCATTATCCTGTCTTTTTCCAATACCCTTGCTCATTATTTAAGCACAGACAATCAACTGATGCCCTCTTGAATGCCTCAATTTAAACTGCCTGCACTGTATTAAAAATGTCCTGTGTTTAAAAAGTTTTTTGTCACATCACATTTGCTTCTTTTGCAAATCATGTCAAATCCATGTCTTCTTGTTCTTGAATCTTTGACACGTGAGTACAGCTTCTCACTACTTAATCTAACCAGCCCCTTCATGATGTTGAAAACCTTTGGCAGATCTTAGCCTTCTTCTCTCCACAGAGAACAGTCCCAATCTCTCCCATCTATCCTCAACAAATTGAGTCCATTTGGGTCCATCCCTGGGTCCATTCCTGTAAATATCTTCTGCACTCTCTGCAATGAGCTCACGATCTGCCTACACTGTGGCACAGAACTGTACACAATCTGCAAGCTGAAGTCTTACAAGGGTCTTATACAAGTGCAGCACAACCTCCTTGTATTCTGTGCCCCCAACAGTAAAGCCGAGAACAACCGAATGTATTATTAACTGCTCTCTCACATAATGTTGCTCTGCTCCTGCACCTACTTTCAAACTGTATGCCATATTTTATATTTGCTGTCCAGGTTCTTCCACCAAAATGTACTTCTCTGCATTGGGCTTTGTCTGCCACCTATCTGCTCACCCCATCAACTTGTCAACGTACCTTTGTAATGCTACATTGTTCTCCAATCGGGCAAGATGAGGACTCGGTGACAGAGGGTCAGCATCACAGAGCAGACGGGAAGGTGAATGAGGGATTACTCTGTTGATTACATACTGTGCACTTGCTGAAAGGAGAGGTTAAGATTAGCACTGCTTGCCTGCAAACATAGCATTTTACTTCAAGTTACGGTTTTAAGCCACTTAACTTCTGGGGACTTTGGGAATCGGATCTGCATGGAAGCCCTGTCCTGAGCTGTTTGGCTGAGTTTAACACGTGAGAGTGACATCACAGGAAAGTCATGAACTGATTGTTTGTTCAGTAGCTACTTTTGGTTTCAACTCCAGTAATTTTGTGAAAAGTAAACTTCTAAACAACCACAAGGGGAAAGAAAGAATTTATAGGTACAGGAGAGGGAGCTGATTTGTCAGTAGGAATAAATAACTTCTACTAATCTACAATTTACAGTTAACAGTACAAGAAATTTAAATAATTTTCCTACTTAAATTTTGGTTAAGACTAATCTGACTTAAGGCACAGCAGGGGAGCTCAGTCCCATTTGATGCACCGCCTGTAGTCCTGCAGTACGTGGGAAGTTTTAGATGTTCCTGGCAGTATGGATGACCATATCCTCAAGGAGTGCTACCATTGGCCAGCTTGAGCACCAGGTTTTGGAATGTGAACATTGGCTGCAGCCACTGTAGTGCATCTGCAAGGTTACGTCGATAGCACGTTTTTCGATGTGTCACCCACACCTTAAGAAGGTACAGTCAGGAAAGGAATGGGTGTCAATCGCTAAGAAGAGAGGCAAACAGGCAATCAGGAATGTCTCAGAGTGCATCGCACTCACTAACAGCTTTTTTTCTGTGTTGGAAAACGAGTGTGACAGTTTCTCTGGGGAAGTGTACCCAGAGCCCAGCTGCACAAGGCTCACAAGAGGGAAAGATTGGAAGGGTAATAGTGGTAAGAGATTCAATAAGGAAGGGTTCAGACAGGCCTTTCTGTTCCACAGAATGGTGTATCACATCAGGAAAGTCACCAAATGAACTGCAGGGCATTCTGAATGCAGACGGTGAACAGTCAGTGGTTGTGGTTCACATTAGTGCCAATGACACAGGTAGAAAAAGGGATGAGATCTGCAACTAGAATTTACAGAGCTAGGTCACTGATTGAAAATCAAGACCTCAAAGGTTGTAACATCTCAATTACTCCCAGTACCAAGCCCTAGTGAGTATAGGAGTAGGTATAGATGAAAGCACGGCTGAAGAATTGAACCAGGAGGGAGGGCTTAGATTCCTGGATCACGGGGGAAAAAGGAGACTGTACGAGTCCAATGGGTTGGGGGTGTTTGCAGTGTGGTTAATGGGGTTTTAAAATAAATTAGCAGGGGTTTGGATACACAGTGGAGGTACAATAATGGGTGATAGACAGATAAGTACAGAAGAAAAACCAAGTCAGTCTGCAAAGCAGTGCCTACGTAGTCAACGATAACAACAACGAAAAACCAAAGGAACTGTGAAAGCTGGAAATCAGAACCAAAAACATAAATTCCTGGAAAAAACTCAACTGGTCTGGCAACATATGTGGAGAGAAAGTAAACATTTCAGGTCCAGTGACCTTTCTTCAGAACCCACACAGTCAAGTAAAGGCACAAGCAAGCATGGCGAGGCTGGCTGGCACTTATTTTACCGAAAGGTGTCTTACGTGTAAGCGCTCATATTAAATTCCACTGTTTCAGACCATCACTTCTGTCCTACACTACCAGCCCACCTGCCCCAAGGTCATGTTTTGTTAACTTTGCTCTGAGTAGAGAGAGGATCCATTTGCTCCTTTCCACATTTGTACTGATACCCATTTCAGATCTCTATGTCTCCTTCACCACTATTAGCAACTCTTCTATCATTTACTCCGGGCATCCACGGAATCTGTTCCACTTTTTCCTCATCCCTAATACCCACCAAACCCCATCATGGATCAGCCAGGAACAAAAACAGAAGTTGCTGAAAAGCTCACCAGCTCTGGCAGCATCTGTGAAGGAAAAATCAGAGTTAACGTTTTGGGTCCGGTTCTAAAGAAGGGTCACCGGATCCGAAACATTAACTCTGTTTTCTCCTTCACAGATGCTGCCAGACGTGCTGAGCTTTTCCAGCAACTTTGTTCTTGTTCCTGATTTACAGCATCCGCAGTTCTTTCAGTTCTAATTATTCAGCCATGTTCCCATTGAGTGGCAGAGCAGGCTTGAGGCCTACTATTGTTCCTATTTCTTATGGTCTTTTGGTCAACACCATAACAACCATTTCCCAACGCCTTTCAGTTGTGAAGGAGAGTCACACCCGACTCGATACGTTAATCTGTTTCTCTTTCCACAGATGCTGCCAAACCTGCTGAGCTTTTCCATCAATCTGTCTGTATTTCACCCAGATGTTACCTGGGCTAGAGTGTTTCAGCAATGGAGTGGGGCTAAATAGGCTGGGATTATTTTCCTTACAGCAATGAAGGCTGAGGTATCATGGTTGTGGTGTAAGGAATTATGATGTGCACAGACAGGGTACATAAGAAATTTTGCCCCTTAGACAAGTCAATAACCATAAATTTAAGATAATGGACAGGAGGTATTTAGGGGACTTAAGGATGGTAAAGCTGGGGACAATCAGAGCCATTTAAATAGTATTTAAATGAATGCTTGAAACACCAGGTTACGGGCCAACTGCGGGAAAATGCATTTAGATATATTCTCCACGCCCAGCATGAGAAAGATGGGCCGAAAGTCCTCATTCTGTGCTGTGAAACTCAATGATTCTAATAAGAATGTAAGAAATAGGCGTAGGAATAAACTATTCGGCCCCTCAAGCTTGCACTGTCATTCTATAAGGTCATGGCTATCTACCGCAGACCACAATTCCTCTTTCTTGCTAATTCAGCAGAGTCGCCAACTGTCTGACATTTTAAAACTCTATCTACCTCCTCTTGAAATATCTTCAGGGATCTAGCCTCCACAGCTCTCCGAGTTGAGAATTCCCGACATTCACTACCCTGTGAGACAAGAAATTCCTCTGCATGTCTCAGTTTTAAATAAGTATCCCCTTATTCTGTAACTGTTACCTAGTTCAAGACTCCCCACTAGCGGAAACATCTTCTACCCTGTCAGGTTCCCTCAGAATGCTGTCAGTTTCAATAAGATCACCCCTCTTTCTTGTAAACTCGAAGAAACAAAGGCCTAACCTGAGTAGCCATTCTTGATAACTCAACACCTTCAACCCAGGTCTCAACTTAATGAAACTATTTTGAACAGGCTCCAATGCCTGTATATCCCTTATTAAGTACAGGGACCAAAACCCAACAGAGTTTTATAGCTGTGACTTCATCAATACCAGCTGTAACAAGACCTCCTTATTTTTCAACTCCAAATCCCTAGCAATAAATGCCTAAATTTTATTTACCATCTTAATTACTTGCTGCACCTGCACGCTAATATTTTGTGATTCATGCACAAGAACACTCAGATCCTCTGTGCTGCACCTCCATGGAGTCCCTCACTATTTAAATAATTGCCTTTTTGGTTCTTCCTACCAAGGTACATGCCCTCATACTTTCCTACATTAAACTCCATCTGCCCAGTTTTTAACCTTCTCACTCAAGCTAGCATTCTCATCTTGCACATTTCTTTTATCCTCGTCACAACACACATCCCATCCTTTTTTGTTGTTTCCCAATTTGGACACATTACACTCTGCCCCCTCCCCCAAGTCATCAATTTGGATAACAAGTAATTGAGGCTTTCGGCACTCTGCAAGTCTTTCCAATGTGGAAAAGACCCATTATTCTAGACTCTCTGTCTCCTGTGCATTAAACAATCATCAATCCATTCTAATATATTATCCCCAGTACAGTAAGCTCCTTTCTTATGCAATACCCTTTTATATGGCACCTTACTGAATGTCTTCTGGTCCTGCAGCCTCTTGGTGACATCCTTGACTTTGGCACCAGTGAGGGAGGAATCAATCCTGGAGTTACTGTAGCTGCCACTTGAGATCAGAAACCTGGAGCTCATGTACTTGCAGCTGATTGTACTTCCTACATAAGTGACTATCTGGAAGACTGGCAGGGTTGCCAACTTCCCATTCATTACAAGGCACACATTCTACTTGACTGAGCTGACCTGCAATGTTTTCACTGTATGTCCCTTACATTAACTTTCTTCTGGTTAGGATTACTTATATTGTTACATTAGATTGGCCCTGACTCCCTTTTTCCTGGTGTTTCTCAGTTAAGTTCAAGTATAGCTACTTCTTTAAAAATAATAAGCTTTTAAAGACTGTTCCTAGTAACAGTTACTTACCGTCCAACAAACTTACTGAAAAACAGAAGAAAACACCTCTTCTCTACTTTTCACCAAAGTCCCCAACCAGCTCACTTTATTTCTTGCAATAACATTTGCTTTAAACGCTTATTTACCCTATGCACCAAATTCCCACTTTGAACTGAACTCCCAGATATATTCACACGGACTCAGTCTCTGTCTCACTCAGGCAAAGTCTCTCTCACACTGACCGTGCACTTTTACTGATCATGCATTCTTAAAATCCCTTTCTTAAATGGCATTATGATGAGACACCTTCTAGACTGGCTTCCTGCTACAGTAATCAATGCCTTATTCAGGCAAGGAATTTTCATGATTGGTAAACAGTTGCTACTATCAGGAAGCTGCCTGTTTAACTCAGCTATTTTCAATTAAGTGTTGTTACTTTTTTGAATAAAGACATATAAATCTGTTCAAGTAATGCATCAGGAAACAGATGTTTCAAGTCAATGTAAAACATCGGCTTTGTCATCTTTACTAATTTCTCATTCAGAAATGTTAAGCATCCGAGGATGAAAGAGGGTGTTAGATAGGGTACAAATCAGTTGAGGTGCTTTGACCTGGATGCCATTGAGCTTCTTGATTGTTGCTGAAGCTGCATTTAACTGGACAAGTGAAAAGCATTCCATCACGCTGCTGGTTTATTTCTTGCGGATGGTGAATGGGATTTGAGGAGTCAGAAGGTGATCTACTCACTGCTGGAGTCCCAGCCTCTGAGCTGCTCTTGTACTTTCACAATTGATATAGCTGTCCAGTTCAGTTCTTTATCAATGGTGATCCCCAGCAAACATATGACAATGGATTCAGCACAGTGCTGTGTGAACAAGCAGTAATGAGAGAGTGCTGCACTGGCAAAGGCACAATACTGCCTTCAGTATCAAGTCAGTCAGATTTTGCGGGTTCAAGAAATTAGCCACTTGCTCTGAACACTTCTCATTCACACCAATCCTTTCAGTTCCTTTGTCACAGCAAGTCCCTTTCAACCAACACCTCTGTGACCATCATGAGGCACCCAGTACCTCCCTCCATAGTCTCACCTCTCACCCTTCTATAATCTCTCCATTCCCTCTACAAAGTACCTGTCCTCCCCACCAACTCCTAACCTCTTCCACATCCCTCTAAAACATTAGCCTTCAGCTGACTAGGCCCCAAACTCTGAATTCTGGTCTCAATGTTCTCACACTTTAAATATGGATAGGTGTCATCCCTAAAATATCATTCTTAAACCAGTGAAAAATACAATATTTGCATTTGTGTCTAACTGGAAAAATACAGACGTTAGCCAGCATACATTTTGATTCAGAGAGAGTTCAACGGAGTGTCTGAAAACATGTCTGTCTCCAGGATCGACATGAACCTCTGTCAACAATACCTTATCTCACCCTTTCAGTGGGCCATAAAGTGACACAGCACAGAAACAGACCTTTGATCCAACCGGTCCATGCCAACCATAATCCCAAACTAAACTAGTCCCACCTGCCTGCGCCTGGCCCATATCCCTCCAAACTTATTCATGTACTTGTCCAAATGTCTTTTGAATATTCTAACTATCCTCTCATCCACCATTTCTGCTGGCAGTTCATTCCACATACAAACTACACTTTGTGAAAACAAACCACTCCTCATGTCTTTTTCAAATCTTTCTCCTCTCACCTTAAAAATATGTCCCCCAGTCTTGAAATCCCCCACCCTTGGGAAAAGGCCCTTACTTTTCACCTTATCTATGCCCCTCATAATTTTATAAACCTCTAAAAGGTCACCTCTCAAATTCCTACACTCCAGCGAAAAAAATTCCAGCCTGTCCAGCTTTTCCTTACAATTCAAACCCTCCATTCCCAGCAACACCCTGGTAAATCTTTTCTCAACCCTCTCCAGCTTAATAATGTCCTTCCTATAACAGAGCAACCGGAACTGGACGTAAAACTCCAGAACAGGCCTCACCAATGTCCTGTACAACCTCAACATGACTTCCCAACTCTTACACTCAAAGGTCTGAGCTACAAAGGCAAGCATGCTAAGCACCTTCTTAACCACCCTGTCAATATGTGAGCAAACTTCAAAGAATTATGTATTGAACCTTTAGTTATCCTACAATACTACCGGAGGCTCATCTTTTAATTGAATAAATCCTGCCATTGTTTATAAAATTCAATCCTTCTATTTCGTTATTTCTTACGTGTCTACCCAGCTTCCCTTTAAATCTCTACTGTATTCACCTCCTTCCCTCTACCACTCTCTGTCGTGGCAAGCTCCACATTCTCGCGGCTCTCTGGGTCAAGCAGTTTCTCGTGAATTCATGAATGGGCATTCAATTCTGACAATTTCATTTGATGGCCCCTAATTGTGGACAATTCTACACGTGCAAACATTTTCTCTATGTTCTACATCTCAATCATTTGGAAGTCCTATATCAGAGCATTCCCCTCAACCTCTGGTTTCTGAGAGACAATTTTCTCTCTCACAATCAGATAAGCATACCGCAAATTGACACCACATATCTCAAAATGACTGCTGACCTAATGTAAACCACCCTCACTATGCCCCACTGCCAACAATCAGTTTGTGCGACAAAAGTAAGGCAAACAAATCCTTTACTATTCATAAAAGAAAGTGACCTAGCTGTTTCGGTACTGTGTGCTTTGCAGTTTATTGCACAGAAGCGTTTGTCAGCACAAGTGCTGAGTGAGTCATTTCGTACTTGCAGGAATGGTAGGACAATAAAATGTAGATTAAAATTCGGCTCACACACACACCGCACTCACATCGATGCACCGCTATCCTGCGGTGAACACTGCTTCAGATCGCCACACGACACAAGGTCATGTCTACTCAACACTGCTCCCAGTTGCATGGAAAAGACTAGCATTTATATAATGCCATTCACAACCTCAGGTCAGCCCAAAGCCCTTTCCACCAATATATTTCAGAAATGCAGTCGTGGTTAGAATGTAGGGAATGCAGCAGTCAATTTATGCACAACCAGCACCCACTAACCACAATCTGATAATAACCAGACAATCTGCTTTAAGTGATGGTGGCTGAGGAATAAAGACTGAACAAGGCAACAGGGAGAACTCCCTTGATCTACTTTAAAATAGTGCCAAAAATCCCTTTCTGTCCACAAGGGGAGGTGACAGCCTAGTGGTATTATTGCCAGATTGTTAATCCAGAGACTCAGGTACTGTTCTGGGGGCCCGGGTTTAAATCCCACCACAACAGATGGTAGAATCCGAATTCAATAAAAATTTGGAATTCAGAGCCTAAGGATGAACACAGATCCATTACTGATTGTTGGAAAAACCCACCTGGAACAGCCATCCTTACCTGGTCTGGCCTGCAATGTGGTTGACTCATAACTGCCTTCTAAGCAACAAGGAATAGGCAATAAATGCTGATCCAGCCAGTGATGCTGTCATCTTATGAATGAATGAACAAAAATGTGGACAGCAGACAGGGCTGTGGTCCAATCTGGAATTATGCTCCAGTCTTTGCAATAGGGTTTGAGCCTTCAGACTTAATGACTCAGACATATGATAGTACAACACACATTTGATGCCTTCTAAAAGTGGGATATAGTGTAATGCAGGTTTCGGTCAAAATAACGTAGGGGAAAATATAACAGCAATGAATAACTTGTATGGCCAATCAGAAATCTGTCACTAGTCCAAGCAACTTTTACTGTGAGCTCAATGGGGAGGGAGGTCTCAAAGGCTATCAGCCAACAGCTCAGCATTGGGAAAAGGACACCTGCGCTCAGTTCGCAACAAACAACTGCACCTCCCAGTCG
>JAHRHZ010000024.1:19175856-19187240 GCA_024137785.1 Ginglymostoma cirratum
TCCTCAGACGACATGTCCATCCTGGGCTTCCTGCAATGCCACAGTGATGCCACCCGAAGACTGCAGGAACAGCAAATCATATTCAGCCTGGGAACCCTGCAGCCCAATGGTATCAATGTGGATTTCACAAGCTTCAAAATCTCCCCTCCCCCAACCGCATCCCAAAACCAGCCCAGCTCATCTCCGCCTCCCAAACCTGTCCTTCCTCTCACCTATCCCCTCCTCCCACCTCAAGCCCCACCCCCATCTCCTATCTACTAACCTCATTCCGCCCCCTTGACCTGTCCGTCCTCCCTGGACTGACCTATCTCCTCAGTACCCCCCCACCTACACTCACCTTCACTGGCTCCATCCCCGCCTCTTCGACTTGTCTGCCTCCTTTCCACCTATTCTCTACTGTATCCATCTTCTATCCGCCTCCCCCTCTCTCCCTATTTATTTCAGAACCCTCTTCCCCTCCCCCATTTCTGATGAAGGAACAGTCTGAAGTCATATTATTCTTTCCAAAAACCCATTTTCATCTCCCTCAGTGTCCACACGACACGGCCCTACTCTCGTAGCAGCTTGTCAGATATATTCTCTGCTGAAGACATAACACCTAGAAATTCAAGCTTTGGGTTTAAACAATGTAGTATAGTGAGATATGGACCCACCAAAAATGACGAAGTAAATAATGACGCTGTTCTGCCATGAGCAGAGTCAAGACAAACATGAGCAAAACTTAGCATTAGAGAAATACTGCACTGCAGAGCTGTATTCAGTATATTGGTTATCTTAATGTAAAATAAAGAGTTTACAGTATTGAAAAGATTGAGAGAGCCCTACTCTTGGGCAAGGACAGACTAGGACTCAGAACAGGAACAGTCCAGTAAGACATTATAGCCTCTAAGTATGCAGGCCCCACACCCTAAAGAACCAAGAAAAGATAGAATCCATGACAGGACAAGCAGCACAATCGATAGACTTAGCTGCAGCAGGCCAAGGCCTGGTTACTTTAGAGTTCTCTCAAAGGACACATCTCCAACATTCAGGACAAGAGTGAGTCAAAGATAAAGTCAAAATGTGCGCTGGTTCTGCATAGGAAAAGAACACAATGTTTCCCAAATATCCATGAAATCACGGCAAGGAATAAATAACACTCACAGGACAGTGCTGAAGGTGCTATCACACTCAGCTGCTGAGACAATGGCGTGAATAAGTCCCATCAATGAAAAAGGCGAAAAACTGAACCTGCTACACCATCACAAACATTTCTGCAGTTATAATGCTGCAAGGTATACCGGTTGAAAAAAAACAAGATATCTAGTTGAATGTTTCCAAATGACTCCCAATCAAAGCACTTGGATAAGTTTTCTGTCCAAGTATTTACAGCTCTTCCTGATAGTGTCAAGGTTTTTTTTACAACTTCCCCTGTGTGAAAGTAGATTTTCAGCGCAATCTGGAATGAAATTGAAACATTATCCATCACTCTAACTACTACTCCCAAAATGTATATCCCTATGCTCCAGCAAACAACTTCTTCCATCACATTAAAAGGAAAGGAGTGCTGTTACATCATTGTTTAAGTTGTGCACAGTGCATTATAATGTGTATATTTCATACAATACCAGGGCATAAATGGGGTTTAACTATTAAGCCTGAGTTCTGGTTGGGTGTGAGGGCAGCCGACAGATCTGGAAGTTGGATTTGCCATCAGTAAAGTTTGGAAAATCATTGATCTGTCCCAATCACTTCTTCAAAAACTCATGACATTATACTTCTTTAACTAATCTTAACTCTAATTATAAATATTCAGGGCTTTATGACTGATCAGCCTAGCTCATTGGTAGTTCATCAGATTCTCTTTCTCTGTCATCTTCAATGAGTTGCTAAACTGACCATCTCATTGCCTGGGTTAACAGGCAGACTTCAGGAGGTCTGGGGAATTACATACACACATACAAATTAGGAGCAGGACTAGGCAACGCGGCCCTTCAGCCTGCTCTGCCACTCAATAACATCACAGCTGATCCCCTTGTGGCCTCTGTTCCACATTCCCACCCACTCTCAAAAACTAGTGACTCTCTTGTTAGTCAAGAATCTATCCACCTCTGCCTTAAAAATATTCAATAATTCCACCTCCAATGCTCTCTGGGGAAGTAGGTTCCAAACTTTCACAACCTTATATTGTGAGTAGAGTCTCATCTACCTCCTCCATAAGTGTCTCCAAGACCCAGTGGATGATCCACCCGAGATCTGCCTGTTCTTTCCAAAAATGATCAAACGCTCGTTCCTCCTCCAATACATCTATACCTCCACTGTCGCTATCACTTTTCAAACGACTTGGCAAAATAAAAACATCCTCTATATAGTCATGCTCTGATCCTGTTTAAATGCTGCAATAGCTCTTTATCCTTTTATATTTTAAAACAGCAAATAGCAGGAGGAGGCTGTTCAGCCTTTCAAGACTGGTTCATCACTCATCATGATTAACCTTCCACCTGAACTCCATTTTCCCAACCTATCCCCGTGTCCCATTGCACTCGAATACATTAATTGACTGAGCATTTATAATTCTCCAAGATTGAAAACGGCAAACATTCACAACCATCTGACTGAGAAAATTTCTTCTCATCTGTGTCCTCAAAGGCCAATCCTTTTTGATACTATGGGCCCCCATTCTAGGCTCCCCAGAAGGGGAAAAAAAATTTCCAAGCATCTACCCTGTCTAGCCTTTTAAGAATTTTACTGAGTTCATCTCTCAATTTTCTAAACTTTAGGGAATAGAAGTACTATCTGCAAAATGCATTTTGTCTTCTAAAATTCAGACTGTGCTCCCTGTGCAGTAATGACGGAGTATTGCCCTCTCTCAGCTGCTGTCTTTTGAATGTTATTTTAAACCAAGATCCCTTCTCTTTGGACATAAAAGATCCTACTGCACAGTCCGAAGAAGATTTGTCTTTCGTGTCCCAGCCAGTATATCTGAAACAACCGAAGTTTGAAAAAAAAATCTGGTCATTATCACATTGCTGTAGGCAAATTAGCTGTCAGATTTCCTAAATGACAGCTGTGGCTACATACTTTGATTGTAGTTTGTGATGTCCAGCAATTTTGGAAATGCTAAATAAATGCTTTTCTTATTATTGTTAGCTTATGTATCATTACATAAGTAGATTCCTAGCATCAAGAAAAATTCTTAGGGAGAATCCATCATCCAAGGTCAACTAAGGGAGTTAGGGAAAACATCAAACTTAAAAATACAGCATTTCATTGTGCAAAGACGGGTCATTGAGATCTACGACACAGGAAAAGATGAGGTGAGGTGAGGTTACAGCCTTTGGTGTCAAGGCTGCATTCGACTGAGTGTGGCATCAAGAAGCCCACGCAAAACTGGAATCAATGGGTATCAAGGGGCAAACTCCCTGCTGGTTGGAGTCATACCTGGCACACAGAAAGATGGCTGCAGCTGTTGGAGGTCAGTCATCTCAGCTCCTGGACATCTCTGCATAAGTTAATCAGGGTAGTGTCCTAGGTCCAACCATCTTCAGCTGCTTCATCAATAACCTTTCCTCCATCATAAGGTCCGAAGTGGGGATGTTCGCCGATGACTGAATAACATTCTCGACTCCTCAGATACTGAAGCAGTCCACGTTCAAATGCAGCAAGGTCTGGCCAATATCCAGATTTGGGCTGACAAGTGGCATATTACATTCATGCCACACAAATGCCAGACGATGATTGTGATAATATACTCCTCAATTACCTGGATGAGTGCAACCCCATCAACATTTGAGGAGCTTGATACCATCCGAGACAGAGTGACTGGCACCACAAGCATCCATTCCCTCAAGATCAGAATCAAGTTCAACTGTCCTCAAGCTAAAGACATACCATTCTTCCTTGTTCAAAGTAAATACCCTCTGGATGAATTCTGAGACTTCCAGACCTCCTGAATTTGTGATATCAGAGACTTGTGAATACATAAGATAGTGGTAAATGCAACCATATACTTGAATATACAAATGCTAACCATGTGGAACAAAGCTCAGGGGAGATGGAAAAGATAATGGCTCTGAAAGGGTTAATGTTGGAGCCTGCACTAAATTCCACGCAATCAGATGATGTCTTAAAGGCTTGGTTCAGGATACAGCAGAACACCTTCAGATCTTATGCAGTGCAGATCTAAGTCAACAAATCTTCTCAGTCTTAGAGACAAAGTCTAACCAGCTACTGCAACTGCTACACATTTGCTATCATATAGTAAACCACATCTTGTTAAGACTGAAAAGTGGTTGATCCTCTACCACAATGTAATAATTAAATCCTCAGACCACGTCAACGAAAGTGGATCCACAAATCCCACACCTGCTTCCTCCTTGAACAAAGAACTGATCAGTCCCAGCCTCATACCATCTTCCTCTGCCTGGCTGAACTTGATGTGGAGGTGCTGGTGTTGGACTGGGGTGGACAAAGTCAGAACTCACATGGCGCCAGGTGACAGCCCAACAGGTTTATTTGGAATCACACAAGCTTTCAGAGCACAGGCCCAGACTGCACCTGATGAAGGGGCTGCGTGCCGAAAGCTTCAGTAATTCCAAATAAACCTGTTGGACTATGACCTCGTGCTGTGTGACTTTTGACTCTGGCTGAACTTATTCTCACATTGAACTACTTCTCCTTTCACCATACTCACTTTCCTGAAATATGGGAACGAGTCAGAGTCCAAACTAACCCCACTGAGAAAGATAGAAGATAGAAGCAAGAGGAGGCCATTTGACCACTCCACCAGCTCCACTCTTCGATATGATCATGGTTGATCAGCGAACTCAGTACTGTAATCCTGACCTCCCCCAACCACTCCACCCCTGTCTATCTCTTTCGCCACAAGAGCTATATCGACCTTCTTCTTGAAAACAGAATGCTTTGGCCTCAACAACTTTCTGTGGGACTTAATTCCACAGAGTCACCACTCTCTGGATGAGGGGAAAAAAAACCTCATCTCAATCCTAAAAGGTTTACCCTTTATCCATAAACCATGACCCCTGGTTCTGGACTCCCCACTATTGGGAACATCCTTCCTGCATCTAACCTGTCTAGCCTCTTAGAATTGTATAGATTTCTATGAGATCTCCCCCTTCATTCTTCTAAATTCCAATGGATACAATCCTAACTGACTCAATCGCTCGTCAAGCGTGAGTCCTGCCATCCCAGAAATCAACTTGGTAAACCTTCGTTGCACTGCCTCGATAGCAAGAACATCCTTCTTCAGAAAAGGAGTCCAAAACTGCACAAAATATTCCAGGTATGGCCTCACCAGTGCCCTGTCTAATTGCAGCAAAGCACCCTGGGCCTTATATGTGGATTATAGGGAACATTCTTTGTTCCAGTCCTACTTGGGCTACTCTCTCTCAGCCCATTTTCTGGTACATTGACGACTGCACCATTGTTTCCTGCTTTTGCTCCATGCTGAAAAAGATAATCAACTTTACTTCCAATTCTCTCAGCTTCACATAGTCAATCTCAGATCTTCCTTTCCGACTCTCACCTTCTCTGTCTCTCTTTGTGGGGACACGCTATCGATTCATATTCGCTATAAGCCAGGGAGTCCCACAGATACCTCAACCATACTTCTTCATATCCAGCTTCAACTAATTCCATTGTCCCAGTTCCTCTGCTTCTGTCGTATGTGGTTTGATGAGCCAATCTTCCACAAGAGAGCTCCTGATATATCTTCCTTTCTCCCATTGTGATGGGCAGGGCCCTTCATCCTGTTAGTTCCATTTCACACACATCCACGTTATGTTCTTCAGCCCAGAATCTTCCAGTTCGACTGGCCTCCTCAGTGAATGGATCATGACCTTCCACTTCTGCCACTTCAATCAAATATTTCCTCCACCTCTCCTCCCCTTCAGTATTCCAAAGGAATCATTCCCTCTATGACACCCTGATCCACTCCAACACCCATTCCCCTAGCAATGACACTGCGGAGAAAGTGCAAGTGAATTCGCACCTGTCCTTTTACCTTCTCTGCTGTCATTGTCCTTATTCCGCAATGGGGTCTCCTCCATGATGCAGACAGCTCCTTGCAGAATGCACCCGTAGAGTTATAAATCTGAACACCCAAACCTTTCAGTCTCCTGCCATTTTAATTCCCCACGTCACTCTTGCTCCGAGCTCAGCACCTCCATTCGTTCCTATAAGGTTTAATGTAAGCACAAGGCATAGCATCTTATCTCTCAATGAGGGACTTAACAGCCTTCCAGGGAAAACATCAAGTTCAACAGCTTCAGGTCATAACCTTTGCCTCCTTTTAGTCAGAATGGAGTTGTTTGTGATAACTAAATCCCATTCACACCCTCATTAGACCCTCACCTGCTTCTTTACTGGTCTCATTATGGTCTTCTTTTTAACTTGGCCTGTCCGGCTTCTTGTTGTTTAATCTCTCCTTTCACAGACCTTCCCTTCTGCTGTTACCCTGCCACCTCTTCTCCCCTTCAACAATCCAAAAGAATCATCTGTTACAGCTCTAAATTTTCCCAGTTCTAAAGAAAGAACATCGACACAAAACATTAACTTTGTTTAGCTCCCTCCATCAATGCTGCCTAAACCTCCCAGTCACTTCCAGCATTTTCTGCTTCTCTTTTGGATTTTCAGCAGCTGCAGTATTTTCCTTGTGTATCAATGTAAATACAGAGCGTGGTGGGATCATTCCAGACCGAGAGTGAAGTGAAATACCACAGAGTCCTACGACACATAATGAAACCTCTCAAAGGGAAGAAATAACATTTCCATCTTTGAATTCAAACCTCAAAGATAAAGTTCTAATGTGCTGTCCGTGCCCTAAAGGACAATGAATGGAGAGAGAAATACAAATATCTATTGAAGAATATGTAAGTAAGTGTGCAAGTACAGCAGGCTGTGAAGAAGGCTTTCATAGTGAGAGGATTCGAGAGGACAGGAGCAGGGATATCTTGCTGCAATTGTCCGGGGCCCTGATGAGACCTTACCTGGTGTATTATGTGCAGTTTTGGCCTCCTTAGCTGAGGATGTTCTGACTATGAAGGGACTGCAACAAAAGTTTACCAGGCTAACTCCTGGGATGGTGGAACTGATGCTCAAAGAGAGACTGGATGGGTTTGGAGTATATCTACTGGAACTCAGAAGAATGAGGGGGATTTCCTAGAAAGCTACAAAATTCTAACAGGACTAGACAGACTAAACATAGGATGGATGTTCCTGATGACTGAGGTGTCCAGAAACAGGGTCACAGTTAAAGCATGTGGGTAAGCCATTTAGGACTCAGATGGGGATACATTTCTTCAGCCAGACAGTAGTGTGCCTGTGGAAATCTCTGCTGCAGAAAGTAGTTGAGGCCAAATCACTGAATGTTTTCAAGAAGGAGACAGAGATAGTTCTTAGGGCTATAGGGATTAAAGGTATGGGGAGAAAGCAGGAACAGGGTACTGAGTTGGATAATCAGCTGTGATCATACTGAATGGTGGAGCAGACTCAAAGAGTTGAAGGCCTACTTCTGCTTTTATTTTATGCTTTTGTGAAGCAAAATACCAAACAAAAGTTTTGTAGGGAAATTGTATTTCAGCAACAATCACATGACACGATATTAGCTGTGTGTATGGTGGCTCTGAAAATGCAAATTCAGAGCAGGAATAAGCCACTCAGGCCCTCAAGCCTGCTCTGCCATTCAAAAAGGTCATGGCTGATCACACCTTCTGCTCAAGACGCTGTTGTCACCTACTGCCAGCAGAAGCAGCCAGCAATGAAGAGAAAATTAACGGTGTGGTACCCGCTCGGTAAGTTAAAATCTTGTTTCACCATAAAAACTGATATAGAAGCACAGGAGAATGTACAAAGTCTTTTCGCTGGTTGGTACCCAACTGAGAGGTAAACTCTATCAGGAAAACCTGAAAAAGACGGAGCTTCCCCAGAAAAGCAACAACAAATAACTTTGTCTGACAGGTCTTCAAAATCACGAAAGGCGTTTGATACAGTAGACATACAGAAGAAGTTTCCACTTGTGGGCAAGTCCAATGTACTCACAAATCCAATTGGGAATTCAGCAGAAGTGGTGAAAATGCGAAACTCGCGACCACATTGAAGTTAACAATATAGACAAATTTAGGGGAAAGCTGGATAAACACAAGGTCGAAATGACTAGAAGAATATGTTGTCAGGGTGAGATGAAGGAGGGTGAGAAGAAACTCATGTGGAGCATAAACACTGGAAGGACCAATTGGGCTCAATTGCTGGTTTCAACGTTGTAATTCTATATAATTTCATTCAGCTGTCATAGTCTATCCCAATGAGCTACAGCACTTTCGATCGGATACAAACAGCACACAATTACCTCTGCAGGGTTAACCTCAAGGGTTGTCAGGAAGCTGCCTGCGATGTTCCACAGCAGATAGTGCAATCTCCTCACTGAAAGAATATGGATTTACAAATTGGATTTATAGACTACATGTCCCAGCCAACAGCACAGTATGATTAATATCTTTACAGATTTGGCTGTTTAGATAAGTAACAGGGCGGTCAGGAGGCCACAAGGGTTTGTTATTTTCATAGCATGTTTCCAATTGAGAAATGCACACTTTAGTGTCAGCAATGATTAGTCAATTGGGCAAGAGGCATGAGGAAACGAGTCAGGAAAACATTAAAATCTATCATTTTGTAAGGGATTCCTGCTGTAATCTATTTTCAACTTTGTTTGCCCTCTCATTTGTAAACTTTGTGTTCGAGTTTGCCAAAATTTCAAACATTCCTTTTTCAGACAGGGACAATTTCCAAATTTCCAAATTTCCCACCTTTAAATTTCCAATCACAGGGTGGTCTTCTAGTAAAACATAGACTAAGACTTTCCTGCAACAGTGAAAATTATCAATATATTATGTGGTACAAACCTGGATCTCTAACTCTACAATTGGTCAAATGTTCAAGAAGAGCTGATTTTTGGCTGAATCACGAAGACATACACACAAAGTTACAAAACATGGAATAAAAGCCGTGAGGGAAAAGCATGCATCTGGTTTTCACCACGACAACCTGTATTCATATAATGGCTTTAACATGGTAAAACATCCCAACTACATTTAGCAAAAGCATTCTCACAAAACTTAACGCCAAACCACATAAGGGGAGGTGACTAGAAATTTAGACAAAAAGGTAATTTTAAAGGACAGTCTAAAAGGAGGGCTATGATAGAGAAGAGAGGGAGAGGAAAAGAGGAAGAAAAAATGGTAGAGACATTTATGGAAGGAATTCAAGAGTGCAAGGCCTCGGCAGCTGAAGGCACAGCCACCAATGGTGAAGCGATTAAAATCTGGAATATACAAGGTGTCAGACTGGGAGGAGCACAGAAATCTCAAAGGGATGTTGAGCTGCAGGTGGTTCAGGAACAGAATTAAAAAAGTGTTTTTAAAAATCTGCTGCAGAGGTCACGGGACACAGAATTTACTGTGTAGAGTTTTCGTTTCCTTACATTAGCAGGAATTTATTCACAATGTAGGAGGTTCAAAGATAAGGGCTGTCTTCTGAGGAACATTTGAGCAAGTTTGGCTGATACTCACTGGAGTTTAGAAGAATGAGAGGTAACCTTATTGAAAGTTAGGACATGTGATGAGAAGGCATTTCCCATGGAGAGAAAATCTTGAACTAAGGGACACGGTTTAATAAATAAGGGATCTCAAATTTAAGACAGAGATGAGGAGGCATTTCTTCTGTCAATGTAGCATTAAATTGTAGGAATTCTCCACCACAGCGGCACTGGAGGCCAGGTCATAGAATATACTCAGGGTTGAGTTAGATGGATTTTTATGGGGGTCAAAAAGGAAAATGGAATTAAAGCCAAATCATCTATGGACTTAGTGAACGGTGGAACAAGCTCTAGAGGTGGAATGATTTCTCCTGATCCTATTTCTTATGTCCTTATGAATTCCCCATGGCAACCTAATCAAAATAAATGCCTTTAGACTCTTTACGTGGATGTCTGAAAAGTAATGAAAATTACAGAAAGCAGGCAGGAGAGTGAAATTAGATTAGATGGCTCGTGTGGAGAAAAAAAATGTGTATAAACTTGATGGGCCAAATAGCCTCCTTCTGCGCTACAGCAGCATACTATACAATAATAATGTCACACGGTGAAAGGATAATTTGACTTGATGAACAACACACTGGTATTACTGATTTCAGACACAGCTGACAGAATTTAGATGAGAGTGATTAATAGAATTCCACTCCAAGTACAAAAGCCAATTAGTTTTAAAGCTTTTCTATTCTCTTATTTGTATGTTTTATTTCATACCATCAACAATTTCATTCAGGAACTTGCCCATGCTGGGACAGCACCTTTAAAGTAGTAAACATCCTAGGTCAAAGCATTATCAAACCAAACGTGACACTGAAAAAAATAACAGATTTTTTTGTTATCCTCCCATGGGAATATGATAACTGCTTTGTAGCTGATGGACAGACTTTGGGGAATCGGGATGTTAGTTAATTATCACAGAGTAACAAGCCCGTGGCCTACTCTGTTTTTATACGGCCTTTTCAGTTCTGTTTCTGGCCAACAGTAACCCTCAGGATGTTGATAGCAGGAGATTCAGCAATGATACTCTATTGAATTTGTAGGGCAAATATGTAATTTGCAACTCATCATCCCAAGCCTCAATGATGTCCAGGTTTTGCTGCGTAGGGACACGTGGACCACTTCAACATCCAAGGAATTACGAATGGTGCTGAAGATTGCGCAATCATCAGCGAACATCCTCACTGCTGGCCCCGTAATGGACGGCAGGTTGTTGATGAAGCAACTGAAGATGGATGGGCCTAGAACACTACCCTAAGGAACTCCTGCTGAGGTGTCCTGGAGCTGAGACGACTGACTTCCAAAAACCACAACCATTTTCCTCTGCGTCAGTATGACTCCAACAAGTGGAGTGTTTGCTCCCTGATTCCCACTGATTCCAGTTTTACCAGGGCTCCTTGATGCCACACTCAGTCAAACGCAACTTTGATGTCAAGGACAGTCACTCTCACCTCACCTGTGGAATTCAGCTCTTTGTCCATGTTTGAATCAAGACGGTAATGAGGTCAGGAGCTGAGAGGCCCTGACAGAACCTGAACTGAGTGACAGTAAGGTCGTTGTTGAAGCTGTACTGCTTTATAGCACAGTCAATGACACTTTCCATTACTTTGCTGATGATTGAGGGAAGACTAATAGGGCTATAGGAAATGGCTGAATTAGACCTGTATCAGAGATAAAAGGTACTGCAGATGCTGGAGAATCCGAGATAACAAGCATGGGGCTGGATGAACACAGCAGGCCAAGCAGCATCATGGGAGCAGGAAAACTTGACGTTTCGGGCCTAAACCCTTCATCAGAATAAAGG
>JAHRHZ010000024.1:19192240-19235917 GCA_024137785.1 Ginglymostoma cirratum
CAGGAAGGCTAATGGTTCGGGCCTAGGGTCTAGGCCCGAAACGTCAGCCTTCCTGCTCCTCTGATGCTGCTTGTCCTGCTGTGTTCATCCAGCTCTACACCCTGTCAATCTCCACAGTTCATGAGTCATTGTCACACCAAGGGGTCACTCCCACACTGAGAGTCAATCTCCATCCCCTATCCATCACTGTTGTCTTCAGATAACACTTAGCTCTTGATACTGCAGTCACCTTTCAGCTCTTGCAACTTTCCCGATGACGAGGGATTAACATGGTAACATTACATGCTTAATGTCAGCATGAGGTCCAATTCTGCATTTTATGTCACATAGTGAAATTTAGGTTTCTGGAACCCCATAACAATATGCTCAGAAACAGGGTGGAGAAATAATATTTGCACTTTGCAGCTCTCTCGCTCCCTCCCTGCCTGCAATTCCTAGCTCATTGCAAGGGTTTTATGGTCTCTGCAACTTTTCCTTGAGGACAAACTAAGATTATCACTAGATTCCAGAATGGCCATGGGGATTTTGTTTAAACTGAAAACCAGCTTCTGCAAATGGATTAAAGAGGAAAGAAAATCAAGACTTTCATTTCTACAGCACCTTTCACCACCTCAGGATGTTGCTGAGCTTTAAAGCCAATAAATTACATACATTTAAGGACAGAGCAGAGACAGAAAACTTATCAATTGTATTAACTGGGCTGGTAAAGTGATTGATACTAAAGGGTAGCCACAGGGTCTGAATAGGAAATGGGATATGTTGTCAGTTTTTATGAGTCATTTGCAAATCTGATACAAAGGTAAAGCTGCCATAGTCCCACTGTCTCACCATAGAGAGACGACTGGTGGTGACTTAACCTCAGGCAAGGGCAGTCGTTTATGGTAACCACAGATACTGTGGGAATTGAACCCACACTGTTGGTGTCACTCTGTATTGGGAAACCAGCCGCCAAGCTAACTGAGCCCCTAGCTAGCCTGCTGATTCTGCCTGGTTGGGAACAGGGAATCTTTTGTGTATTCAGTGAACGTGATGGTCACTGCACTATAGAAACCTTGAGAGAACCTTGAGCTTTAGTCCCACAACTTTTGTTTCACGTAATGTTTTGCGCAAACAAACAAGCCATTCAGCCCAACAGGTCTATGCTGGTGTTTATGCTCCACATGGATCTTTATCCATTCCTTCTTCATCTCACTTTGTCAGTATATCTCTCTAGTCCTTTCTCGTCGGTGTTCATCCACCTCCTCCTTAAAAACAGAATAACCCAAAAGATGCTAAAAATCAGAAACAAAAACAGAAATTGCTGGAAAACTCAGCAGAAAAAACTCAGCAAGTTCTGAGGAAGGGTCATTGGACCCAAAACATTAACTCTGCTTTCTCTCCACAGATACTGCCAGACCTGCTGAGTTTTTTTTTAACCAGCAATTTTGTTTTTTGTCTTCCTAAATGCATCTACGCTATTCATTTCACTCACTCCTTGTGGTAGTAATTTCTACATTCTGGAAAATTTCACAAACTACAGAGGTATATACAATTATACCATTTGGTAAAATTGGAAGAAATCTAGGAAAAAAGCTGTGATGAATTCATCATTTGTATAAAACACACAATACAAAATGTAAGGAACCTTGTCTTTTTTGCATGGTCTTGCTGAATCAAAGTAAGCACAGGATTGCAGCTGCTTCACTGTATTCCACCTCTCCGGGTTAATGTGGTTATAGTGAGTGATGTCTCTCTGCTCTGCAGTAGCAGCTGCAGTTTCTCCATCCTTCAGCACCATACAACACACCCCGATGTCAGGGATCCTAAGGAGAAACTACCTCCTGTGTCGACAGTGAAATAATTGCTGCAGAACCACCATCAAAAGGGCTGTAATTTGGTTGGTTTAGTGCTTTATGTTCATTTTAACCTTTTTATGAAGAACTGCTTAGCAATCTGTGATATGTGCGTGTCTCTCTCTGTTATTTAAATGTACAGAAATCATTTGTTTCTGATACCAAACATTCTAGAGCAGGGAATGAGCACATTTGTTTAGTTCAAAATATTTCCTGAAGAAAATGAAAATGCATTGTTTTGTAATTGCTTTCTTTCAGTTTTGTTGTCCACGTGTTACTGCCTCTCTCTCATTTGAAGCAGTTGTAATTTTAAAATTATGTTATAGTCCTTAAAAATGTTAACTGATACAAGTGGAATCTGTGTTCAGAGGTTAAATGGAAAAGTAGCAATGGAGAAAAACTGATAAGCCACATTTTTAAAAAATAGTAATACCTTTTTTATTAAACAGGGCAATCATACCTTCAAATACTGAGGCCTTAAGCTCTGGAATTCTGCCCTTGAGCCTCACCTCCATTTCTCACTCCCCTTTTGAAACTAAGTCTTTAATCGTTTCAGTCTCCTACCCTTCTGCAGCTCAGTGTCAAATTTTGAAAAATACCTGTGTGGACACTTTATTGTGTTAAAGACATAAAATAAATTATTATGCAGAATTTGATAAAACTCTCGCCACCTAATTCTGTGGTCACATAACAAATATCAACTTCTACCATTTTATGTTTGTGAATGATTGCTCACGTAAAATTACACAGGATTGAGGGTTCAGAAACAGATTATTTGACTCTAGTCTGTTCTAGTGTTTTCTTTTCTCCAGTCCAGCTTTCTCCCATCTTACCTCATCTAAATCTATCCACATAACCCTCCAGTGTCATCTTCTTCATGTGATTGTCCAGCTTCCTCCTAAATGCATCTGTACCATTCTCTTCAACAATCCTTGTGGTTGAGTTCCACATTCACTCCATTCTTTGAATGAAGAAGTTTCTTCTGAATTCTCTGTTGGATGTCTTAATGGTTGTTTTGCCTGGGTGACTTCTACTTATGCTGTTACCCCACAATAAGAAACCCTGTTCCCACTCCAACAAAACCCTAAGTCTCTTTGCTTTTGTGAATACATCATCTCCTAAGTGCTAAATACCAACTGGGCTTGTGATACAGTGCACTGAAACAGTGGCAGCTTGCCACAGTACTAATTGAGATTGACATGGTTAAGAAGCCTGTTTCATGGTAAAATCCTACAACCAGATTGAATTAGAGAATTTGCGCAGTTAATCTATAAATCCAAACACATCTGGTCTTTCAGCTACTCTGCAGAGAGTAGAATCCTGAATATAGAAAATATAATTATATCAAAAACCTTGTGTATTTCCTATTACATTACAAACCCACTCGCCAATTTAAAGATTTTTAAGAGATGGTGGTTTCTCTGAAATGTTCCTGCTGTTCCTACCCAATTACCCAGAACATGGTGAGAATGTGGATAAGAACATAAGGAACAGAGGTAAGATTAGACCATAGGGTCCATCAATCAATACGATCGTAGCTACTCTTTCACCTCAAGCCCATTTTTCTGCCTGATTACCATATATTTTGCCTCTCCTAGAATCCAACAATATTTAAATTTCAGTCTTGACCCCTGCCTTGAATCACATAAAGTGGATGAGGTGGATAACACGGATGTATTTAAGGGGAAGTTAGATAAGTATGGGAAGGAAAAAGGAATAGAAGGAAATGCTGCTAGTGTGAGATAACGTCAAGGCGGAGGAGGCTTATGTGGAGCTTAAGAACCAGTACAGACAAGTTGGGCTGAATAGCTGTTTCAGTTCAGTGCATATTATGTGAAAGGGTCAGGGCATTAAGTTATTATGTGTTTGTAACATGGAACTCCTCTTTCACAAGGGCCAGAATTCACAATCAGAAATTCCCAAAATCTTTAATTCATGCTGCTTCCCTCAATCTCTCAACAATAGTTGCAATAAACAGTAAATATCCCTCAAGCCCCACTGGAACATCTCCTGTTCGAATCAAGTTGTTTTCAACATTCATCTGTGTATTCATAGCGACCTCCCTCATCCCTCTCACAACCCAGGTAATGACCATGAGACACATAGTAGCAGAGAAGATAGGAGCAGCAGTAGGCCACTCGACCCCTTGAGCCTGCTCCACCACTCAATATCATCAAGTTCCATACCCTCATCCCGCACTCCTGCTGTATCTCTTGATCCATTTAGCCACGAGAGTTATATCTACCTCTTTCTTGAAAACACAATTGTTTTGTCCTCACTTGCAATGGTATAAAATTACACAGACACAGGAGGAGAAGGCGGCTATTCAGCCCATTGTGTCTGCTTCACCATTCAGTGAGATTGTGGTTGATCTAATAATTCTCAATTCCACTTTCTTGCTTTTTCCCCAATAACCCTTGATACCCTTACTCATTTAAAATCTGAGCCTTGAATATACTTGGTGATCCAGCCTCCACAGCCCGCTGCAAGAAAGAATTCCACAGATCCACTACCTTCAGCGGAAAGAACCTCCTCATCCCAGTCTTAAATGGACAATCCCTCATTCTGGGATTATTCCCTATGGTCCCAGTCTCTCTCACACTGGGAAACAACCTCTCTGCAAATCAGTTAAGAATTGTATATGTTTCTAAAATGTTGCCTCTCATTCTTTTAAACTCCGATGAGTACAGGCCCAACCTACTCAACCTCTGATCATAAGAAGATCCCTCCATACCTAGAATCAATCTTGTGAACGTTCTCTGGACTGCCTCCAATGGCAGTATTTATTTCCATAGACAAGGGGTCCAAAACTGTTCACAGTATTCTAGATGTGGTCTAACCAGCATCCTGTCTAGGTTTAGCAAGACTTCCTATTTCTATATTCCATTCCTTTTGAAATAAACACCAACATTCCGTTTGCCTTCCCAATGACCTACTGAACTTATATGTCAGCTTTTTGTGATTTATGCACAAGAACTCCCAAATCCCTCTGTCCTGCAGCCTCCTGCTGTCTTTTTCTATTTAAATAATATTTAGCTCATTAATCCTTCCTGCCAAAGCATATAATCTCATATTTTCCCACATTATATTCTATCTGCCAGGTATTTTTGCCCAATCACTTAATCTGTTTCTATCCCTCTTTGTGTCATCCTCACGATTTGCCTTCCCACCTATTTTTAATGTCATTCTTGAATTTGACAAGAGTACATTCATTTTCCTCAGCCAAGTCATTAATACATATTGCAATTTTGTCTCTGGCCCTGATCCTAACGCATTCCACTAGTTGCAGGTTGCAATCCTGAAAATGCTCACATAACACCAAATTTCTGTTTTTAGTAAGCAAGTCCTCTATCCATGGTAATCCTACCACCAGGGCTACTATACAGTTAATAGCTTTGTATGTGGAACTTTGACAAATGGCTTTTTGGATATCTAAATATATTGCATCAACTGGTTCCCCTTTATCTACACTGCTTGTTAACTCCTCAAAGAACTCTAATAAATTTGTTAGGCAAGATTTTCCCTCCTTAAGCCAGACTAATTCTGCTTGATTCTAATTGTGTATTTTAAATGATCAGCTATTACATCCTGAATATAAACTGACAATTTCCCAATGGGAGGCATTAAGCTAACTGGCCAATAGTTCCCTATTTTTTGTTTCCCTCTCTTTTTGGATAAGACACTGCCCTTGACTATATTCTTCTTGAGGGCAAGAATTTAAGAACTTTCGTGCCTGGAGTAAGTGTTGTCTGTACCACACTTTATTCACGCCAACCTACAAATCTGCTTCTATTAACAATGACCTACTCACTCTGAATTGAAAGTTCCATATAAACTAAAACACAGAAATAGTCCACTCAGTCTTTGCAATTGTTTATGCACTTTATGAACTTCCTCCAACCATCGTTCATTTCACCCAGGCAGCTTCTTTTCTCCTCATGTCTTTACCTAGCTTCCCTTTAAACACATCCCTGCCATTTTCCTTGTGGAAATGAGTTCCACATTGTCACATCTATCTCACTAAAGAATTTTCTTCTGAATTCCTTATTAACTTTGTTAACGTTTTATATATGTCAACTAGTTTTGGATTTCCCCACCTTCAAAGTGAAATCAACTCTACGTTTCCCCCTATTGCCAATCTTCATCATTTTAATGCCTACTATCAGGGTATTTGGAGTCTCGACCAACTTAGTTTCAATGGGTTCAACTGCAGAAAGTGCTCCTGTGCTACATAATAAGTATTGCATAATTAAAGTATTTCATAAAATTCTGTACCAATAAATATATTCTTACTGTGAAAACTATATACTTTCTATTCACGTATTTTGAATAAACAAACCGGTTATTGATCGAAAGTCTTAGTCTAGTTTCAGTAAAATGTGCTGATTCTACCTGCTGTCTCTCAGGATAAGCAAATTCATTGGCAGCGCATATTGTAGAATCTGGCGCATTCATTAGTGTCATATTTCCCATTATCAGTCTTTCCCAAAAAGTTTATGAAACTTAGGAGTGCAAAAATACTGCCATTAACTGCATATTTTTCCTTAACATTCAATCTCCCAAAATGCAGCGCCTCACACTTACCCAGATTAAACTCCATCTGCCATTTCTCTGCCCATAACTGCAATTGATCTATATCCTGCTGAAGATTGTCAAAGGCAGAGAAAAGGCAGGAGTTTAATATGGGTAAGTGTGAGGCGCTGCATTTTGGGAGATTAAATGTTAAAGAAAAGTATACAGTTAATGGCAGGACTCGGAACAGCAGTGATGTACAGAAGGATCTCAGGGTTTAAGTTCATAGCTCCTTGAAAGTGGCCAAGCAAGTGGATAGGGTGGTAACAAAGGTGCATGGCATACTTATCTTTATTGTTCAGGGAATTGAGCACAAGCATTAGGATGTCATGTTGTAGCTTTATAAGGCTTTGGTTAGGCCACACTTAAGAGTATTGTGTTCAATTCTAGTTGCCACATTACAGGAAGAATGTGGAGGCTTTGAAGAGGTTTACCAGGATGCTGCCTGGATTACAGGGTATGAGCTTTCAGGAGAGGCTAGAAAAACTCTGGCTGTTTTCTCTGGAGCAGTGGAGGCTGAGGGGGGGGGGGGACTTGAAAGAATTCTATAAAGTTATGGGATGCATAGATAGGGTTGATGGTCAGAATCTTTTTCTCAGAGTTGTAATGTCTAAAACAAGGGGCTATGCATTTAAAGTTAGACGGGGAATGTTCAAAGGAGACATGAGGGGCAAGTTTTTTTTTAAAATGTAGAGAGTGGTAGGAGTCTAGAATGCCCTGACAAGGGTAGTGGTGGAGGCACTTATGATAAGGGCAATTAAGGGACTTTTAGATAAGCACATGAATATGTAAGGAATGGAAGGATATGGACCAAGAGATTAGTTTCATTTGGTGCCATGTTCGGCACAAAATCATGGGCCAAAGGCCTCTTTCCTGTGTTGTACTGTTCTATGTTCTAACACTTCCATTGATTTGGTCAGTTGCCAGAACAAAATTCTCAGGAAGGAGTACTGGAATTGTAAAATAAGGTTTATCGATGAGGCTTTCAAATTCATTGACAAGACTTTGCCAAAATTGAGAAAAAAAACCAAGAGCACAAGCAAGGTTTAAATTGAGCTCCATGACCTCTTTTTCAAAATCCTCTTAAGGCACAACCCCCACCCCACCACAGTTTGATGGTTTCAGCCAGACGAACAAAACAGGACTACTGCTAATGCAGAATTATGAAGAAAGCAGCAATGCTTTAGGGTACGGTTCCGTAATACTTAAGTAATTTTCTAGGAGCAGACCAGTGCAAAAGCTTTTAACAAATTATGTAGTAACGCACTTACATAATTACAATAAGTCCATTAGTTACAAGTAGATAAATCATACAGAGAACATTTTATTAAAAGCATCTCCACTACAGAATAAATAGAAAGTTAATTTACAATCCAACGTAATAACTACATCACTTTCCAAATATGGAATTTAAATCTGTGTACAGGTATAAAACACATCTAATAATAAATAACAAGTGTCATTGCCATGTAACAATACTAATTTTGACAGCAACACTATAGCATTCTGTGGTACTCAATGACACAAACACAATGATAGCTAGAACAAAACCTCTTGCATAGGACTATTGCATCTTGAGGCTCTTTCAACAGAATTTCCCGTCTTTTTGTACTGGAACACAGCTAGCATGCAGCATCACTAAAACATACAGAGAACCTAGTTAGTTGCCAGGACTTCTTGTAGGAAGTTGGTACAACTAAAACGGTTCTGACTGGAAACCTTTGCTCCAATAGATATTTAAAATCAAGATCCAATTGTCTCTTCTTCGACTCGAATTGGTTCTTCAAAACAGTAAACCACCAAAACGATGTTCTAAAACTATCTTCCTTTAACTCTTCCAAATTTTTTTCATGAACCTTTCCCCTATGAACTGTATCTATTAGGTTCCAGGCACTAACAAGATCTACAGGCGGTTTGAGTGAAAGCTACACTTTGTTAGCTTTGTATCTAAGGGAAAATAAAATATCCTCTTTCCTATTGGTCCCCAGATGACACAAACGCTAATCTTCCAATCAAGCATTTAGCCTTGAGTCTTGCATTAAGTTCAATTTTAATCATAACCTCTGCTTCCATTTTAATCTAGAAAGCAGCTTCTCTGGATTTGTCTTTTATTTTCTTGTACAATTACCATCCTTTTTAGCCTTACAGCATCATACGTTCATTCAATTAATATCTGCTATCTTCCAAACATACATTTTAGATGATATTTAACAAAGTTTTTTTTAAACATTTAGTTCTTTACTCCAATACCCTTCTTTTTTGGTCTTTATATTTCCTGAAAACCAGTTACATCTGACCTCTAAGTTCTGACAAAAAATTATCAACTCAAAGTATTAACATTGCTTCTGTCTCTCCACAGATCCTGCCTTACCTGTAGGGGTGTTTTCAGCAACTTTTTTTTAGTCCCCAGAACCAGGATACCTGTTCCAAACAACCTGAGTTAATTTAACTATTAACATGCCCCTCCTTCTTTATACAGAAGGATCCAAACTATACTTGACCACTCTTCCTGTTTTGCCTACCTTCCTATCCATTGTAGGAGTTACCCATGTGGATAAGGGTGCTGTTATTTCATTTCAGGAAGGGCTTGAAAGGAAAGCATAACTCTTTGAAAGTTAGCAGAAGTTGAAAGAGCAATTAAGTTCACTAAAAGACGTACAACAACCTTACAATGAACTTTTCAATACAACTAGCATAGTGGAAAACACTCCCAAATATAAATTCCAACGAAAGGCAAATCTGCCACCTTTCAACAGGCAAAATAATGTGCATCATTTTCCAGCAATAACTGTGCAAGTACATAATGCACAATTTAATACCAAAAAAGCTGCCAAGATCAGTTACCAATTTCTTTACAGTACTGAAGTGAGATTTATTTCAATATTGCTTCTTTATTATCTTAAAGATCCATACAAACAAAACAATTTTAACATTTAGTATGTCTTCAGAAATTGCACAGAGCAACCACACATTGTGGCTCACAATATCTTATAGAAATTAACAAACGTCAAACGGAAGGGCAACTTTAAAAACAATCCATTTTGGTATTCCTATAGATGTTAAGAACAGATGATATTTGTAAGAAAACATTCCCTGAAAACATAAGTGGCGGAAGAATAATATGCTGTGGACTTGTGTTTCAAGTAGTAATCCTACAGAATGGTCACAAACGAAAACTACTACAAAAGCAAAATATTGCAGAGATCTTGCTGGAAACCTGAAATATAAAAACAATAAATGCTGGAAACACTTAACTGGACTGGCATTAATGCATTTTCTGTTTTCAAGCACATACACACTATATTCAAGTTATATATCAAAGATAGTGTCTGCACTAAAAATATGCTCAATATATCGATGTTAAACTTTCAGTGGGTGCAATTCTTAAATACATGTTAGTGTTGTGAAATCTGTTATCCACGTCACATTTCAATTACACTGAAGCAGTCGTGATTCTGTCATTGCACCAGCAGCTTCTACTCATGCACCATGCAGTGCTGCACAACTTATTTTTGCCACTTTTGAGACACAAGAACATTCAGAGAGTCAACTTAAACATTTGCTTTCTATTTTCTCATAAAGAATTTAATGGCCATCTTCAGATTAGGCATATTTTTCAGGCCTACAAATCTCTGGAGTCAAGAAGCACAAGACCAAAAATCACACGACACCAGGTTATAGTCCAACAGGTTTGTTTGTTGGACTATAACCTGGTGTCCTGTGATTTTTGACATTGCCCAGCCCAGTCCAACACCAGCACCTCCACATCATAGAAGAATAAGCAGCACTCTCATGAAACATACGATTCTGAAGAGGATGCAGCATAGAGATAGAGATAATTTCTCTAGTCGGGAATCTAAAACATAGGGAGACAACGTTGAGGTTGGTTGGCTCACCGAGCTGGTTTGTTGTTCCGCAGACGTTTCATTACCGTGCTTGGTAACATCCTCAGTGCAGCTTCTGATGAAGCGTCGGTGTGTATTCCCGCCTGGCTTTTAAACTCTGGGGTCCGTTGCGATGCGTTGCCTCACTTCCAGGTTTCCTCCGTAGTGGAGTGTATATGGGGTCAAGTTCAATGTGTTTATTAATAGCCTGCTTCGTGGAGTGCCATGCTTCCAGGAATTCTCGTGCTTGTCCCTGCCTAGCCTGTCCCAGGATCTTGGTGTTGTCCCAGTCGAAGTCGTGGCTCTCCTTGTCCGTGTGGATTGAGAGGAGTGAGTGTTGGTCGTGTCTTTTTGTAGCCAGTTGGTGTTCATGTCCTCTTGTTGTTAGTTTCCTTCCTGTTTGTCCGATGTAGTGTTTCTCGCAGTCTCTGCAGGGGATCTTGTAGATGACATTGGTCCTGTCCATGGCGGGGAGTGGGTCTTTATTTCGGGTGAGCACTTGTCGTAGGGTTGATGTGGGTTTGTGTGCCACTCTGATGCCCAGCGGTCATAGGAGTCTTGTGGTGAGTTCTGACGTGTTCCTGATGTAGGGTAGTGTGATGAGTGTGTCAGGGCGTGTAGAATCTTTCTGATGCTGTTCTTGTAGGCATCTCCTGACCCAGTTCTTTGGATATCCATTATCCTTGAACACTTGGAAGAGGTATTCCTCCTCCTCTTGGCATAGTTCCATGTTGCTGCAGTGTAAAAGGGCAAAAAAAGGGCAACAACGCACTGCAGAACTCGGAACTATGCCAAGAGGAGGAGGAATACCTCTTCCAAGTGTTCAAGGATAATGGATATCCAAAGAACTGGGTCAGGAGATGCCTACAGGAACAGCATCAGAAAGATTCTACACGCCCCGACACACTCATCACACTACCCTACATCAGGAACACGTCAGAACTCACCACAAGACTCCTATGACCCTTGGGCATCAGAGTGGCACACAAACCCACATCAACCCTACGACAAGTGCTCACCCGAAATAAAGACCCACTCCCCGCCATGGACAGGACCAATGTCATCTACAAGATCCCCTGCAGAGACTGCGAGAAACACTACATCGGACAAACAGGAAGGAAACTAACAACAAGAGGACATGAACACCAACTGGCTACAAAAAGACACAACCAACACTCACTCATCTCAATCCACACGGACAAGGAGAGCCATGACTTCGACTGGGACAACACCAAGATCCTGGGACAGGCTAGGCAGGGACAAGCACGAGAATTCCTGGAAGCATGGCACTCCACGAAGCAGGCTATTAATAAACACATTGAACTCGACCCCATATACACTCCACTACGGAGGAAACCTGGAAGTGAGGCAACGCATCGCAACGGACCCCAGAGTTTAAAAGCCAGGCGGGAATACACACCGACGCTTCATCAGAGGCTGCACTGAGGATGTTACCAAGCAGGGTAATGAAACGTCTGCGGAACAACAAACCAGCTCAGTGAGCCAACCAACCTCAACAACCCACAACCCGAGCTACAAATCTACTCCAAAACCTTAATGGGGATACTATCCCAGGGAAAGGGGCCAACCATTCAAGACTGATACAAAAAAGGGGAAATTCATTCTTTCAAAGGATTGAATTGGAATTCTCTATTCTAGCTTTTAGGAATACTTCAATGAATGAATGAGAGTTTGGGATTGAGGGATTTTTCTCTTCTGAGGCAAGTATGGGGAGTTTGTGGCTGATTTGGGCTTTGACTCGCTTTCCCACTATCATTCTAAATAACAAAGCAGACTTGACAAACTGCATGATCTACTCTTGTTCCCATTTTTTGTGTTGTGTTGTGTTGTGTTGTGATGTGAAATAAACAATTATAATTTAAAACAAAGCAAATTTGCAAACTGGACTACCTCTAAAGTGGTCCACACTAATGTAGCCTACACATTTTTTAAATGTTCAACCATCCTGTCCTAACCCTAACACCTGGATAGCTACAGTCCAAAGGGCTATGAACATGAGTAGTGCTGGAAAAAAAGAAGATATTTTCTTGAAGGTTTTCAACTTTAATCATCAGGACAGTTTGTAAGAAACATCAACGTAATGGGAAACAATACTTATAGTGTATGAGAGAAGCATGATCATATGGTAAGTGGGATCTGATTAGTAGGGATGGTGCCAAGGTGAACTCAAGTTTGATGATGACTGACAGTTAACTGCCAAGCTTTGATGAAGTTTTTAACCAGGCAGGCTATCTGATTTCTCAGGGCAACACCTTGTTCAATGAAACACAGACAGCTGTCATATTTTTGTTTTGTTGAGTTGAAACAGATGTACACACATACATGTTCTTTCTGACCATAAATACAAAATTCTGTATTTTATGTAGCTTCCAGTACACACAAGTGCATCACACTGCATGCCCAACTGACCATCCATATTAGTCCTCAGCAAAATCTTCACATACTTAGAATTATTTAGCAATTCTTATCTAATCATGGAATCACATCTAATGTTGGACACAGTTTTGAGTTTAAGCAATGAATGATTGCATTCTGACAGTCATCATCTAACTGATACATTCTCCAGGGCAATGCCTCCACTAGAGTTCACATGTCAACCAATCAGTACGCTCGTCTCATACAGTATGCCATTTTCCCCTCTACATTAGCATTTCTTGTGAACTGTCGACAACAAGACAAAAAGCTTCAACAAAAATGACTTTTTTCAAGCAATACTCAAGGTGAGGACAATTCACTTTACAGCACAATAATTCAATTATTTAAACAACAAGGCTGTGTGTTACTGGAACTAGCCTACGGTATATTGTTTTCATTGGACACCAAAAGCAAGGCCAGGATCAATCTATTAAGCAATTATATCACCAGAGAACTTATATTTGCTCATGTTCAAACTAAAACTCATACTTCTTTATTCAAATGACCTGCTAATATTCATGAAGAAATGACAGAGGAAGTTTTGTACAAGACACATGCTACAACTATGTTCCTATAATTATAAATGGTGGAAAATAACATCTGCTATTGGAAGAACCTGTCTCCTTTGAAAGAATCTGAAATTAAAGTTTGTATCCAGCACTGTTTTAGGAGAGCGAGTTTTATCTTTTATGTACGATTTGAAACAAAACTCAACAAACTTTAGAATTATTAGGAAAACAAACTTATTTAATGTTAGTGATGGAAAAATGTCAATGTTCAAACTATGAGTCTAACGTCAACAGAAAAGAGAGGAAAATGAGGGAAGTTTTCTGTCTCTATAGATTGACAGTTTTTTGATATTCTAGACTGCGTAGGCAGAAAGGGCAACAGAAGCAGATTCAAAAGAAAATTCACAGGGGAGTTGCTTGAATTCTTTCCACCTTCAAGTGTTTATCAGAGCAATGGGGAAAAATAGGACAGGACTAGTCTGACTGCTCTTTCAAAAGGGCAGGAAAGTTATGACAGGTGAATGGCCTCCCTCCCTTGTCACTCAATAATTCTACTGTACTTAAGATTTTATGGAGATGGGGGAAAATAGCAGATAACACTGCTTTTTAAGCTTATTAAATTGGATCGGTACACTACAAGAGATTGTTTGGTTTCCCATCTCATTGGTTGGGATTTGTGTCACTTGCAAGTATGACGGCAAAAAGACCATACTGGATATTACATATCCCTATTGGTGTGTTTTTGGTGGTGGGGGAAGCACATTAAATGGATTTGAGAGTGCCCAGCTCACAACACCTTGCCACCAACTCCAGGTTCAACACAATCAAAAGCAAGTTGGCACCTGAAGTCTGCCATATGAAAATACGTAATGGAGATTTTAAAAAGTACTTAAATTAATCCCAATATTATCTTACCAATACCATAATATGGTTGATACAAGAAGTGGAGATGGGAAGCTCTTTTGTTGTGTTCTGGAAAGTTTATAGAATGGCAGGTGGGAAGGGTTAGGGTTAGGGTGCTGCCCTTTGCAGATCAGGGAGGAACCCTCTCCCCACAGAAAAAAAAACACATAGCAACTGGCACGAGTCCAGGGATCCCCAAGGCCTCCTGCAGGGATCTAGCTGCAGTCCTGAAGCTCAGTTTTGCGTCTGTCAGTTTGTCGCTGAATTTTCTTTAGGTAAGGGGGGGGCCGGGGGTGCAGGGGAGATACTGGAAAAAAAAAAAAAGAGGGGAGAGGGCACATCCTCTCCACCCCAGTCCCCTTGAAATTTCTGCTCCATAGCTAAAGCATCAGCAAACAGCAATCCTTTTTGCAATAATATCTTTTCTTTACAACCATTGCCACCTTTGATCGAGTCTCACTTTGAACACGATCAGTTATAACAGCCTTAAAAAGGTAGTCGCAAAAATACGCCATCTGGGGAGAAAAGTGAAATTGGAGACTTGGATGCCACATATAATGGATCCAGCACTAGCACCACACTGTTCTACAAAGCGATATGTGCTGCTGCAGCAACAGATTACCTGTAGAGATCAGTTTTTTTTTTAAAAATCCAACTCTCAACATTCAACATGCTGACACGACCTAGTGTTTATAATCTAACACAGATATGACTTTTTAAAGGGGAAGAAATTGAAAACACAAAGGAAAGGGTAGACCATCTGGTCTCTCAAATGCTCTGCCATTCAATAAAAATTGATGCTCTCCTCAGATACACTTTCTTGCCTATTCATCATAAAACCCATCTTCCCTACTGTTTAAAAATCTAACCAAGCCAGCCTTGAATATCTTCAAGGACCCAGTCTCAGCATCTCTTGGGTTGAGAATTTTTACTGTTTTATTCTTCCTGTCTAAGTGGACAAGCTCCCAGTTTCCATCAATATAACTTCCACCAAGTATGTGCTGATTCACTTGCTCTATCTATACCACATCCTATACTCTTCCATCCTCCCCAGTTTGGTAGCCTACCCACCTTTTGTAACGGCAGCCAGTTTGGCTCCAATATACTCACTTCATTCATACAGGTCACTGACACAGACCGTAAAATCATCAAGGTTCAAGTACTGATCCTTGTAGGACCAGACTAGTTGCAGTTTCCCAACTGGAGAAAGACTCATTTATCCAAATGCTCTGTTTTTTGGTTAGATGGCCAATACTCTATCCAGATCACCCAATAATTTTCAGTTGGAACTGTTCACAACGCAAGTCAGGCATTGAATTCAGCCAGTGATTTGGACTTGCAGTTGGATCATATGTTGCTTACTTATTTAATTATTCAAAATAGACTCCTGAACAATAACTATTCCTTATTCTGAATGTAAATAGCATGGTAATGAGTTAAACTAAACCTCTGCATAACCAGTTGGGATTAAACCAAAACAAAAAGAAAATTAAAACTTGTCAAGTCTGATTTCTTGCTCGGGAGGTGTGGAAAACAACCAACCATTTTCACAGTTACATTTACAACAGAACTCCGTTTGATTGATCATTTAAGCTTAGAGATAAAAATGGATAATCACAAGGTTAGACAGATATTTTCATATTTAAAGTGAGAAGTCCCTCTCTAACACTGAAATTTGAAAATTTGTAACATTTCAATTTGCAAGTTTGCTTCTGTTGAACAAACCTCCATAAAACGTAGCTTTACTTTAGAAAATGTTCCAGTGAAAACATCCCTTAAATTGAACACAGGTATGAATGTTCCCTTCAAAAAAAAAAAGGTGCCATGCAATGTAGCTACTCAAAACAATAGTGTGTCAGCGAATGGGATTTAAGACCAATTTAAAAACATTGGAATTAGACTCAACTACTGACCTATAGCCATGTCTAACCATTTTCTGTAAGCACTAGCAAATCTGGCTTGCTCTAAATTAGTGCAACTGGCTAGGATTGTATCAATGAATCGGTGTTCTTCCAGCAAGCTGTTCAAGTCTAGCGAAGGGCCACGTTTGAGGCGTTTGGTTTCCTGTGTGTAGCCTTGCTTGGCTGTGTCAGCCACACCATCAACATCCATGCCTTGAAAAGAGTAACCGTCCAAAGTGGCCACCTGAGCATTGTCCACTGTTCCATCGCTCCTCTTGCTGGGGTCAGACAGGACCTGAAGACATTCTCTATTCCAGCAATGCCAAAGGTAAAAAACACACCTCCTGCAAAGAAAGGCAGAGAAACAGATACTTACAACCTGTAGGAAGTTAGATCATTACTTATTATAAATCAGCAGTAAATATAACCAGATCATTTACATAGTGCCTTCACTATAGCACAGCGCTTTGCAGGGTGTCCACGTCTGGTCACTCCAGAAGTTTAAAAATACCTTGAAACTCAAATGCTCAATGTTCATTGAACAGATTTCTCAGATCACATGATCTGAAATTGGATGCATTGTTAGATCAACTCAAGACTGTAGAGAGGAGAGAGTGATGCAACACTGGATATACTTGCATATGCCTACTCCTGAACCTATTATTGCAAATGTGATTTATTGACAAATGGCAAAATTTGCAACTTTTGGTGTGCACTGATAATCAGCTGGTGCTCAGACATCAAAAGACATTTGATAACCCATTGTGGTTTGTGGCAATAGTAGGAATCACATGGAAACGTGCCTTGATGCATATGGCAAGGTGCAGTGGCTGGCAGACTTTTTTCTTTGAAACTACACCTTCGGCCGATTCTTTGACAAATATTTCTGACTCAACGCTGGTATTTTATGTAGGAATGGTGACGACTGGGAATAGGGAATCGGAGGGCTGCCAGCTCACGTTAAACTAACAGTTATCAAACAAATTTTAACAGCAACATATTCGAAACAGGCAGAGAGGTAGGTTCAATTTGATTTGATCAATTGTTGTCATGTGTATCTTGTTACAAAATACAGTGAAAAGTATTGTATAGTGTTGCCACTCTCTGGCACAATCTTAAAGCACGTGAAAAATAAACCAGAACATAGAGTATAAAAGGCAGAAAAATGAATGAAGGAACTGTCCAATTTTACAGTCCTTCTTGTTAAGTGCTCTGTCATGGACCATGGGCCTGGTGGCCAGGCACGAGTCCCCTTCGCCATACTGAAGCTGGAATGAAAGTCACCACTTTTCAGTGCCATCTCAACATAACTGGCACCATCTTTGTCAAACACCTGATTACAAAACCAGAATAGCAAAGAAAACTCAACAGAAATAAAGGAAACAAAGCTGAAAGGAATGAGAAACACCCCGATATAAAAGTCTCATTTAAGTCGTATCTCCGGGCCAAATCACGGCCTGGAGTTTTGTGAGGAGCCGAGTGCTTGTGGCCACTGTCCGATCTCCTCCTGTTCCCGCCGCTGCCTCCGATTCCAATAATTGCCAGTGCCGCAAGACAGCGTGTCCTGGAACGTGCTTGGTCAAGGCATGCTCACAGCCTCTGACCGCCTGATCTCTCGCCAGCTGCAGGGACATGCTCGCCAGGGCCTGTCACCAACGCCTCGCCAAAGCAGAAGACTTTAAAACAACAAAAAAAAGGGGCAAAAAAAAGTAAAACCCAAAAAAATTAGACGGAAGCGAATGAGCTCAGGAGCTCAAACGCAGCGCTCCCGCTCCACCGCCATAACCTCTTTCATTGGATGAAAGGTTCTAACGAAACCGTGTTAGAATACAGCCTAATGCATAATGACCAAAGTTGAAGTAATGGAAAATAGAAACTGAGCAAGTGTAAAACCAATTGCCTTGCTGGATTACTGATAAACAGGAACTCATGACCTGCCACAGTCAACTTGTGGGACCAGTTGAAGGACTGACAAAAGCTCTGTGTTGTCTCTTTGTCACTTAACAGGTGAGCAGTAGGTCTTCCCTTCGGGCTGAAGGCCTGCCTGCCAGCTAATCAGAGCCCAGCAGTGGAAAGGCAGTGCTGCACCCACTCAAGTCCCAGGACAATCATTGGATAACAAGCACAGGAAGGCTGGAGGGGGACTGAGGGACAGGAGATGGGCACGGTGAGACGTCTCAGTCAGTATAGCTTGAAGAGGCATGCTCATAATATCATCACTGTAATAAAGCATGGGACCTATGGGTATAAAAAGGTCTCCAGATTAATGTGAATCACTTCAAGCACAACACATTAATGGAAACGTACTGTCCAATTAAAATAGCATGTTGCTTTGCTACTGTTCTTGTCACAAACGGAGAAGTTCCCATTCTATATTTCATGTAGCAAATGTTTGCCCATTCACTTTTCTACTCCTTTTGAGACTCTTTACCTCCACTTGACAAAACTAGTTTCTTAACTTTCTTGGCGTCAACTACAAATTAGCTACAATTCTGGCCTTTTTATTCAAGACACTGATGTAGATGGTAAATAATTGAGACCCCAGAGGTGATGTCTGTTGTTCTTGCCCCATCTCTGTTTTACAACTAATATTTTCAGTTCTGATAACTGGCATTATCCTGAAAGATGAACATCGCTTCTTTCTCCCTTTCTCTTTTTACAAGTTCTGAGAATTTCTAGCACCTATCCGATTATTTTCCCTTTTGGGAAATGAACAAGTGTCAAACAAATTAGTATTAAAATTACTCCATCCGAATCTATTGTCACCCAACAGAGTCTGCTTCATCCATTCAAAAATTGCCCATTCACTTCCAAATAACTTTCAGCAGCTGCCCCACGAGTGATCTACTGTTGCAGCCACACAGAGGACTGGCTTAATTTATCAAAGTTCATCAGGTTCACAACAGGGTTCCAGATGGGATGGGATGGGGTTCAGACTTTAGGGATTTCTTCTTCTTTTCCTCTGGAGTGGAGGGAGCCTTTGCAATATGTTGCATGTTGACTCTTTGCCTTTAAGAGGAAGAGGAACAGTTCTCACCTGTGGGGATCACACCACGTGGAAGGTCAGTGCTTTTAGGGTCAAAATACTCCTATATTAGTTTCAAACACCTATGGATTCATTAAAGCTTAAGGAATTTGAGAGCTTATTTTTCCTCCTCTTGGGTACTAGGCTTAATGATACTGGCAAAAATTGGGGGTGGGGGTGGGAAGAGGGAAAGAGGATGGCATAAGGGAGACTGTCAAAGAGTGGTGTTTGGCCATGACTGGAGTAGAACCCTGCATCAGCACCATCAGTTGCCAACCCCACCATACCTAACCCACAGGACCCCAAACTTTCTAGACAATTGTATTGGATTGCATTTATCTTTATGTGGCCTGAAATCAGGACCAAAAGTGCCAGAAGAGTTTAAGTTCTTTTCTGGAGGATGTTTCAGCATCACTGACGAAGCCAACATTTATTACCCATCCTAAGTGCCCTTGAGAGGGCAGTGAAGAGCCACCTTTACAAACCAGTGCAGTCCACGTGGTGTGGGCACACTGTCAATGGGAGGGAGTTCCAGGATTTGTCCCAGCCATGGTGAAGGAACGGTGATATATTTCCAAGTCAGGACAGTAAGTGGAATGGGAAGGGAGCTTGCAGATGGTGTGGTTCCCCACGTATCTGCTGTCCTCCTCTATCTAGATGGCAGAGGTTACAGGGCTTGCATGATGCTGTAAACAAGGTACTTGCTACACCTGTACTTTCACACTTAAGATGGTGTAAAATATTGAAAGGAACGCTCTCCCTTCAAAGAATTTGAAATTAAATTAAGCTCTTTGTTAACTTGACTCTGATTGTTTTCTCCCTGAATTGAAGTGACAAATGCATCACTTTACAGAGATTTACAGGCTGGATCAGGTGTGGTGATGCAAACAGTAGCACCGATGTACTGTAAATTTAAGGTAATTGGCAAAAGAACCAGGTACAGGAGGATAATTTTCCCATATATAAGCATGGCAGCTTATGATTTAGAATGCACTGACTGAAAATGGTGGTGGAAGCAGATACAATACTATCTTTCAAAAGCCAAATTTGATAAGGGGAATACTTTTCCGATTAGTGCTGCAGGTCATTGGACTAATTAGACAGACCTTTCCAAGAGCTGGCACAATCACAATGAGCTGAATTGTCTCCTTCTGTGCTGTGAGAGGGGACCCATTTTTTTCTTTGGTAAAGAATGTTGAATGGTTACAAAATTAAATGTAAAAAAACTGAGAGTGTTTAAGATACCAAAGGGGATTAACAAAATTAACACAGAAGGGATGATTCCTCATCTGGGGTAATTTAGAAAATGAGGCAATAGTTTTAGGATAAGTTTTCGCAGATTTGAAACAGATGAGGAGAAATTACTTCTCTCAAAAGGCCATGAATCTGTGGAATTCACCACTCCAGAGTGCAGTGGATGTTGGGACATTGAGTAAATTTGAGGAGGAGACAGACTGATTTTTAAATTAGTAACAGGTTGAAGGATTAGAGAGAACAGGCAGGAAAGGAATTGAGGCAGACTTGAGATCAGCCACGATTGTGTCAAATGGCAAAGCAGGCTCGAGGGGCTGAATGGCCTACTCCTAGTTCTTACGTCAAGCAACAGTGAGTTTGTTACTTTGGCACCATCTGGTGGCATTGCTTAAGAGCTACAATTATAGCCAGATCTAAAGCACAGCTTCCCAGACACAAAACCGAGGTGACACGGATGATAAATGCCTCGGACTGTGACAGACTACAGAGTTAAGATTTGGGGTGACTGAGATCTGTTCAGCAGGTCGGTGGGAAAAAGAGAGTGATGCATTTGTTGCTGAGGGTTCGGTGGGGGGGATAGACTTCAAATGCTGAGCAGAAAGGAAATCTTTGGCAGATAACTGGGGAGAGTGAAAACTACACCTACTTTTTCCACAGTTCTTTTTTGTGTGCAAGAACAATCAAAGTCTCAGGGTGTCCATTAGGCAACACCCACCAATTTGAAAAAAGAACAAGTATTTAAAAAAGGAGCCTCACAGCTTCCAGAAATGTCCAAGCTCCATGGTATCTGATCCTGCCTTGAAGCACACGGCTGTACTGGAAGTCATGACCCCAAGTCCAGAAGGCCTGATCTAAAGCAAACAAAGAAACTTGCAGCAGAGATAGTAGGAACTGCAGATGCTGGAGAATCTGAGATAACAAGGTGTGGAGCTGGATGAACACAGCAGGCCAAGCAGCATCAGAGGAGCAGGAAGGCTGACGTTTTGGGTCTAGACCCTTCTTCAGACTCCTCTCATCATGTCCTGCCAATCAGACAAAGACCCATTTATGAGCATTTCTGAAGAAGGGTCTAGGCCTGAAACGTCAAGCTTTCCTGCTCCTCTGACGCTGCTTGGCCTGCTGTGTTCATCCAGCTTGTTATCCAAGAAACTTGCACTGCTGTTGCACCTTTCACAGCCCTCAGGACATTCAACAGATCTTCATCGCCACCTGAAGTTCTTTCAAGATGCAGTTACCATAAATACAGGAGGCAGTGGGTGATCGGTGTACGGCTCACACAAACAGCACATGAACAGGCCATTCAGCCCCTCAAACCTACTCAGCCAAACATGATAATAACTACAGCGACAATTGAGGCATACATTTTGGCCACGACCATGGTGGAACTCCTCTGTTGCTCATAACAGGACCCCTCATGTCCACCCGGGAGAGAAGACAGAGCCTTTATTTTAAATGGCTCACCTGAAAGACGGCAGTTCCAACAGTGCAGAGCTCCTGCAGAATTTCACTAGGACTGTTTGCTCCGAGTTTGTGACCCGTTGAACAGTGGGCCTCAGAGTTGGGAAGTTGTCCCACTTCAGAGACAAAGCCCCGAGTGATGTGGGTCTTCTCTCAGGGTCATATAACCCAATGTGCCAAATGTTTATTAAGCCCCATAACATAGGAAGCTAGACATTGGTAATGTGATTCTAAAAGATACAAAAAAATTTATTCCAGCTAACTATTGTATACAAGCATTAACATCTGCAAGTTAGTATTAGGCTATTCAGTTTCAAGGGGCAGTTTCCATCAGTGTGTCATGCTTGAAGTGATTCACACTAAAAGTGGAGTCTCAGACCTTTTATACCCCCCCAGTGTATTCCCAAGTTTAAAGATGTATTGGGAGGGAGTCCTTTTCCTCAGAGAAAGCAGGTCGCTATCTCCTTCAAGAAGGAGATAGACCAGTTCCTGACTGGGGCAGAGATCACCTGGAAAGGGAGTGTTTTTACAGAGAGGCACTTAGGTCAGGGACCTCCTGCATTAAAAACCGAAAGAACTGCGAATGTTGTAAACCAGGAACAAAAACAAAGTTGCTGGCAAAGCTCAGCAAGTCTGGTAGCATCTAGAAGGAGAAAACAGTGGTAAAGTTTCGGGTCTGGTGACCTCTCCTCAGACCTTTCTGAGGAAAGGTCACCAGACCTGAAATGTTAACTCTGTTTTCTCCTTCACAGATGCTGCCAGACCTGCTGAGCTTTTCCAGCAACTTTGTATTTATCTCCTGTATTAAGCTGCAGGGACCGAATAGCCTGGAAGTTCTCCCAGGAGGTCCAGGGGAATACTTCAGCGTAAACTTGGAAAATTATTTGATCATTATCACTCTGCTGTTTTTGGGAGCTGGCTATGTACAAATTGGTCCGAACTTCCTCTATTGTAACAGTGACCACACTTTGAAAGTACTTCAGTGACTGTAAAGTGCTTCAAGATGCCCCAGGATAGTGCTATTGTCATTTTGCCCTGAACCACGGCACTCATCTTAAAAAAACACAGCCAACGAAAAGACCAAATAAACTGGAAACAGGATTGAGCCCATTGTTCTCACCGGTGTTCCCCTCTCTTCCAGCAGGAGGTCAAAGAATAACATAACCTCTGGAAGGGCAAAACTGTGAACCTAAACAAAAAAAGGCTTATTCACAGCAGTTGGTCAGTTTACCTGTGACACCACAGAGCTTCGTGGCCTGGGTATGACTCAATAAGGTCAGTGCAAAGCTCCATTTCCTCTTCAATCATGAGGGGCACGTCTATGGTGTGCGTCTCTGCCAATGCGCCCTCCTCCTTCGCGTGCATGGAAAGACCAGCACAAAGGTCTTTACTTGAGGACTTCCTCACAAGAACCCCAGAATTTGCAATGGCTGCATTTCTAGAACTGCCTGCCACAGACTTCAGCAGGAACTGGCGATAATGGAAACCGCTATGGTCAGAGACGTGAGTGGACACCCAGTACTTCGTGTTGGATAATTCGTCAAGGAGGATCTGAGCAGAAAACAAAAGGTGAAACGAGAGTCAAAGACCAACTCACTATTCTGCAGAAGTGGAATGACCTAATATTTAAAAATGGGTGTGACAGGGTAGATGTAGAAAAGACATTTCCCAGTCGTGAAAGCCCAAGAACAAGCAATCGAAACAAGATCCTAAAGTAACATATACAAATCTAAAATAAAATCAGACAATGCTGGAAGTAGTTAGGTGGCCTGGCAGTATCTGTACTTTGGGGGAAGAGGAGAGAGAGAGCGAGAGCGAGAGCGAGAGCGAGAGAGCGCGAGAGCGCGAGACAGACAGACACAAGAGAGGAAAGAAAAGACAGCGACAGAGACAAGAGAGGAAAGAAACGACAGAGAGAGAGAGAGAGAGAGAGAGAAAGCAAGAAAGAAAAAGGGAGAGATATAACACTTTCAAGTTGCGATTGTTAAGGTCTGATGAAATATAATTAATCTGAGAAAGTAATCTTGTTTCTATCTCCACATTTGCTCAGTATTTCCAGTATGTTTTTAAGTCGAGACAAGATCATCACTCAAATCCAGCACAGAATTCAGGAAAAATGTATTTAACAAGAAAATGGTGCGAATTTGGAAGTCACTGCCACAGGTAGCGAGTGAAGCAATGAGAAAGCATTGATGGATTTAACCAGAAGCTGGGTAAGCACTAGGGAGGAGAAAAAAGGAAATACTGTCGAAGAACATGTTGATAAGAGGTGAGATAGAAGAAGAGTGGGAGGAGGGTCATGTGTAGTACAAAGCCCATTACAGACCAGCTGAGCCAAACAAACACTGTATATTTCTGTGACGTAAACACTGTAGTTTGTAGCCAGAAGTAAGGGGCATACCTTAAGATTGCACTTTGCCACATGCTGAAGGATCCAGATGCGATGGGACCAGGCATTGTAATTGCTTGGATACCTTCCAGCAGCATCAGAGCAGACAGCCAGCTCGTCCTGGATTATTCGATGCATTTGTTCTGTAGATAGGACTCCCACGTTGGCGTTATTCCTTGAATTCGGAAGGCAAGTTTCTTGAACGACCTTCTGAAATACCCAACGTCTTTTAGGACAAAAGATGGCACACACAACTATTAGGGGCTAAAATAGGCACATTGCAAGCTTACCTTTAGAAACCTAAAGGTCATATGCAGCATCAGCAGTTAGGAAAAAAATGAGGTAATTCATTCTTCCAAACAAAATTTAAAAGACGAGCTAAATGGTATAATTTAAAAGTGGTGCGAGGAGAAGAGAGATGTGGGAGCATTTGCACACCAAGCACTGAATGAGGCCAGATAGATTACCAAAACAGTTACTAAACCCTAGGCTCTCCAAGTAAAGTCACAGAATAGGAAAACAAGGAATTTAAATTGGTTAAAAAGCCATAGTTCAGTCTCCAGCTGTAGTAGAATATTCAATCTCTGGAGAAAATGCAGAAGAGATTTACTACAATGTTTTCAGGAATTGCAGTTATACACAGAGACTGAAAAAGTTAGAGTTGTTCTGCTCACAGCAGAGACTGTGAAGATGAGTTTTTATAGAAATATATAAACTCATGGAGGGTGCTGATGGAGTCAATAAAGAGAAACTGTTTCCAGTGGGTGATTTAAAGGTGACTGGCAGAGAAATTGGGAGTGGGATATGAGAAATAGCCTATTTTGATAATGCAATGAATGGTTAGCATTGTGGATACAGATTGAATAGATGCTTTCAAAAGGGAATTGAACTCATACTTTGAGGAAAAATAGGGAAGTAGGGGAGTGGAACCAACTGGTTTGCTCATTAGAACAGACAGCACAGTCTCAATGTGCTGAATGGATGAATTATATCTGCAAACCCCAATACTGATTATCCCCCAGCCTCCAATTTTGCTTTATCTGAAATTACAGAGTTGCTCACAAAATCAATGCTTAAGGGCAATCGCTGAATTGTGGAGATAAGTCTCTTCAAAGTAAATGGGCATTTTAAATACATGTTGAACAAAGAGTACAACAGGACATCACAAAATTAGGCAGCACTTTCATTTGTCAAACTAAGTAATTAGATTTTAGGACTATTTTAAACAAAAAAATTATGTTCTTCAAATAGCAATTTTAAAGGTTGCGATGTATGATTAGATGGATTGCAAGTAGACACCATGCTCTTTTTAAAGATTTCGATATAGACCTGGAATTGCATCAATTAATTTGACATGGGGCAAGTAGAGACAATTCATTCAGTGTCACAAGCACAGTGTCACCTGATTGTGCAGAGTGTCAGGTTGTAGAGGAGATAAGATTAAACGTTGGGAAAACTGAGGCTAATGTTTTCAATTCCCTCTCCAAACTAACTCCATTCCTCACCCTGGTAACAACCTAAGGTTAAGTCAGTCTGTTTGTAATCCGGCAACAAGCTTCCAAACTCAAACTATTAAAGATGACTTACTTCCACCTCGGTTTCATTGCTCAACATCACCCTGATCTTAACAGCTGCTGCTGAAACTCTCATGCCAGCCTTCATGAGTTCACCTATTGTAATACATTTCTGGCTGGTCCCCAACATTCAACTCTGGATAAACCACAGGTCTTCTATAACTACTTCTATAACTCTATGCCTGTATTTCAACTTCTGCTTTCATCTGTGCTCGCTGATGGGCTACATTGACTGTGCAATGTTTTGTCTCCCCATCTTTCTAATTGCTTTCAGCTCCACCACTTAGATCTCTGCTCCTCTAACTCTGGCCACTCACATGTCCCAGATTTGAATTGATGGTGAAGCAATGGCCATGTTTCAATTGCCTATGCAATTTCAAGTTTTAGAGTTCATTCTTGACACCTCTCAAAATGCCCCTTAAAACTGAACTCTTTCACCAATACTTTTTGTCATCTGATCCAATTATTATGTGGCTGAAAACTTCCTGTGAAACACTTTGGAATGTTTTATAACAATAAATGAAAGGATGCTAAATAAACACAAGTTGTTATTAGAAAGCATTTAATACAAAAGGAGAAGTAAGCCAAATTTTTGTTCCTCCCCAAAACGAAACACCTTTGAAGTGTCCCAAAATGTTTATTACAGGGAGGGTCCCACCCAGAGTTACTTCATTTAGGGGTCTCTAACTTAAGATTGAGATGACGAGGAACTTCAGAGGGTTATTAAGATCTGGAATTCTCTGCTCCAGACAGCACTGGGGGTTGGGGTATTAAATACATTCAAGGCTCAGTTGGATGGTTTTTGGATCGACAAGGGGACATGGGAACAGACAGAGAAGCAGAGGTGAGACTAGAGTCAAATTAGACAAGTTATTGAATGGTAGAGCAAGTTCAAGGGCCTGAATAGTCTATTTCTTATGATAGACTGTTAAAATTGATTAAAAGAGCTTTAGTTATCAAGGTCAGAGTGGTGATCTGGGTATTTTGGTCACCAAGACAGCAGAAAGAGGAATTTATCTGATTTCTCCTCTTGCTGGTTTGGCCCAAGGTTTTAAATCTCCTTCAGGGGAGGGTGGGTTCATATATTGTGATACACAAGGTACCACAGTTGTGCGGAATATGAAGGATTAACCGGGGGCGGGGGTGGAGAAGAGACAAAGAGGGTATCATTCCAGTTCATCACCACATTTCAATTGTATCATGCCCATCTTAATTCAGCAGATTAACATTTACAAAATGGGACCACCAAGACACTACAGTTAGCGTGTAATATTATTGGGAAAGTAAATGTCATTTTGAAGTGAAGGTTTGATACAAACTTAAGAGTCCAGCATCAGCACAGGAACTGAACTCTCAAGTGTATGATACTGTGCACTGTGACTTACAAACAAGTACACAGAGTTCAGGCAGGAACTCATTGATTGACAGAATAGGCTTGAGGGGGTAACTGGCCATCCCTGTTCCTAACTGAAGCAAATAAATATTCTTAAATTTAAAGAACAAGGTGGGGTGTTTTCTAGTTGTATGTGGTAGAATATTGCTTTAACCAAGTTAGTTTTGTAACCACGTGCTGATCAACTGTGTTACTCAGGAGGAGCAAAGGTTTAATTAAACATTTCGGCTCTTGTCCACGCTGGTTAGGAGCTTCAGTGAGCAACAAAGCAAAGGGCTCTTTTTTGCCCCTCTAAAAGCAGCAATTAAAATGCGAGATAGAAAGTGACCTCAAAACATTCCAGCCAACATATCTCATTCACATACTACAGGGTCTTGGTGACACCGAACATTGGAGCTTGAAGTTTAAGTGCAACAGACTGAGAAATGTCACCCATTCAGTTCGCACTCAGCAGTTATAGATGTTTAAACGGTGCGCGTAGGCGACATTAAATCTTTCAGAACAGAAAGATCTACAGAAGAGTCACACCTGGGCAGTAGCCAATCCCACTGAGTGGAAGATATTCTTCCCACTTTAAAAAAAGGAGGGTCTCTCTACCACTGCCCCCATAAGAACGAACAGCGGGACAATCAGTCAATTTAAAATCAGCGATTTACAGATGCCAGCCAAGAGTATCAAGGGATATGTAAACATTGACAAGTGAAGCTAGAATATAGATCAGCAACGTGAGCTAACAGTGAGAATGACATCACTGGACTAGAGGACCAATCTAACGCTCTGATGTAGGCTCAGATCCCAACACGGCAGCTGGTGGAATTTAAATTCAAATAATAAAAATCTGAAATTAAAAACAAGTCTTGGAAGTGGTGATTATGGTTGTCATCAGTGGCCATTAGTGAACTGGACAGGTTCACTAAGAACGTCCCTTAAGAACGGAAATCTGCCATCCTTACCTGGTCTGGTCTCCTCCAGAACCAAAGTTGACTCTTCACTACCATCTAATAGAGCCAAGCGATCTACTCAGGTCAAAGATAATATGGGATGAGTGACATTTGCTGGCCCTGCCACATACCAGGAAAGAAAAATCCAACTAGCTGGGAAAACAGGCTACATCATTTCCTCCTATGTTCCCATAACGACAATAATTAGTTACAGCAATCTTATAATCCGGGAAGCAGAGATGCAGAAATCTGTCAGATGGGGATTGGGGAAGCTAAGAGATGAGAGTGGGACATGTACTTTACTCAAGTAAATTGTCTCCTGTGAAGCAAGTTTAAAAAAAATCACCGTCCTTAATCCCACCGAGAACGTTTGCTAATGAGAGTTTCTCAAGTAACACAAGTAACTAAAATAATCCAAGTGAGACATAAAATGGACAGAAAAGAAAGTTCTATTACATTTGACCCAAAAATAATTCAAACATCATTTAAAATTATTATATGAGGTGTTCTTTTACAAACCTGTGAATCCAAGTTTCTGGACTTTTAGGGAACTTTGTTAAGGCCAATTTTCCGAGATACAAATCCTTAAATGGATCTAAAGCTCCCAACTGCACCAGTTCCTTTCTGGAAAATATTTCAGGATCATTCTCTCATGTTATCAAATGAAGTAGATTCCAGTTATTAAATTAGGCAAAAAGCAAAAACGTACACAAATATCAAGTCTGTTTTAGATACATTAAACACACGAATATCAATGGCACTATCAGCAATATCATTTTTGTGAATATTAATATGTCAGTATTTTAAATTGGTTTTCTACAGTAACAATTAAATCAGTAATTTTAGTCTTAGCTGCTTACAATAGTAACCTGGAGATTTGGACTAATACTTCAGGTAGAGTTCAAAATCCCAACATTGCAGGTTTAATATTTGAATTTAGCATTTGTTAAATAAGAACAAACAGAACCTAGCATTTAAAAGCTGGTAGCAATAAACAAACATGGGACCAAGCAGCAACTAGATGGTCACAAACAAAAAGAAACAAACTATGCCACTAAATATCCTCCTAGGAAGTGAGTCTAACATCTTTATCTAGTCTGCCTATGAGACTCCAGTCAAGACATCAACAGGATTCATCCTTCCCTGCTCGCCAAAATGGGCACAGTAAGCCCTTCAGAGGAAACTTTGGGGCAAGTATGCATAGGACTTAACTCCTTCCAAAGGACAAACTTTAAAAAAAACTCTACGGGTAATGGAGAAAGCTTTTCTGCAAATATAATCATAGCAACCTTGTAAAATTCTGAGCCAGGTCAGACAATTACTCAGTCCCAGTGTAAAATTTCCATTCTTATGCAGAGTTCTCGACATTAAAATACAATTAGGTTATGCAGACTCCAGACTGTCTGTGGTTTCATATTCTGCACTCCGGGAAGGAGTGACACCTCATTGAGCAACACAGGTCTCCTTTTTCCTCTCAGAACTGTTGTGTCCATTTGTATGCAACAATCACCTACACGAGGGTGTGACCAATTAAGTGCCCGTTTCGTTACCCACATTTTACTGGCCAAAATCAGACCAGGGTATAGGCTGGCTCAATATTGCCACAATTGTTTTTCTTTTATTCTTTCATGGGAGGACAGCGTTGCTCTTGTCCATCCCTAATTGCCCTTGAACTGATTGGGATCGTTGGGCTATTTCAAAGGACAGTCAAGAGACAAGCACATTGCTGTGGGCTTGGAGTCCTCTGTAGGCTAGGCCAGGCAAAGGTGGCAGATTTTTTTTCTCTTTTGAAAAAAAAAACACATTAGGGAACTGGAAAGGTTTTGAATGACAAATCAGTACTGACTTCATGGTCACTATTACTGACGCTACCTTTCTATTCCAGGTTTTTATGAACCAAATATAAATTGCACCAGCTGCTGTGACAGAATTTGAACCAACGTCCCCAAGAGCACTGGCGTGGACTGCTCGATTACCAGCCCAACGAAATTATCATTATGCCACCATTTTCCAGCCTTGAAACTCAGATAGTGCCAAAAATGACCTGCACTGCCAGTAATCAATTTAACTGAGTTGAAGCTCGGAGCAGGTAAATCAAAGTCTGTTCCAAGACCTACTATACTACAACATTAAAAAAAAAAAACAGGGGCCGTTTAATCCATCATACCCATGCCAGCTCTTTGAACGAGCTATTTAAATTTATCCCAAGTGTTCTGAAGTTTGAAAATCTAGCCCTGAAATTCCACTCATAGGGCAGTGAGGAATGCACAACAATTTCTGGGTATTGACCATGTACTAGAACTTTATCTACGGTTCCTAAATTCGAAACCAAAAATTAAAATCAGAGGCTCAACCACAACGAAAAGTCCTGAATTGAAGCAACAGGGTTCAAAGTTGCTTTTAAAGTAAATACGCTGTTGCGCACGAAACCCCCTCCCTCTCAGAGCTCGTTCAGCTGTTAAGAATCAAACAGTCAGAAGTCACACGACACCAGGTGGTAATCCAACAGGTTTATTTGGAATCACAAGCTTTCTTAGCACTGCTCCTTCACCTGATCAAAATGCAGCACTACAAAAGCTTGTTAACCTGGTGTCGTGTGATTTCTAACTTTATCCACCACAGTCCAACACCGGTATCTTCACATCACAGAATCAGAGAGACACACACAGTACCTCACTGTTTGGGAACAGTAACTACAGTTCATGGATTAAACAGCTTCTAAACAATTACTGTCTAAATTCTGGGCACAGGAAAGAAAAAGGGAGGGGAGGGTGAAAATGAGGGTAGACTGACAAGAAATAGAAAGAAAAACTACACACACGCAAGGACACCTTCCCTAAATCAGCATTATTATCCAGTATCTGGTGTCTATATCTATACACTCATTCACAAGTCATACGTCTATAACCATAAATTTAAATAAATCATAACATTTAGAAAAGTAAGCAAATTAGTTAATATTTGGGGAGAAAGCCAAACAGAATTAAGCACATCAGAAGCTACTGAATATGCTCAAATTAAACCAAAAATTTACACTTTTCTGGGAGTACTTGGACTTGATTTCTCAGCTGCTATTCACGGTCGAAGGACTGAATTTGCATGGAATCAAGCTGACTGCAGGGACTTTTAAACATGGCAGGCAGGGACCTGGATGCAGAAGCCCTTCCCACATTGCCATCATTTCATCTTCTGGGGTAAGGGGAATGGAGACATGAAACACAAACTCAACCAGATCATTTGAAAATTAGCACAATGTTCTAACGAACCCCATTTAGCCCGTCCCAGAAGACTTAGAGCTGCAGTTTGGGAGTCACAAATTTATACAGTAGACATAGATGTCCTTGAACGTCAGGTTAGAAGAAAAGTTTGTTTCACTGTCACAATCTGAAGTGATTTAAATATTCAGCCTATTCAAGATGAAACAAAAAATGCTGAAGCCCTCCTTTAGAGCCATCCTGCTTGGACTAAAGGGCCACCTAATGTAGGTTATATAAAATACATACCATTTATTCCTGCAGCGCAATAGAATTCACCGCTGACATCTCCCAAGAGCTGTTACCAAGATTATGAATGCTAGGCCAAGTTCCAGAACCAATTCTCAGCAGGTGGTCTTAGCTCAATTTGACTGACAGTTGAATGAGAGTATTAAAGGATCAATTGTTTTTGACGCAGTTAATGAATAGGTGTTTGACATTTTATGACAAATTGACCAGCTGAGGGGATTTAAAATCCTTGAATGCGTTCCACATTGACTTTTTTTCCAGAAACAAGCATGCATAAGTGAGAGCTCATTTGTATTGTTAGAAGTTTACAACAAAATCCTGTCATTTACAGGAAGTTATGTTCTTTGAAAAATTTTGAAATTTGAAAACCATCAAACTTTAAAAATAGGAGTCAATTAGGTACGATACAACTATGCAAAATTTTATGTAGGGAAGAGAAATGTCAGTAAAAACATTTTTTTAAAATAAGTAGCGATGTCCCACTGGAAAAATTGCTTGAAAAATACTAAGTACACAAAAATGTATCATCTACAAATTACAAATCAAAGCATAACAATGTAGTCACACCACCAAACATCATGGAAGATGATGCACATGAAGTGCAGTTTCTAATCCAGGAAACAGATCATGGACAACTTCTTTATCTTAGTCCTTTTTTTAAAAATTGGAATCATTCAAGTGCTTTCATTTTGACATTTTCTGCTCTTTTTATTTTTTGCTGGTAAACTGTGGATACGTAAGCATTGGACCCCCAGTGGACAAAATGTACAGAATATGAATAAGCATATTCGCAAAAGATGCAAATGACAGATCTTCACTGCATTTGGCTTTTTCCTCCTACCAACTCCCCACCATCTCCACATCCTTCCAGAAATCGTCTTGCAGCGGACACTGCGTAAGTGGCTACAGAGGTGGGGTTTGGAGGACACAACAGCTTCTAAAATAATTGGGATGGAGTGCCAGGGAACCGAAGTGGTCTGTCTAACTTCCGTGCCTGCCGACAATTTGCTTCAGAGATCAGCAGGTCTTACTCAATGCTAGCCACACCTCCTAGAAGCAAATATTGGGTGTAATGAGGCTCTTTATACCGAAGCAAGTCAGGAATTCCCCAACACTTGTGACTAGTTAAAACACAGTCTAGAAAACAGTAGAACATTGCTCTCAAATCCTTACATGGTCTTAATTCTCCCCAAACACTTTTAGAAAAAGCAGATTGATTTGCATTTTCCAATTCTGATCACCAGTGCATCCTTGATGTTAATCACTGTCTCTTCAGTCACCTGAGCCCCAAGCTCATACTCCCTTCCCAAAACTTCTCTTCTTCCTTTACTACACTGCTTAAAACCTACTTCTCTAACCAAGATTTTGCCTCCAATCTCTCATCTGGTGCAGTATCAAGTTTGTTGAGTAATCTCTCCTGTGAATTTAACAAAAAAAAAAAATTCTTTCATGAGATGTGGGCAACATTGTACTGAGGGCCTCGCTAAGCCTATTTCAGAAGCCAGTGAATTGTACCTTGCTGTAGTAGGATGGCAGATTTCCTTCCCTAAAAAGGATATGAGTGAAGCAGGGGGACTTTTACAACAAAAAAAATTCTTTTTGTCTTTTAAAAAATTAAATCAAGAATTGAAAGTTAAATTGAAGCAGTACAGTGGTGCCATTTAAGCCCATGACTCCCATGAGATATTAGCCTGGGTCCCTGGATTACTGAAAACAAAAAACACTGGAAATCACAGTGGGTCAGGCAACATCCATGGAGAGAGACAGCAAGCTGATGTTGAGACAAGAAGACTCTTGTCTAGACTTGAAACGTTAGCTTACTCTCTCTGCATGGATGCTGCCTGACCTGCTGTGATTTCCAGTGTTTTTTGTTTTTTGCACAGATTCCAGCATCTGCAGTATTTTCTCCTCCCTGGATTACTAGCCCAGTAACATCACCACTACGCCATCATCTCCCCATAAAAGTCCCTTGCAATTCTTGCTACGTCTAAAAGGAGTGCTATACAATTTTGTCCTATGCGTTGCAAAGATTAGTTACCAGCAGTCTGCAGAAAGAGAGTACTTTGTGTTCCTATGTTAGCCAGAGATAGACGTGTTCCCCATTCAAATCATTTTCTAACATCCCTCCATTTATTGTATCATCATCACAGTCTTTCATTTGGCCCAAGCATGTTAACGGAAATGGGTTATTTACATCCTTTTACCATCCTCAGGTGTTAAAGGGATTTTCAAGTGGAACCCTCAAAACATTAGTAGTTATCAATGTCTAATTCTGCAGCATCAATTCATTACCATTAGAAAAAAAAGTGTTACATGCCAATATTCTTGGTCCATACAGAAACGCAATTTTAATTCCATTCTAGTTGGTAGGATGCCCCAACCTTCAAGTCAGAACTTTCTGGGATCAAGAGCGAGGAGCAAGATTTAAAAAAGACATGAGGGGCAATTTTTTATTTAAAAAAAAGAGTGGTTAATGTGTAGGACAACTTCCAGAGGAAGTGGTGGATGCAGGCACAATTACAACATTTAAAAAGACATTTAGATGAGTACATGAATAAGAAGTATTTGCAGGGATATGGGCCAGGCGTGACTAGTTTAGTTTGGGATTATGGGTGGCATGGACAGTTTGGACCGAAGAGTCATACAGCATGGAAACAGACTCTAAGTCCCACTCCAGAAACTTCAGCACAATACCTAGACTGACACACCTAGTGGAGCATCCAAGGAAGGGCTGGTTTGTTGGAGGTGTTGGCTTGCAGATGAAACACTAAGTCAGTGGTTTTCAATTTTTTTCTTCGTGAGGGAACACAAATACATTGTCGACTTCTGTGGAACCCCAACCCACTCTGCCTCCCCCTGTCACAAAGTAAACCACTACTGAAGAAAAAAAATTGGGACTTGAAGATAGCACAAAATCCATTAGGGATGCTGGAGAACCCTGAATAAAAAGTGCTCCAACGAGATAGTTACTTGCTTTTTCAGGTGCATTCAAATTGCTGCTACTCAAAAAGGAATAGAGAAAAAGGAGCCAGTGAGTTCTTTCTGGTATCTTGATCAATATTTACCCCTTAACAGATTTTGTTTGTTCATTTTCCAGTGTATTTTTGGCACATTACTAAACACAAAATTATCAGACTGCAATTTGCGACATTGCAACAGTAATTTTCAGTCATAACTGGTTTTGGGATTTTCTGAATGGTGCCACATGAATGCAAGGTATGTGCTTTCTCCAATTTCAGAAAGTAACTCCACCATGAGCAAACAACACAACAGCTTTTTAAAAGATCTTAAATTGTCATAAATGTCACGGTCGAGTCAGGTTTCGGATCCGAGCCAGCCACGGATATTGACATTTGCTGACTGTGACATACCTGACATTCCAGGCAGTTGTGAAGTCTGGATTTAGAAGCAGCAGAGTACAAGTGAGATCAGTCAGTGCTGAAGAGGAGGGAGAGATGTGGGGGCGACAGGAAGGAACAAACAAAAAAATATATTAAGCAACCTTATTTAACAAAGTCTGTTCACATAAAATTAAGCAAAAATCTGTACCACATATTAAACAGGTTTCCATTAAATCCAATGGAATTGCAGGCACTAGCAAATCATCAAGTTGCAGATATTCCAAACATCAAAAACTAATTTTCTACAATGTAGGAGCTATAAAATGCTATATTTGGAAAAGTCGTGCGTGGAACAGAATTCATTGCTGCTCACAAGACAAGAATAAATTTACACTGCTATACAGATTGTCAATTGAGAGAGGATGTCTATGATGCAAGATGTTTCTCTTTAAAGAAACATTGGATTACAGATCAAATCTCAGCAAACCGGCAGGCAGCTAATCAAACTGAACACTCAACCATAGATAAAGTGGCAGACTGGACGATTCCAGCCACCCACCCTCCTGACAGGCTTCCCACTTGTCATTCTGCTTCAACTTTAGCTCATCTGAAGATCTGCACTCCGTAGCTGAAGGAACAAAACCAAATCCTGCTCATCCATCACCACCTCGGGTCACTGGCCTCTCAATCCTATCATGCCTCAACTCAAAATTTGTTATCCTAGTGTTCAAATGCCTCTGTACACTTGACCCTCAATATCTCCACAACGTCCTTTACATTTCCGCAAGTGCTGCACTTTTACCAATCCTGGTCTCTCACACATTTCTGACTTTTAACTGTTTCTCCACTGTTGAAAAGGCTTCAGCTACCTTTGAACTAAACTGAAATTTCATCACCAAACTTCTACCTCTGTCCTCAAGACCTGTCATTTCAGCTGAAGCTTTTGGGCCAGATGTCCCAAAAACTTCTTATATGGCTCAGTGTCAAATTTTGCCTGCCAATTGTTCCTGCAAAGCGTCTTGGGATGTGTTACTACATTAGAGGTGCCACATAAATTAGAAATTGTTGTGATCCAGTCAGAAAAAGAAAATGCATAAAACGAAATGGCAATGGCAATATTTAAAATAAAAACATGTGGATGTCAGAAACGAGAAAACTTCAAAGGAATCTGAGGTTTGATCTAAACTGTTCACAGCACTGATCAGACCAGAGCTACTGTCAGTTCAGTCACTCGGGGAGACAGGTAAATCTAAACTGCTGAGAAAGGAGTGTAAAAACTAAAGCAAAGATTGAGGACACTTGGTCTTTTTTTGCCCGATGACGAAGTGACTTTAAGATGGTTTAAAAGAAGTGTTTTAAAAACAAAGCCAAATGTACAGTGCAACTTTTAATAAAACTGCATAATTAGAATATGCTAAACCCAGTGAAAGTACAGAGCAGAGACATCTCATAATTCCAGATTCTAAGGTTTTAGAGTAGATTTGTAGCTCGGGTTGTGGTTGGTTAGCTTGCCAGAGTTCCAGATTAATAAACTGAGTGATTTTCCAAGAAGAGTCGAGGATGGAAAAGGTCTTGAAACTGTTTCAAGAAACTGTGTCAGTGGGGAAGCACTAATTTCTTGGTTTTGTGAAAACGAACTTGGCTTTTGACAGTTTCACTGTCCGATGAACAATAGCGTTAGAGTGAATATTTGATTCTAAATAATAGGTCATCAATATGAAACAGGTTTTCACAACACCTCAGATGTTTATTTTGAATAATTCACAGTACTTTGCCTTTGTATTAATTCTGAATGGTACACAATGTGCTGCAAATCAAAATGCTAATTCAATCTATTGGATTTTATTCCAGATTTTCCCCAATGATATTCTTCCTACCAATATTATTAAAGGATAGCACAAGTGTCTAGATGGTAAACAGGTAGAATTCACATTACTAAGTGCTACTGCTGAGTCCTTACAGCTTAACTGATGTCCTTTGACTGACGCCAACAGGAGGGAGGGACAAAGACCAGGACTCAAAACCAACAGCACTGATCAGATAACCAGAGGAAGGGGCGATTAAGAAAGAAAATAACTTTCATTTACATAGCGCATTTCATGAGCTTAATAGGGCCCAAACAGAAGGAGCAATTTTGACATGTCACCACTTTAATGTAGAAAATATGGCAGACAATTTGTGCAGAGCAAAAGATCCCAGAAACAGTAGTTAGGCAAAGATCAAATAAGTTTTTTTTTCAAAAGCACAAGGTTGGTTGAGGATTCAATGTAGGCCCAGGACTACAAAGGACTTGCTGATCTTCAAACGAATAACGCACCGAGACCTTTACATCCACCTAAGAGGGTAACTACCACCTCATCCAGAAGACAGCATTTCCAACAGTGCAGCACTCCCTCAGCAAAGTGACAGCGTCAATTTGAATTGTGCTAGAGTCTCTGGAAAGGGAATTAAATCAACTGATGGAGAAGCAAGATTCTAAGCTCAGTGTCACAGCTGACAACTTACTGATGGAAAAAAAACAGAAACGGCAACAGAAACAGGTTCACTACATGCATGCCTGTACACATATGCCCACAGTGTTGTGCACTTGACTTCACTATAAGTCTTTGTCAGTACATTTACTACAGCATAGCATAAATAAAATTGAAAGTTTTACAGAAGATTTGGAGTTTAGGTCGTGGATGAGGTTGCACGCTTGCTCACCGAGACGGTGTATTTGATTGCAAACATTTTATTACCCTGATTGGTGACATCTTTAGCGCATCTACGGTGAAGCGTTGGTGTTGTGTCCCACTTGTTATTTATATACCTCGGTTTGGTGGGGAGCTGGTATTACTTCCGGTTCTGTTTCTCAGTGGATTGTATATTGGGTCGAGATCAGTGTGTTTGTTGACAGAGTTCTGGTTGGAATGCCAGGCCTCCAAGAACCCCCTGGCATGACTCTGTTTGGCTTGTGCTATTATGGATCTGTTGTCCCAGTTGAATGTGTGTCCTTCTTTGTCAGTGTGTGGAGACGAGTGAGAATTGATCATGTCTCTTGGTGGGTAGTTGGTGTTCGTGTATCCTGTATTGCCAGTTTTCTTCCAGTCTGGCCTATGTCATGTTTCTCACAGTCCTTGCATGGTATTTTGTATACTACATTAGTTTTATTTGTTGCGGATATGTGGTCTTTTATGTTAGTCAGTAGCTGTCACAGGGCAGTTGTTAGTTTGTGGGTTACTCTGATGCCTAGGGGTCTGAGTAGTCTTGTGGTCACCTCTGATATGTTCCTAATGTACAGTAGGGTGACTAGCGTGTCTGGCTGTGTTGCTCCCAGAACTACACAAAGCAGAACAGGAACACTTATACGGAGTTTTTGAAAGGAATGGATATGCAAAAAGCACAATCCACTGTTACCTCCATGACAGAGCACAACAAGAAGTCACAACATGGCCAGACACAGCAGTCACCCTACTGTACATCAGAGACATAGCAGAGGTGACCACAAGACTACTCAGACCCCTACGTATCAGAGTAACCCACAAACCAACAACCACCGTGTGACAGCTACTGACGAACGTAAACGACCCCTTACCCACAACAAATAAAACTAACATAGCGTACAAAATACCATGCAAGGACTGCGAGAAACATGGCATAGGCCAGACTGGAAGAAAGGATACACAAATGCCAACTAGCCACCAAGAGACATGACCAATTCTCACTGGTCTCCATACACACGGACAAAGAAGGACACAAATTCGATTGGGACAACACATCCATAATAGCACAAGCCAAACAGAGACATGTCAGGGAATTCCTGGAGGCCTGGCATTCCAACTGGAACTCTGTCAACAAACACATTGAACTGGACCCGATATACAAATCACTGAGAAATAGAACCGGAAATAATACCAGCCACCCCAGCAAACCGAGGCATATAAATAACAAGCGGGACAGAACACAACGCTTCACCGGAGACGCACTGACGATGTTACCTAGCAGGATGACAAGACGTCTGCAACCAAACACAACGGCTCGGCGAACGCGTCTACAACCTCAAATAAAATTCACTTGTTTGGAATGATTTTTTTGACGTCAGATAAGATTACAGAAATTAAAACAAGGGTGGCTGTGGAATAAAAGTGAAATTCTTTTGATAATGGAGATTGTAAAATAGGTGTTCTTCTTTAACAAATTGTAATCATTCTGTAAAATCCTCTTTTTCATATTTATAAGGTCTCTTTCCTGTGGCTGGAAAGTCTGTCTTTCCTATTCTGTATAGTATCAGATTTCTCTGAGCTTGCAATTTCTATCTTTCTCCCCATGTGGGGGTATTCCCTTTCACTCAATATTTCAGCACTAAGTTCCTTGTGATATAAAATTCTGTAAAATACTCATTAAAGTAGAGACGAGGAAGAAAATCACATTGTGATTACAATAGCTGCTCCTCCACAACTTACCCACTTAATTAACCCTATCACTTCTTAAAAAATGGGACAAGGTAAAGAAAAGTGCCAATTCTGCATGCATATAGATAGAAACTTGAAAGCTAAAGCAGCGATTTAGCATCTGATCACTAGGGCAAGGGCTACCCAGAAAGAGACAAGAGTTTTCAGTGGTTATACAATTTAGTCATTAATTTTCCAGGTCCCAACATTTTGCATTATCATTGAATGGGTTCAAGTATTGACAGATCATTTATGTCATCACCAGCATGAAATAAAAAACGTTAGCACGAAGTTTCAACCTGGTACCAGTCATTTAGGAACGAACAAAATTTCAACATTCCCAGTGGGTGAGCTTCATATTGTCATTCCAAAAAGCATTCGTTGCAACATCACAAGGAATTTAGTGCTGAAGTGTCGAGTGAAAGGGAATACCCCCACATGGGGAGAAAGACAGAAATTGCAAGGTCGGAGAAATCTGATATTACACAGAATAGGAGAGACAGACTTCCCAGCCACAGGAAAGAGACCTTATAAATATGAAAAAGAGGCTTTTTATTAAGCACAATTCAAATATCAAAAACCAAATCACATAGGCCTACTTTAAGAAGGCATCTCAACATACACATGCTCGCATCTATTTATTAGTTCGTTATTTCTGGAAGATCAGTTGCACATCTTTATACCTCCATTAATTTGATTACTGGACACCATCACACCCAAGGCCCACAATATTTCAACTTGGAAAACGCTCAGCCCAAATTTCAAATCCCTCCTCATCTGCTCCAGCTGTCCAACCTACCGAGGTCTCTATACTCCTCTGATTTGGATTTCTTATAAATCCTGGATTTATAAACGATTCCAGTGCTGGCCATACCATCGAATTGTTAAGGCCCCAAGCTCACAAACATCTCCATCTCAGAGTCCTTTAACACAGTCCTTGGAACCTACTTCTAAGGCCAACCTTTCGTACAGCTCACCAAGTGGTTTGGTGTCAAATGTTGTTTTGACGACATTCCTGTGAACCATTTTGGAACCTTTTTAACCTTGTTCTTTAAAGTATTATATAAAACATAAACTATCGTTAACCCGCTGGCCCTGAAAATTGGATACTGTTGTGGAAATTTTTTTCTTTAAAAATCCATTTATCGGAAGTCTAGTTTGAGAGCTAGTACAACTGCAGCCACTTACCATCCCGGTCTAACCACAGCTTTCTTTGCCTGTAGAGAACAAGTTTGCTATGGACACAGGGCAGAAGAAGCTTAACACACCAGCTTTCTACACCAAGCTTATTTTCCACCAGAACTATAGGACTCCGATTGTACCGAGCTTCAAGACATGGAATCAATCCAATTTCATCACTGCATAAACAAGGGAGAAGAAAATAAAGTCACCCCAGGACCAGACAGGAAATAAAACACAGATAAAATGGCTACTTTTAAAGGTAAATATGATTGGATTTGCTCTTCAAAATGATCTTTGCATGTGCTGTCAGCGCTGCCATTGGCAGAAAGGTCAAGAAGCAGCAGGCATCTATTTAAATTGACTGGCCAAAAAAAAAAGATAACACGGGTAAATATGTCCTGACACGATATGGGAATGGTTGGGGTCAGGAACACCTTGCTTGAGAATGTGGCGTTGGCAGACTCATTCAAGAATGAATATTAGGCCACAGAACAAACAAAAAAGGCTGAGGGAGTGGAACTAGATAACTTGTACAGAGCTAGCAGGAGGTCAAAGGGACGAACGTCCTGCGTCTGTGCTAGGTTTGTTAGCCCATTGCAAACCATAAAGAAAAATCAACATATGCCAACAAGATGTGCTGATTGAAAATACACTGACAAATGCCCACATCCTCTCCAAAGGGCAAGAGAAGCAGTCACGCTTACAATGACACGTTGCAATGTGAATTTCAGAAAAGAAAGAAAAAACTGCGGGTGTTTTCTATTAGAAAGAAAAGGACAGTAGGTCAGTTTAAAACAGGAGACAGCCAAGCCTCCCCCCTCCCCTTCTCACCAGTGGATTCACAAGTGGTATACAAAAAGACAAAACGGCACCGTGCCCTATGTTTACATCAGCGATTGCAGCCAGCCGGGTGTTGTTGCAATTTGGAAGTAAATGGTTTCTGCAAAGGTCCTTTTTGAAGTTTGATGCTAATAACAGAAGAGAGGCTCTCGGAGACCGACCGCGGGTTCTCGCTCCCTTTATGCTCGGCATTTCCCAGTGCCGACTCTCTCCCCACTCCCCACCAAACCCTGTTTATAAACCCCTGTGACAGTGGGGACTGAGCTGGCTCCGCGATTGTCTGATGCTCAATGCCTTGGGCAATGGGCGGCGGCTGTACCCGCGGCAGACCCGCCACTTACATGTTGGGGTTCCTCCTGAACGCGTTGGCGATGTCTTTGACAACCCTCTGAACCAAAACGTCCACCTCCTCTTCCGACTCTGCCATCTTCCTCATCCAACTCGCCGGCTGCAGCAACACTTCCGGGGCAAGACAAATATTATGTATTTTTTTTTTCTCTCTGCAGAAAACGCAAAGGGAGAACTGAAAAGTTCTAGAGACCAACAAACCTACACAATGAGCGGGCTGCAGGAAGGTCCAGACGTTTACCTTCTGCGCCCAGTTGCAAATCCTGTCTCGGGGATTTCTGTAGTTTAGGGAATAAAACGCTCAACTTCAAAAAAAACACACTTCTCCCCGACTAGCTTCAGGAAACTTTTACTCACCCCCCCCCAAAAAAAACTAGGCACTCAACTCAATGCTGGAATTCAAAAATCCACAAGAGCAAAAAATTTGGAAGACTCTAGATATTTTTCCCTACCCCCTTTGCAAACAAGCAATTGGAAACCGACTCTAGTTATATGCATTCATGTAGCGACCTGTATCCTCCTCAAGATATCCTGTGGAGCAATTAATTACATCAATTTGGATTGTCAACTTTGATGAGACCTATTCCCAGAGGTAGAATCTGGGTCAGTTGCCTAGAGCCCTTACTTTATACCCTCTGTGATAGTATCTAGGAGGTATATACCCTTACCTAGGATATCTGTGTCACAGGTAGCACCATGCTTCTAAACTGAAAGCTCTAGGCCCAAACCCAAGCGTGTGCTGGCTGTTAGGAAATATCAGAACTTGACAGGATGAGCTGAATGGCAGCCCACTGTCTAATTTTGTGTTCGCTTAAGGCTAACTGTAGGGGCAACAGGGAGTTGTCCTATGGTAACAAACAATAACTTGCATTTATGTAGCTCCTTTAATGCGATCAAGCAGCAGTTTATGAGTATTGTCAGACAAAATTCGACAGTGAGGCACATTAGAAACTATTGGAACAAGTGGCATAAAAATTGAAGACATAGAATTCAATGAATGTCCATAAAGACACAAAAGAAGTGGACAGATTCAGAGAAGGGATTCCTGGAATGGCCGATTGCATATCCCCCATTTTCATCGCTCCATTATTGTCAGCTTTCAGATACCTGATTGCCAAGCTCTGGAATTTTCTCTACCTCTCTCATCCCTAAATAACATCTATCAAGGTACCGTTTAAAATCTAACTATTTGACTAGACTTTTAGCTACATATCCTATTATCTGTTTCTGTGGCTGACTTGAAAATTGTGAGACGCTTTGGCAGGGTGGTCATAAAGATGTTTCACTTGGGGTGGGTAGTGGAGGGGAACAAATGTAGGGCCATCAATATAAGACTGTCCCTAATGAGTAAAGAATTCTGAAGAAGCTTCTGCGGCCAGTGAGCAGCGAGAATGTGGAATTTCTTATGATGGGGAGTGGTTGACAAAAACAGCAGAGATACTGTTAAGGAGGAAATAATAAAAAGAGAAGGCCATTCAGCCCCTCAAACCTCTTCCACAATTCAATGAGATCATGAACAGATTGAGACATCGAATGTTTTTCAGTTTTTTTTTACTCATATGGGATGTGGGCGTTGCTGGCTGACCAGCATTTATTGCCCAACCCTAGTTGCCCTTTAGAAGATGGTGGTGAGCTGCATGCTTGAACCATTGCAGTTCACCTGCTGTGGGTTAATCCACAATGCCTTTAGAGAGGGAATACCAGGATTTTGACCCAGCAACAGTGAAGGAACGGTGATATATTTCCAAGTGAGGATGGTGAGTGTTTCGGAGGGAAGTTGAAGGTGGTGGTGTTCCCATATATAGAGTCATAGAGCTGTACAGTATGGAAACAGACTCCTCTGTCCAACTCGTCTATGTCAACCAGATATCCTCCGGATCCAACGCATCATCCTCCGACACTTCCGCCATCTGCAATCAGACCCCACCACCCTTATCTGCCTTCCGGAGGGACCACTCCCTC
>JAHRHZ010000024.1:19240917-19296311 GCA_024137785.1 Ginglymostoma cirratum
GGTCAAGCAGCATCATAGGAGCAGGAAGGGTTTAGGCCCGAAACGTCAAGTTTTCCTGCTCCTATGATGCTGCTTGACCTGCTGTGTTCATCCAGCCCCATGCTTGTTATCTCGGATTCTCCAGCATCTGCAGTACCTTTTATCCCTCCACCACCACCCGCGGTCTTCTACCTTTGAGCCAGTTCTGTATCCAAATGGCCAGTTCTCCCTGTATTCCATGTGATCTAACCTTGCTAACCAATCTACCATGAGGAACCTTGTCAAATGCCTTATGGAAGTCCATATGGATCACATCCACTGCTCTGCTATCATTAATCCTCTTTGTTAGTTCTTCAAAAAACTCAACCAAGTTAGTGAGACACGATTTTCCATGCACAAAGCTATGTTGACTCCCCCTAACCTGTTATTGTCTTTCCAAATACATGTAAATCCTATCCTTCAGGATTCTCTCCAACAACTTGCCCACCACCAATGTCAGACTCATTTGTCTATAGTTCACAGACTTTTCCTTATCACCTTTCTTAAATAGTGGCACAAAATTAGCCAATGTGCAGTTTTCTGGCACCTCATTTGTGGCTATTGATGATACAAATATCTCGGCAAATGCCCCAGCAATCTCTTTCCCTCACTTCCCTCAGAGTTCTAGGGCACACCTCATTATGTCCCAGGGATTTGTCCACCTTTATGCATTTTAAGATGTCCAGCACCTCCGCCTCTGTATTATGGACACTTTTCAAGGTGCTGCTATTTATTCTCCCACATTCTATATCTTCCATATCGTTCTCCAAAGTAAATACTGATGCGAACTACTCATTTAGTATCTCATCCATCTCCTTCAGTTCCATACATAGGCGGCCTTGCTGATCTTTAAGGGGCCCTATTCTCTCCCAAGTTACCCTTTTGTCCTAAATGTATTTGTAGAATCCCCATATCTGCTGTCCCTGTCCTTCTAGATGGAAGTGGTCATAGGTTTGGAAGGTGCTGTCTGAAGATCTTTGGTGAATTTCTGCAGTGCATCTTGTAGATAGTACAGACTGCTGCTGCTGATGTGATGCGTTGCTTTGTCCTGGGTGGTATCAAGCTTCCCGAGTATTGTCTGGATGAGTGCTGCTCCTACAAATGGGGACTATTCCACCACACTCCTGACTTATGCCTTGTAAATGGTGGACAGGCTTTGGGCAGTCAGGAGGTGAGTTACACATCGCAGTATTTGTATCCTCTGACCTGCTCTTGTAACCGCTGTCTTTATGCAGTGAGTCCAGTTGAATTTGAATATATTGTTGATATTTGAATATATTAATAAGACATACATTTTACTATGAGAAGTCTTTGTTCTTTTACTGAAAACATTTTGCACATTTTGGAGAAAACTGATACTTTATAAAAGTAGCTATATTGCGTAAATAAAACTACAGGTTGAAGATATGTGGCTATATTCCTATTCGCAAACCTTAACTATTATTTCGCTATAACAAATGAAACAAAACTTTTATTTATACATTAAACATTTTAATTTGCAAGTTGCAACCAACTTTGCAAACTTGCCAACTTTGGGGAAATAGTTCAGCAGCGTAGGGATTCCGTTTACGGACAGTCAGTGTTCACCGCCCCAAGCGTCCATGGCAACGGCGTTAAATGATTGCGATGTGCGCAGGGTGTTGCTATTTTAACGCCGGACAACGTTTGTTTCAGTCACATTTGTTGCTTGTGATAAACCTCACAGCCGCCGTCTTCGAAGCACAACGTAAAAGTCGGTGCTACTTTCTAGGGCGAGCGGACACCTCACTTAGCTCTGGGCAAAGTGTCTCCTTAAAGGGGAAACTGAGCTAGAGAGGGAAAAAAAGAGAGATTAGAAGGAGAGGTACAACCATTACCATAAGCATAACTATAACTATTACAGACTACTGAGACAGACAGGAGGTAACTGTGGGGGGGAGAGAACTGAGAGACAGTTGAGGGATAGGATTGAGGGACAGGGAGGGGAGTACTGAAAGAGAAAGTAGACACTGTGGTAGGAAGAAACCGAGGGAGAGATAGAGGAGAACTGGAAAAAAAGGAGACAGATAGTAGACAACTGAAGGGGAGACAGGAAGGTAATAAGAGAGGGAAAGTAGAGGGAACTGATGGGCAATAGGGTCTTGAAAAAAGATAGAGAAGAGAGATAAGCGAAAACTGAAAGACAACTGTGTGGTGGGGCGATGAAAGACAGATAGGAGGGAATTCAGACACAGGTAGAAACAGGGAAAAAGACCAATCCAGTAGGAGACAGTAAGATAGCAACAGGAATTATTGATAGGAGAGAGATAGCGGTAACAGTGTAAAGTGACATATAGGAAAAGGAATATAGATGACCATCATAGAGAACAGTAACTGTCACAGGATACGTAAAGGAAGTAATGATAAGCCAATAGTTAGAGCAAAGGTTAGTTAGATATACTTTTTTAAGAAGGAGATAGAAGGACTGTGTGAAGGCATCTATCAGAGGGGGAATTAGAAGCAATAGAAGTGATAGCATTAGATACAGCAATTGAGGGAGATATTTAACATAAGGCAGCCAGCATAAAAAGAATTAAAAGAAATTAAAAGCAGGAAACTCGGAAAATGATGCTTAGAAAATGACAGGTACCAAGTGAAAGAAACCAAGAGACAGTGAAAGGGCAAAATAACAGTAGATAAGACAGTGAGGGCAACTAATTTTAGCAACAGCTAGACTTGTAAATATATCTAAACGAGGAAGGAGAGAGGGAAAGATAGTTGTCAAATGAGGCAAAGATATCAGAAATAAGTAACCACAGCAAGAGAACTAAGTGAGATAGAAAACTGAGACAGAAAGATAGACAACTGAGAGATTGGAGAGACTGAGACAATTATTGAGAGAGAGAGAAAAAGACGAGAGACAAAATTAACTAAGAGAGAATTGAGGAACGACATTTTTTGATAAAGTGGCAAGGAATTATTGGGCTAGAGGAGCAAACCACAACAAGAGTGAGGTGAGACAGAGGGGTGCAGGGAAACAAAGAGGTTAAAGCAGTGGATGAAATTTGAGTGTGAGCAAACAAGCCAATCAAGATTAGTGAGGCAGCACGATGTGGGCAAACTGGCACCTCCGTCGGAATTTTGAAGTGGATTATCCAGATCGAAAGGGTTCTCTTACTCTCCGCTCGAATCATAGGGAATATAGCAGGCCTGTGTTGGTCTGCAACTGGTAAGAAATCAAAATCAATTCTGGTTTTATTAAATGTTGACTAGTTTCTCCAACATAAAGACTTATAAAGGAACCTCTAAAGCACTTTTTCTTTGCTAGATTACCATTGACTATTCTGGGATGTTGCAGCTCTTTTTCCTCTGCTAATGCTTAAAGTGATCATAAGGGTAAAGAAATAGTTAAGCAGGGTTTATAAGTCAAGTTGGCACAAAATGTTTGGAGAAGAGGGAGAGGGATGACGTGGCAGAGAACAGGTGGTGTGTGCTGTTAGCGTTGTTTGTACATAATGACAGTTTGTTTATTGGGCCATTATTTGCTGTTAAAGTTGCATTGGGGCTAATGACATTGCCATCATTTATGTGGGAGTGCCACAGAATTGTACAGGATATATAATTATGCAGTTTGCTCCACTACCCTCTTAGCTTTACAAAGCAATATTCAATTATCTTCGTTGCATAGATAAGACAGTAGGAAGTTACTGTATTTGAACTGTATGAGCAGGCTTGATGGGCCAAATGGCCTATTCCTGTTTCTTATCTTAAGTAGTAGCAAGGATAATGAAAGCAATCAAATATGGAAGACTGACATAATAAAACAAAGAACTGCAGATGCTGGAGATCTGAAACAAACAAAAACAAAAATTGCTGGCAAAACTTAGCAGGTTTGGCAACACCTGTGGAGTGAAAACAGAGTTAAGGTTTCAAGTCCGGTGACCTTTCTTCAGAACTGATTTAATTTGTTATTTCAGTGCTGCACTGCACTGATAGTGCCATCCTAGACTTGAGGTTCACTAGACTCATACCAGATATGGAGGGACCATCTAATGAGGAGAATGTAAGTAGATTGAGCCTGAACTCATTGGATATAAAATAACGAGAGGTAACCTTATTGAAACATATGTGTTTCTTTGGGAATCGACAGGATAGATGTGGAAAAGTTGTTTCCCCTTATGAAAGAATCTCGGACTAGAGGGCATGATTTCAGAATAAGGGATTGAACATTTAAGACAAAGGTGAGGAGGAATTTCTTTTCTTAGGGGGTAGTGAATTTGTGGAATTCTTTATTACAAAGGGCTGTCATGGCTGAGTCATCAAATATATTATTTAAGGCTGAGAGAGATGTTTTTAATCAGTAAAGGAATCGAGGGTTATGGGGAAAAGGCAGGAAAGTGAAGTTGAAGATTATCAGATCAACCTGATTTCATTGAATGACAGAACAGACTCTATGGGCCAAATGGTCCACTTCTGCTCCTTTGCCTTATGTCTTTTGGTCTTGTGTCCTCACGACTCTGGAGTGAAACTCATAGCCCCAACTTTTTTACTTTGTGGTTGTCCCCTACTACCTGTGAGAAACAGGACAGGTCTGACTCCTTGAGATTCTCTGTGCATTTCTTCTCTACAACACTAACAGTGCAGCTACAATCCCCGTACCAGCAAACAAAGTCCTTGGGACTTGCTTTCTTGTCTTGTCCCTCGGTGGTGTCTTGGTTGAAGTGATGAATAAACAATCCTTGAACACTGAGAAAATGAAATGAAGAGTTCTTCAGTGTGGCTGCCATCTTTCTTACCCAGGTTAACCATTTCTCTAGTGCTGTCCCAGTGGTCCTTTGGATCAGTCAGTGTTTGTTGTCTAGCGCTGCTTTTCAGCCTCTGCTTACTCCACTTACTGTAGCCCCTGACCGCTGCCTATGTGCATGCTTTTCACATGGTGTAAATCTAATAACTATGATTAGGTATCATACAAATTAAACTGTATTTTAAATATACATCATGAATCATGGGGAAGCATGGGAACAATGAAAGAGGTCATTTGGCCCATTCTGCCAGTGTTAACTGTAAAACAGATCAGATTACTCCTATTTTCTCAACAACAGTATTTTCCCCATAGAATAGCTGACAATTTCCTTTTGAAAAATACTATTTAATCTGATTCCAACAACTTCTGGGCAACATGTTCGAGATTGCAAAAAGTTACTGACTTTCTTGTCAATCACCTTAAATCTGAGTCTTCTCATGACTGACCCTCCAGTGATCAAAAAATTTCTCCTTACTTGGTCTACCAAAGTCCTTCAGGATTTTGCCCATCTCTATTAAATCTTCTCTTAGTTTTCTCTGCCCTAAGGAGAACACTCCAGCCTCTCCACGTAATTGAAATCCCTCATATCCCAGGTACCATTCGAGAAAATTTCCTTTGCACTGTCACCAAGGCTGTGACATTGTTTCCAAATGAGGATAGGCTGGGTTTGTCTTCCTTGGAGACCTGATAGAAATGTATAAGACAGAGCAACATTGACAGAATGCATAGGAAGGCACTTTTTCCATGGTTAGATGAATCACTAAACGGGGACATACAGTTAAGGTAAGAGGTACAGTTGAGGAGACATTTTATTCATGCCCAGAGTGTGGGAGTCAGAAACGCTCATAACATTTAAAATGTATTTAGATGTTCACTTATGTTGCTAGAGTCTCTAGGGCTATGGGCCAAAAGCTGGAATCTGGGATCAATATAGTCAGATCTTTATTGACTGGCATAGACATAAAGGGCTGAATGGCCTCCTTTAGTACTGTAAATGTCTGAGTTTGGAGCCCAAGGTTACTTTGAGAATACCTTCTAAACCCGTGAACTCTACCACCTAGAAGGAATTGGGCCAACAGATATATGGGAACACCACCCTCTTTGCTTCTCACCCCATCCTGAGTTGGAAGTATATTGCTGTTTCTTCACTGCTTGCTAGGTGAAAATGCTGGGACTCCCTTCCTGGCAGTATTGTGAATGTACCACATGGACTGCATTGGTTTATGTAGACAACACAACACCATCTTCTCCAGGGCAAATAGGGATGAGCAGTAAAGCCTACAATGCCCACATCTCTTGAATGAATAATTTTAAAAATGGATTCAGTGCTCTAACTGTGGCCTAATAAGAGTTTTAATGTCTTTACCTTTGCAGGTATCAGCACAGAGAGGCAGAACCTAAAGATTATGATATGGATGCTATCCCAGAGGGATACTGGAAAAACTTACACCGCTCAACGTACAAACGGTTTACAAGTTTTCCTCCAGGAGTAAGCAACTCATTTGGATTATTAAATTAATCTATTGTTGCTACTTTGTAATTTTTGTTCAATTTTATTTTTAGGCTGACAAGCCAAGAGCCACCATTTGACTTAGAACCATACAGTACAGAAACAGACCCTTCGGTCCAAACAGCCCAAACCAACCATGTTCCCAAACTAAGCTAGTCCCATCTGCCTGCACTTGGCCCATATCCGTCCAAACCCTTACTGCTAATGAACATGTCCAAATGTCTTTTAAACGTTCTCTGGCAGTTCATTCCACACGTGAATCACTCTCTGTGTAAAGAAAAATGTTGGCCCTCATGTCGTTTTTATATCTTCCTTCTCTCACCTTAATAATATGCCCCCTAATTTGAACTTGCCTCATCCTAGAGAAAAGACCCTGTCATTCACCTTATCTATGCTCCTCATGATTTTATATATCTCAATAAGGTCACTGCTTAACCCCCTATGCCCCAGTGAAAACAGCCTCAGTCTTTCCAGTCTATTTTTATAACTCAAACCCTCCATTCCCAGCAACACCCTGGCAAATCTTTTCTGAACCCCGTCCAGTTTAGTAATATTCTTCCTATAACAGGGTGACCAGAACTGCACACAGTACTACAGAAGAGGCCTCACCAACGTCCTGTACAACCTCAACGTCATGTCCCAACTCCTATACTGAAAGGTCTCAAAATAGATTTTGGCAAAGCTTGTTGTACTGATGGATTGCATAGGCGTCCTTGAAAGATGCAATGAAATTCGAATTGATGCGGTGTGTGAAATATTAGAGAGTAAACTGTGACCTTGGAGATAATCTGACCTCGAATTTTCCCTCCATGCCTCAGTGGGCAGAATTTTTCACCCTGGGGTCTTAGGATGAGATTATAATTCATTCAAGACTTATTCACCTTCATAGAAGTAAACTTGCACCTAGAATATTGAGGGTTCAATTCCCAGTCTTAAAAACTTGAGCGTATAAACCAGCTGGCATTCCCAGTGCAGTTTTGAGGAATACTGCACTGTTGGTGGTATTAACTTTTGCAGAAGATGTTAAACAAAGGTCATCCCTAGATATATGTCTGAAAGAAATATTAAGGAGAGCCATAAGCACCATCCACTGGGGTGACCTGGTTCTCCACAAAGTCTCTGTGACAATGACCGAGAAATTCCAGTGAAGAGATGGTCTTTGCAGCACCGTAGATTAGAGGTGAACATCAGAACCATGCAGAAATCCCAACATAGCTAACTCTGCAGAAATTGTCCGGGAAATTAAAATTTCCTTGGGGCAATTGACTGACATCTGGAACAATGCTCCCTCTAAAGTATTTCTACTCAGTGTGTCCCAACCACCGTGCTTGACAGCGACTTCCAAAACCAGAAGTCAATGTGCCAGCGCACCGACCAGCATGTGCAAAACCTCAGAGTGGTTGCAGCCACACAGATTAGAAAGAACACTCATCTAGAACCCTCTGAACTCTGAGCTACGATGGGAGTCTTCAGAGGGTTTTGACACACTTAAGCTGAATATTTACTGGGAAAACAGAGAGGACTGAAAACCTACTCCTTCTCCTGGAATAATAAGGAAACTGACCCCTTCAATGAACTGCATAATTGCTGACCCCATGATTAATACTCCTTCCAACCTGAGCCCTGACATCTTGCCCTCCCCCATTTCTATAACTTCATTCAGCACTATTCCATTCCAAGATCCCTCCAATCCTTTAATTCCGGCCACTCAAACATTTCTGGTTCCACTCACTGCTCCATTGGTATCTATGCATTCAGTTGCTGCAGCCCTAAATTCTGAAATTCCCTAAACCTTTCCAGACCTCTTTCCCTCCTCCATTAAAAGGTGCTCATTAAACCTACCTCTTTGACCAAGCTTTTGGTTAACTGCCCTTTAATCACCTTATTTGGCTCGGTGTCAGATTTTATTCAATAACCACTCCTGTGAAATTACTTTGGAGATTCTGCTACATAGAAAATGCAGATAAATGTATGCTGTTGTGTATAGTCATACATATTTGTAATTTCTCAAGATTAAGCTGCTTTTGCTGTGAGCATCAATTCAGAGTAATCCCATCAACATTTTTTCAATTTCCCACTCTTTGTTGGGTTTAACTGGGAAGAACCTTCAGTTCCAAATAGGAAGCACTTCTTTGCACAAGGACTCATGGAAGTCTGGAACTGTCTCACCCCAAAAAGCTTTTGAGGCTTTGGGCCGATTTAAAAAAAAATTGTGGTTGACAAGATTTTTGCTGGTTAAAGATACTTATGGCTGCAGTAACAAGGTGGATAGAAGGAGTTAAGATACAGATCAGCCACGTTTTAACAGAATGACAGGTTTACAGGACTGGAGGACATCCTGCTGCTCCTGTGTTCCTTTCTGCTGGTCAGTATTAACACCAATGTTGGGATTTAGTGGCGATTTTGTGGGACCCCTAGTTTCTTCAGTGTTGGAAGAAGCATATGAAATTAAAGTCTGACTTTGTTTTGTTGCAGGACTGGAGCACCACATCCGAAGCATTCATGTCTCAAATTAGTTTTAAGGAGGATTATCGACTAAGGGAAAAAGTGCCATTAATGGATCAGAAAACAGCTGCAAAAGAACTTCGTAAGAGGTAAGATGTTGAGAGAATGCCACAGTTGTCTAATTTAATCTGAAAGGTTTTCATGAAATCTTCAAGTGTAGTCATCTGTGTTGATAAATGATAAACACGATGAGGCAATTTATTTTCTTTACAGTGCCAGTGCTAATGTTTTGACATGGCTGGGTGTCAACGTTTGTTTGACAATCATTCTTCTGAAGTGACTTGGCGTGTTTCACTGCAAGTTGTTGTTACACATGCAAATATATAACAATATCTTTCATAGTAGTTATGTCAGTAGGTGGCGGTGTGGTTACGGATTTCAATATCAATTCTATCTGCTTTAGCATCACAGATAAAATGGGGCTAAGTGAGCACTTAGAATCAAGACTTCTGCTACACCACTGTTTCAGGCCATGACCAATGTAGTATTGTGTGACCAGTCCGCACCATTTTGGAGTAGCCGCCCATCTTTACACCGATCTGATGGTCTCCTTCTGCAGTCATTGTTCCGACTGTTACAAACTACATCTCACCCATTGACCTGACTGAACTGAACCAATCTTTCGTATGATGTACAGTGATTTCTCAGAAATGTCTCTCCAACAACGTTTTCTTCCTACTTCTAGCCATAGCTAGGCTCAGTTGGCTGAATGGCTGATTTGCAATGCAGATTGACACCAACAGCAGCGGGGCAGGCCTGGGGGTTGGTAGGGTTTTATTTCTCTGAGGTTACCATGAAAGTCCCATCTTCTCAACTTTGCCTCTTGCCTGAGTTGTGGTGACCTTCAGATTAAATCTCTTTCTGAGACCCCAGCATTATGGTTTCCTGGCAACAATGGTGACTTTATTTTATACACAGGTGATAAAGGTAATTCAGCTTCTTGCAGTGAGAATGCTGATTTTCACACATTGGAAATGTCTTCTTTCCCTTTGTTTGATGTTCCCTGCAGTATTTGCATTCTGCCCTTTGTCCATGATTGTTCTGCCCTTTGGACCCAGAATGTCAATCAATGTAATGAAAGGTCTGGTCTTTTCTGCCATGAATATGCTGGAGCTTCCCATTTACAACCTTTTCAGTTACTTTCCTGAGAGTACGCTTCTCCTCTCTCAGTGGATGTGCTCTCCCTGAAGGATCTCTTATGCCTAATATAATCCTGAATTAGAATTTGAATTAGATTATCTTGTATTTGCACAGGATTCTATGAGATGAGCTAAAGTAGTCACATATTCACAGAATCACAGAAGTCTTACTGCACAGAAGGAGGCCATTCAGCTTATTGTACTGTACCTGCATTGTGCTCTTCAACTGCTTTTAGTGGCAACTTTCACAGCTCTGAACATTGCTTTGTCTCTTTGTTAGTAACTGCATTTCTATACAGCACTTCAGCACTCAATCTCAGTTTGACTTTAATGCCATGTTATGAGCTTAGAGGACAACAGTCTGGTCTGCACTGTCTTTATTGAAAACTAGCTGCAAAATGAACTCCCTCCCCCAATCAGTACTTTATGTTCGAGATCACATGGCTACAGCAAGCCAGGAACGACGTTGGCACAGTATTTCATTTCTATCCCAAACACACCTGTAGCTTTTCTCATTCCCTTGCTTGTTTCCTCACTTTGGAGGTTCAGGAGGAGGAAGCAGCGAGCGAGACAATGAGCAGGAGAGGAAGCAAGTAGGAAGATTGACCAGCAGAAGATGTCAGCCAGTAGCAGTTTTGGCCAGTGACAGCATCATTCAATAGGAGAGAGTTGGAAATGGAACAGGAGGGAGTTGGTGAGTAGGAGAAGCTGGCAAGTGGGAAGGTCAGCAAATGGGGGAGCATTGGCGAAGGAGTGGGAGAGAATGAATGACTGTGAAAGGCTGGCAGATGGGAGGGTCAGCCAGGCTTTGAGCAGCAGAGAGCTGGGGAGACAAAGAATCAATAGATGACAGAGAGTTGGAAGCAGTTGAGAATTGCAGAGGGAGAACATGTTGAGTAAGAAGCAGGAGAGAGTCAGCCAGCAGGAAAGTTAGCTAGCAGTAGAAGAAGGAGGGATTGGAAAGTGAGCAGGAAAAGAAACTGGCTAGTAAGAGAGCAGGCCAGCGAGTGGAGAGCTGGTGAGCAGGATGATCAGCGAACAGGAGAGAACCAGGATGGAGCGGGAGACAGTCAGCAAATGGGAGTGAGTTAGCGGGCAGAAGAGCCCACTAGTGGGAGAATCAGTGAGCGAGATGCTAGGCGAATGGAAAAGTGTTAGGGAGGGAATGGGGGACGAGTTGGCTTGAAGGAGGAGCTGGCTTACAGGAGTGGGGGCAAGCATTAAGTAAATAAAAAGAGTTGGCATATTTCTTTTATATATTATTACATATTCTTAATTTTCAAAAAAGTTCATTTACAAATCTATGAATTTCAGTGTGAACGGTATTCCACCTTAAGGGTTTAATATTACAGCGTTTTCTGAGAAGAAAGGTTCAGTGGAAGCTAAATGCAGCTTTTCTACTAATTAGAACTTTTTGTTTACATTCTCTTAAAGTTGCACTTCCCGTGAACACATCTACAAAGTTAAATGAGAAATGGATGCAAAGGAAATATGTGAAACAAGTGGGGATGTTTTGAACCGCATACACATTAGCAGAGAGGAGGAGTTTGCAGCCTCAAAGCACAATAAGGTGGATAATTCCCTTGGGTCTGATCAAGTCCATCCTCAGATGTTGTAGGAAGCTGGGGAAGAAATTGCAGAAGCCCTTGCAGAGATTTTTGTTTCATTTTTAGCCACTGGTGAAGTTCCAGAAGACTGGAAGGTGGTCAATGTTGTTCCATTGTTTAAGAAAGGTAGCAAAGATAAGCCATGAAACTGCAGGCCAGTGAGCCTGACATCAGTGGTAGGCAAGTTATTGGAGATGATACTGAGGGACAGGATCAACTAATATTTGGTTAGTCAAGATCTGATTAGAGATAGTCAGCATGGATTTGTGCACGGGTAGTCATGTCAACAAATCTATTAGAATTTTTCGAAGAGGTAACCAAGAGAACGGATGAGGGTAGGGCAGTGGATGTTGTCTATATGGAATTTAGTAAGACCTTTGACAAGGGCCCGCATGGCAGGCTAGCCGTGAAGGTTAGATCACATGGGATCCAAGGAAAGCTAGCTAATTGTATTCAAGATTGGCTTAATGGTAGGAAACAGAAGGTGATGGTTGAAAATTGTTTCTCAGAATGGAGGCCTGTGACTAGTGGTGTGCCACAGGGGCCGGTGCTAGGACCTTTGTTATTTCTTGTTTACTTAAATGATCTGGATATGAATGTGTAAGGCATGATAGTGAGTTTGCGGATGATACAAAACTAGGAGGTATCATTGATAGCAAAGAAGGTTATCAAAAATTGCAGAGGGACCCTGATCAGATGGGGAATTGGCTGAGGACTGGCAAATGTAATTCAATACAGATAAGTGTAAGGTGTTGCATTTTGAAAAGTCAAACTAAGGTAGGACTTATACAGTAAATGGTAAGGGTCTGAGGAGTGCTGTGGAAGAGATGGACCTAGGAATACAAGTACATGGTTCATTGGAAGCAGCGTCCCAGGGGGATTGGGGGGGTAACCGGGTGTGTGCGTGCGTGCGTGTGTGCGTGCGTGAGAGACAGAGAAGAATGCTAGCCTTAATCGGTCGAGGCATTGAGTATAGGATATGGGATCTTATGTTGCAGTTGTATAAGTCATTGGTGAGGCTGCGCTTGGAGTACTGTGTATGGTTTTGGTCACCCTCTTGTAGGAAAGACATAGTTAAACTGGAAAGTTCGCAAAGAAGATTTACAAGGATGTTTCCAGGACTAGTAGGTCTGAGTTGCAGGGATAGGTTGTCCAGGATAGGACTTTATTCCTTGGAATGTAGGAGAATGAAGGGTGACCTTATTGAGGTGTATGAAATCATGATGGGCATGGATAGGATGAATAAATATGGCATTTTTCCCAGAAAGCGGGACTTGAAAACTAGAGGGCATAGGTTTAATCCGCGAGGGGATAGATTTAAGAAGGACATGACGAGCAACTCCTTCATGCGGAGAGTGGTGCATATATGGAGAAGGCTGCAGGAGAATATGTTTGAGGTACAGTAGCAACATTTAAAAAAACATTTGGATAGGTACATGGATGAGAAAGGTTTAGAGGGATATGGACCAAATACAGGCAATTGGAACTACCTGAGTGGGCAGCATGGACCAGTTTGGGTCGAAGGGCCTGTTTCCATGCTGTATTACTCGAAACCCTGACTCTAAATTACTTTACTCAATCAGTTTGGAATTATTGTAGCAGGTTTCCAAATCTTAATTTTCTTCCACTTATCAAAGAAACCAATATTGCAAAGTGAAACCATTTCAATGCAAATGCTCCTTGCCCTCAGGCATGGGCCACTTGAAAGCCTTTCTCTTCTTCTGTTAATTCAGCAGGCTAATTTCTATACTCCAACTTATGTTGAGCTTGGCCCAGGCATCTCCCCTCTGACACACACACTTATTGCAAAATGAAATTGCTCATAACCATTTTTAACCTTAAATTGAAAGTTATTTGATGACTGTTTTAGTAACAAATGTAGCCAGTGTTGATTCTGACTTGGCTGCAACACATTGCAATGTCATCAATTAACCAACAACTATATTTTTGCTATGTAGAAGGACAAAGGCAGCAGATGCATGGGAGCAACACATTCTGCAGGTTATCCTGAAAGCCTCACATCATCTTGAGTTGGAACATTACCTTCTCTGTCACTGTGTCAAAATCCGGGAAGTCCCTTTACTGATAGTGAGTGTATCTACACCACATCCACTGCTGTGATCGAAGAATGCAGCTCACCACTACCTTCTCGACTGTGATGACCCCTGCTGATGGCATTACTGGGCAAGGAAGATGCCAGATTGAAATCTGGCTTAATAGATCATATTTTGTTTTTATTTTTGCTTTAATGTGGTTCTCACTGAAACATAAGCACACAATGATGCAGATTTGGTTTTTATCAATACCAAGAGAAGATTAGTCATCAAAAGAAAGGAACATCGGAAAAAAGCAAACATTTTATATATAACATGTGTTTAAAGATTTTGAAACACACAGTAAAAATGCAATCCCATCAATCCCATAGCATCCTATTATAGTGATCAGACATCATAGAGAATGTCCTTTTCTATCCCACATTGTATATGATTCAGCTGTGGCTTCAATTCCTCGTCAGGAGAAACTGATAGCTTCTTCCTTGATATGTTACATAACTGAGCATAAGTCTTCTCCGCTTCTAATAACACCTTCAGTGTTTTAACTAAACACTTCTGGTCTGGAAAGGTAATCTATTTTTAACTTCTCCCTTTCTTAGGAGTTACTGCCTTACAAATCCAGCATCAGCTAAAACCCCGTCAGAACTGTACCTTCTGAATTTCTTTTAAAGAAAAGCAATGGGTGTTTCCCTTAATCAAGGGAAAGGAAAACCTGACAATCTAAACTTGAATTTGATGCCCAATAGTTTACATTGTTTATCTGTAAATTTTTCCCAATGTAAACAAAACCCCATTACTCTCCAGGATGTTATTAAAATAAGTCACAATGGCTACAGAAATACTGACAAGATATTCATTAAATCCTTTCATAAAATCCACATGCCACTGGTTCACATTCGTAACTCTGAACTCAACATTAAATGATATTAAAATGTATATAAATTGCACACCTCATATCACAATGGCAATTAGGGATAGGCAATAAATGCTGTCCTAGCCCACCATATCCATATCCCATGATCAAATGTGAATGCCTTCAAACTCCGTCCCATGCATGAGATAGAATTTCTGTTTTGAATGCACTTGAAGAGCTAGGCAAACACTGAATTGTAATTTCTAAAGTGAAGTTATAGTTTAAATATCAGCTGAAACTCATTTTCATTATCATGCAGGTAAAGCTGTCCATGAATCAGTGAAATTGGGCTGCAGTGAGAGTACAGAATTGTTACTTTTTAACTTTGCTTTGAAGAATATTCCTTGATGTATTAAAGATTAATAATCTGGTGTATTTTGACAAATGGGTTTATCACTAAAATGAGCATTTTAAATCAATGGCTTGTCAGTATCCAAATTTAAAATCGCTGAAAATGACTTTCAAATAAAACATATTGAACCATTTACTGGCTTAATTTGAAAAGCAATTTCTTGGTAAAACAATTTTTATTTTAATATTTAAAAGCTTTCAAAACGGGCCAACTTGTGTCTGTGCATTGAAAACTACCAGCTCACGGTGAAAAATCATAGAATCATAGAATCCCTACAGTGTGGAAACAGGCCCTTTGGCACAACAAGTCTACACCGAACCTCAGAGCATCCCACCCAGACCCATCCCCCTATAACCCACCTAATCTACACCTCCCTGAGCACTACGGGCAATTTAGCATGGCCAATCCACCTAACCTGCACATCTTTGGACTGTGGGAGGATACTGGAGCACCCAGAGGAAACCCACACAGACGCGGGGAGAATGTGCAAACTCCACACAGACAGTCGCCCGAGGCTAATCTTCTAAATGGTTTGCAATCTAGACATGTTTGTAGAACAGATATCATCCTGTCCTAGTTTTTAAAGCCTGGAGAACAGTTCACAAAAACTTGATTTTATATCGGTCATAATTTACACTTGAAATTCCTTGCTCATTTGTGCTGTTTTGACTGCTCTTAGACAGATTGCACTCATAAAGCCAATACAAAATAGCAGAAACTGCTGCTAGGAATGACTACTCCCACTATAATTTGTACTGTGCTCATAAGTGAGCAACATTTTCTTGGATGCACTGGCTAGATTTAGGGTCTGGATTGCTGGTTACGATAGCACTGTGTGATTGTGTCATTTGATTATTCTGCAGAATAAAGCAGCTTGTAGAAATGCTTACAGCAATGTGGTGGATAACATGGCAGCAATTGCTGGAAGAATTCTGAATTTAAAAAAATGTTAAAACGTTCATCCTAATCATCCCATTTGGACAACTTCCCTCTATCTCATCCACCTTCCCCACGACCACCAAAAGTACATATGGTTATAGATACTTTTTAAGAACTTGAATAATAATATTGATGTGGATAAGTGTCCGTGTATAACAAAAACATGCATTTATATAGTATCTTGAATACAGTCAAATGCTCTTCATATTATCAGGCATTATTTTATTCCGAGCCATGTATGGAGTTATTAAAACATGCAGCAAATGCTTGGTCAAACAGGTCAGTTTTAAAGAGTGTTTTGAAGAGTGTTATTGGACTGGAGGTGATTTCAAAGATGGGGAGGGATGGGGGCTTGCAGAAGATTTTTTGAGTATGAAAGTTGATAAATTTTCACACAATTGAATTTCAGTATCTACTCTATACAAGTGTTGGTTCATAATACTGGTCTACTGATTACAGAACAACCCCAGTGATGCTAGGCAGCTTGCTTTCAGTTTTCACTGTTTAATTATCAGAAAAGAATGCATTCTCAAGTGATTTGAGGCTCAAGAGGTGTGCCATGATACAGTGACTCTGAGAGGGCTGTAAATATTTAACCAGGGGTTGTTGTTGCTGGCAATGGTGTGTACAATACATATTATTATATAAGTGAGCATGTATTCACTTGATAAAAGGTGGAAAAAGCTCTCTAAGAACTTTGTGAGAAAACTCTAACATTCCCCTCTAATAGCCAGTATGTCTTGCTACAATCATACAAAAGTAAATGTGTGATTGAATTAAGGCAAAAAGAGTATTCTGTAAAGATTATTCTGTAAATAAGACCTGGAACAAATAGGCTATGAAACAGTCCAATCTCTTATTTTACAAAACTCACAAAATGCAATATAAATGACTGAGAATTTAATGGACTCACTGACAATATATGATCTATGGACTTTAAAGCAAATTATAGAGAGCAGTAAATGTTTCATTTTTATTCTGCAAATTATGGAGATCTGCATTTTGTAACTTAATATTATTTGCCTACTGAAAGTTGCAAAATGCATTTTTTAAATGTTATGCTTCATTTTTATTAGAATGACAATGTACAACAGTGTTACAAACCAAAATGACTTCTACTTGTATTGTCGTCACATTGTCATCACGACCATTTTCAATAAACCATTATCGATCCAAACAGTATAATTTTCCTTTTCAATTTGCAGAACTGCCGGGGGCCTTGATACAAAAGCAAATGCAGCTCTACCAAGGCATCCTCCAGACTATTCAAAACTGTGAGTTTTTTTTGAGTTTTACATAAAATTAAATTTAAGAAGGACTATGTTGAAATAAAGTAAACTTTAACTTGAGTTAATCTATGCATTTCAATATCATTCTTAAATTATCCTTGTGCCATATTGAAAAAAATCCTTCAGTTTGCAGTTTGCACCATTGTGTAATAGGTGGTATTTATGGGCCTATTAGAATACGTGATGGGTTTGTACACTTAATAAACTCATATACCATGAACATTCATTACATCAACACATGTCATAATGTTCTACGTTGAAGATTAAATCAGTGCTGCACAAGAGTCTCATGAATGGTCATGTGCTACATTTGGCTTTATACAGTTGCAGGTCAGTGGTTTACTTTGTTGAACAATGCTGTGTGATGGAGGGGAGCGGGAGAATGGCAGTGTGCACAGAGTTTCATGTCAGCAAAGGCAAGTTAGAGGTGAGGCTGCTAATGTGGAGTGGCTTTTGGGACATCAAGGAATGAAAGAGGGATCCAAGTGATGACAGAGGGTGAGGTCGGGAGCAGAAGGTGAGGATGTGGCAAAGACTTGCTCTTCCTGGCTAACAGCTGAGGCTGCAAATGCCAGCAGTAGGCAGCGCCAAGGGAGGGGATGTTCAGTGTTGTATGATGGCATACATCCTAGGCCAGGCAGGTTTCTGCCTTTAAGACAGTTACTTGAAAGCATGCTATGTGATATTTCAGTATAAAGGTACCCATTACACCTTTAGTCAGCATAGTGAATAGAATTGTTTTTGTTTTGATTTTATGTTTTACTAAGATCTGTCTCTTGATTAAACTTTAAAAATATAAAACATAGATACTAAGTCAATACGGTGTGGAGCTAGAGAAACACAACAGGTCAGGCAGCATCAGAGGACCGGGGCAGTCAATGTTTTGGGCCTAGACCCTTCATCAGGAAGGGTCTTGATGAAGAGTCTAGGCCCAGAAAGTCAACTCCTCTGCTCCTCCGATGCTGCCTGACCCGCTGTGTTCCTCGAGCTCCACCCCCGTATTGACTCTGACTCCAGCCTCTGCAGTTCTTGCTATCTCCGAGAAACATAGGTGCTAACTTATCCTGGACCAATGCTTGAACAGCAGTAAGACTATGCTATTTTCTGGGTCTGTAGATAGTTGAGATGCAAAGATGGCCTTTACCAGTTTCAAAATTTCCCACCCCTGTCTCATCCCATGACCAACCCTCCCTCTCATCCCTGCCTCTTTGACCTGACACATTCTGTCTGTCTTCTCTCCCACCTATCCACTCCTCCCACCACACTGACCAATCCCCAATTCTGGATTGTTGGAGCTAGTGAGAGTAGGAATAGGAGGATAGAACAGATGAAGGTATAGCTGAGGAGCTGGTGCAGGGGAACAGGACTCACATTTTTGCACCATTGGAATCTCTTCTAGAGTAGAAGAGACCTGTATAAGCAGGACGGACTGCACCAGTATGTCAGTCCCCTGTATTGCATTAAAATAAATGCACTTTAGTGAAAAGAGATCAAATTGGTGTAGTTGTGAAAAGGAGCAAGTCAAACAGTCAAGGCAAGCAGGAATAAAGCAGAGAGCGAGACAGGACTGATAAAGTAAACTGTATTTATTTTAATTCGAGAGGCCTAACGGTTAAGGCAGATGAACTCAGGACAGGATTGGGAATATGGGTCTGGGATATCATAGCGATTACAGTGATATGGCTCAGGGATAGACAGGACTGGCAGCTTAATGTTCCAGGGTATAGATGCTATAGGCAGGATAGGAAGTGGGACAAGAGAGGAGGGGGAATAGCATTTTTGATTAAGGATAACATTACAGCTGTACTTAGGGAGGATATTCTGGGGAGTGTGTCCAGGGAGGTTATTTGGGTGGAACTGAGAAGTCAGAAAGGGATGATCACCATGTAGGGATTACACTATAGACCCTCAAATAATCAGCAGGAAATTGAGAAACAAATTTGTAAGGAGATCTCAGTAATCTGTAAGAATAATAGGTTGGTGATCGTAGAGGATTTTAACTTTCCAAATATAGCCTGGGACTGCCATAATGTTAGGGGCTTTGATGGAGAGGAATTTGTTAAATGTGTACAAGAAAATTTTCTGATTCAGTATGTGGATGGACCGACTAGAGAAGGAACAAAACTTGACCTACTGTTGGGAATAAGGCAGGGAAAGTGACTGAGGTGTCAATGGGAGAACATCCAGAGAAACAGCATAAGAAATGAACACTGGTGCAACATTGTACCCTCAAGACAAGGATGAACTAACTATAACTGTTGGAGCGGCAATGCCAGTGATGACTGAGGCTGCCCTGGGAGATGGACACTGGATTATGTAGCAAGCTCTGCAGCCAGAGAACCCCTGCCAGGAGCTCTTCAGGTGACAGCAATGCTCAATTTTTTTTCACCAGTGATGCTTTCTAGAGCTCTATCTGTGGCATATCACAGGCTATTGCTCAAATTGTGTGAATGAGTTCATCAATTTCTCCACAAAGCAGGACATCCAGGCAGAAAGGATATTGTGTTAAGGTACCATTGCTTGTTTCCTCAAAGGTCATTGATTGCATTTATTAGACTATGCGAGCTTCCTGGGACCAGTTGGCAGAATTTGGGAATCACAAGGGTTTTCTGTCTTTGAACTGGTCTGCAAGTTCAGGCAGGAACATTCAAACTTGTTTTCCAGGATGCTGTCCTGATTCAAACATTTTGCATCACTTGCAGCTCTCAGAACTTTACAAAGCCCTAGTCCAAGATGAAGGCAGAATCCATAAATGAACATTTGCACCCCACTATGCCATCCCACTTGTCTCCCGTGCACACTGAGAGTGGTTTAAAATCTTAATAGAATTACATGGGTGGCAGATCGTGACACAAGACCAGTAAGAATATCTGGTTCTGAATTCACGTGTAGGCCAGACCAGGTAAGGAAGGCAGATCTCCTTCCCTATAGGCCATTAATAAATAAGTTGGGTTTGTCTGACAATCGATGGTATTTTAATGGTCACCATTGCTGAGACATGATTTCAATTCAAGATTTTGATGAATTTTAATGTCATCATTTTCCCTGGTGGGATTTGATCCCATGTCCTCAGCATTAGCCTAGGCACTATCGTGCCTGATTGATCTGAGTGAGGAATTGGGTTTTTCCTTCGAACTGGTGACGTACCCTGATGCTCCAACATGACGTAGTCACTCGCCAGAGTGTTGCTGGCTTGTGTCTTCAAAGTTTACTGAAGTTTTTTTTCCTGTCCGCTGTAGTTTTCCCATTTTGTAGCCCCATAATTGAAGTTACAGAAAGTGGGTGCCAGCAGTAACCGCAAAATTTCTTATCCTTTTGAGAATGTGGCCAAGAGCAGCCTTCTTGATTAAAAAGAACTGAATGACTTGCAAAGCCACTTCAAAGGTAGTTAACAGTGAATCATATGCAGAGTAAGGGCTCTTTAACTCTACTTTCTTTCTGTCTAAACTGAAGGCAGTAGGGACAGCAGTTAGGGCAGTGGCATGCTCCTCTTTCAGGATGAGGGAGATCAGGGAGACCTCCAGTGTCCCTGGTGGCTGCAATCGTGAGAAGCGTGCCCGGCTGCAGCTCCTGATGGACCGTGTTTCTGTAGCTGGAACTGGAGCTAGATGCACTCAGGATCATCCAGAGTGCAGAGAACATCATTAATAAGAGCTAGAGTGAAATAGTCACTCCTAAGGTGCAGGTTGCAGGTTGCAGGTAGCTGGGTGACCACCAGAAGAGGTAAGGGAGGAAGGCAGATGGTGCAGCATTCCCCTGTGGCCATTCCACTCAATAACAGCTATGCTGCTTTGGATACTGTTTGGCGGGGAAGGACATTTCAGGAGCTAGGAGCAACATGCAGGTCAGTGGCACTGTGACCAGCTGCGAGGCTCAAGGGAAAGGGTGCAGTCAGACAGAGCGATACTGATAGGAAACTCAATTGTAACGCCACAGAAGAGCCACCAGATTGGTGTGTTGCCTCACGGGTGCTAGGGTCAAGAATGTCTCTGATCAGTTGCAGAACATTCTGAAGGGGGATGGTGAATAGCCAGAGGTCATTGTCAGCTATACCGATGTGTACATAAGTAGACAAAGGGATGGGGTCCTGCGAAATGAGTATAGGGAGTTAGGTAAGAAGTTAAAAGGGTAGTGATCTCCGGATTACTTCCAGTGCGATGCGCCAATGAAGATAGAAATAGAAAGATAGGCCAGATGAATGCATGAGTGAGGAGCTGGTGTAGAGGGCAGAGTTTTCAGTTCTTGGATCATTGGGATCTCTTCTGGGATAGAGGTGACCTGTACAAGAGGGACGGGTTGCATTTGAATTGGAAGGGGTCCAATATCCTTGCAGAGAGATTTTTTAGTGTTACCTGGGAGGGTTTAAACTAGTTTGGCAGGGGGTGGGACTCTGAATAAAAGAGAAGCCACCAAGAAGTCAGGGGAAAATACATTAGCCATCGAGTGCAAGCTTACTATTCAGGATATCCGGGGGCACAGTAAAGGAAGGGAAAAGACTTCTGGTTTATGGTGCTATTATTTCAACACACGAGGCCTGACTGCTAAGGCAGATGAGCTCAGAGCATGAATTGGCTCTGGGGATTGGGATATCATAGCCATGACAGAAACATGGCTGAGAGAAAGGCAGGACTGACAGCTGAACATTCCAGGATGCGGAAGCTACAGGCGTGACAGAAGTACAAGTAAGCGAAGAGGGGCAGTTGCCCTTTTGATAAGGGAGGGCATAACAACAGTGTTTAGAGAGGATATTCTTAAGGAGTCATCAAATGAGGCCATATGCTTTGAACTTAGAAACAAGAAGAGGATGGTCACTCTTGGTACTGTGCTATAGACCCACAAATTGCCAGCAGGTACTAGAGGAGCAGATGTGTAGAGAGATTACAGATACCTTTAGGAATAATAGAGTAGTATTTGTTGGAGATTTTAGTTTCCCCTGTATTGACTGAGCCAACCAGGCGGGGTGGAATTTGTTAAATGTGTCCAAGAAAGTTTCCTAAATCAAAATGTAGAGGGCCCTACTAGGAGGGTGCAACACTGGACTTCCCCTTAGGAAACGATGTCAGGTAAGTGACTGAAGTGTTAGTTGGAGAGCACTTTGGGTGCAGTGACTATAGTTTTAACATAGTTATAGAAAAAGTAAGGACACATCCAACATTAAGGTGCTGAACTGAAGCAGGGTCAATTTTGGGACCATTAGGCAGGATCTAGCAGGTCAATTGGGTGAGTCTGTTTGAAGGAAAAGGAATGACTGGCAAATAGAAGGCTTTTAAAAGTGCAATATCAAGTGTCCAGGGACAGTGTGACTCTGTTAAGGTGAAGGGAAAAGCTGGCAGGTTTAGGGACCCCTGGCCAACGAGGTTAGGAAAAAGAAGAAGGCATGCATTGGGTTTAAGCTATTAGGCTCAAGAGCATTCCTAGATGACTATAAAAAGTGTAAGACTACACTTAAGAGGGAAATCAGAAGAGCAAAAAGAGGGTATGAGATGGATCTGACAGATAACGTCAAAGGTAATCCTGAGAGGTTCTATAGCTATATTAAGAGTAAGAGGGTGGCTAGGGAGAGAATAGATCCCCTTAAAGATTAGCATGGCCGTCTATGTGTGGAGGCACAGGAGATGGGGAAGATTTTTAATGAATATTTCTTGTCAGTGTTTACTGAGGAGAGAATCATGGATGCTAAGGAAATAAGGGAAACAAGTGGGGATGTTTTGGATCGCATGCATATTACCAGAGAGGAGGTGTTTGCAGCTTAAAGCGCGTTAAGATAGATAAATCCTCTGGACCTGATCAAGTCCATCCTCGGACATTATGGAAGGCTAGGAAAGAAATTGCAGAGGCCCTTTCAGAGATTTTTGCTTCATCTTTAGCCACTGGTGAAGTTCCGGAAGACTGGAAGGTGGCTAATGTTGTTCCATTGTTTAAGAAAGGTAGCAAAGACAAGCCACGGAACTACAGGCCAGTGAGCCTGACATCAGTGGTAGGCAAGTTATTGGAGAGAATACTGAGGGACAGGATCAACCAACATTTGGATAGTCAAAGTCTGATTAGGGATAGTCAGCATGGATTTGTACGCAGGAATTCATGTCTGATAAATCTTTTAGAGTTTTTTGAAAAGGTAACCAAGAGAATGGATGAGGATAGGGCACTGGAATTTGTCTATATGGAATTTAGTAAGGCCATTGACCAGGTCCCGCACAACAGGCTAGCCACGAAGGTTAGGTCATGTGGGATCCAGAGAGAACCAGCTAATTGGATTCAAACTGGCTTGGTGGTAGAAATCAGAGGGTGATGGTTGAAGGTTGTTTCACGGACAGGAGGCCTGTGACTAGTGGTTTACCACAGGGGTCGGTGCTGGGATCTTTGTTATTTGTTATTTACATAAATGATCTGGATGTGAATGTTTAAGGTACAATTAGTGAGTTTGTGGATGATACCAATTTAGGAGGCATCGTTGACAGCAAGGAAAGTTATCAAAAATTACAGAGGGATCTTGATCAGGTGGGGAAATTGGCTGAGCATTCGCAAATATAATTCAATACAGATAAGTGTGAGGTGTTGCATTTTGGAAAGTCAAATCAAGGTAGGACTTATACAGTAAATGGTAAGGTCCTGAGTAGTATTGTGGAACAGAGGGACCTAGAAATACAAGTACATAGTTTGTTGAAAGGGGCATCACAGATAGACAAGGTGGTGGAGAAGGCATTTAGCATGCTGGCCTTCATTAGCCGAGGCATTAAGTATAGGAATTGGGACGTTGCGTTACAGTTGTATAAGTCGTAAGTGAGGCCACACTTGAAGTATTGTGTACAGTTTGGTCACCTTGTTGTAGGAAAGACATAGTTACATTGGAAAGTATGCAAAGAAGATTTGACGAAGATGTTACCAGGACTAGTAGGCCTGAGTGATGGGAAGAGGTTGGCCAGGATAGGACTTTATTCCTTGGAATGTAGGAGAATGAGGCGTGACCTTATTGAGGTATATAAAGTCATGAAGGGCATAGATAGGATGAATGCATATAGTCTTTTTACCCAGAGATGAGGAATTGAAAACTAGAGAGCAAAGGTTTAAGATGACAGGGGAAAGATTTAAGAAGGACATGAGGGGCAACTTCTTCACGCAGAGAATGGTGTGTATATAGAATGGGCTGCCAGAGAAAATGGTTGCGGCAGGTACAACAGCAACACTTAAAAGACATTTGGATAGGTACTTGGATGGGAAGGGATTAGAGGGATATGGACCAAATGCGGGCGATTGGAACTAGCTGAGTGGGCACCATGGACCAGTTTGGGCCAAACGGCCTGTTTGTTTCCAAGCTGTATTACTCTATGATTCTATTTCCACCTAGTGTTATGTCAGACAAGTAAACACAGCAGATTTCCTTCCCTAAAATGTTTTATTGTAAAACCGTTACCTGTATGTTGACATAGCGGCTCTGAGATATAGACCCTGCCCCTGAGGCTGCTTGATCCTTATTTCTAAGTAAGGCTGCTCAACTCTTTCATGTATTGCTGCATTCATTTTATCATAGAGTCCCTACAGTGTGGAAGCAGGCCATTTGGCCCATCAAGTCCACACTAACCCCCTGAAGAGCACCCCACACCCTACCCTGTACTTCCATATTCCACCCTAGAGACTATGGGCAATTTTGCATGGCCAATCCACCTAACCTGAACATCTTTAGACTTTGGGAGGAAACCCACACAGACATGGGGAGAATGTGCAAACTCCACACAGATAGTCACCGGCAGTCACCCAAGGCTGGATTTGAACCCATGTCCCTGATGCAGTAAGGCAGCAGTGCTAACCACTGTGCAATCATGCCATCTGTACCTAATAGGTTATCAAATACATTATAGTCCAAAAGACAACTGTGTATTTAAACAGAATTCAAGTCCACACTTTTACTGAGAACTTTATTTCAGTTCACCACACTCCATAAAACTCTCAGCCCACTAATTGGTGGCTCCCCATATTTTTACAAAAAAACCCACACCCAATTAACTTTTAATATACCCACCACCTGTTCCCTTATTCCATTAGGTCACAGGCATTCCTTCGGCCTGTATTAGATGATAACAAAATACAGCTTTATTGTGTTCTGTCTAAGAGCTTCACATGCTCATTCTAGCCCGGTGTCTTCTCTCGTAGCTCTGCCAAAGTCATGTGATCAGTTTCATCTTCATGATTTAATGAATCTTATTGTACCACATCTTCCTCTCCCAATGACCCAAATTTTCTTTCATCTTTGCACGTTTTAGTCCAGTCATATATTTCCTATTTCTATTCACTTACTTAGTCTTTGTAATAATTGACAACATTAATGTCATTATTAACATCATAGCTGCCATTATGTCTATTCTCACCATCTCCCACCACCATCATTCCCCAAGAAAGTCTGAAAATCACAGGTCAAGATAATATGGAACTCACTGGATGTTCCAATTTGGTTTGCTTCAGCGATATAGTAGAGCAATAGTGTTGTTCTATATCTGGAATTGTTGTACTACTCTGTTCACTGTCTGATGTAGTATGGATGTAGCTGTCTCACAGTCTGTGATAATCATACTCAGTCTCACTTCTTGCCTCAAGTAAGATCAATGTCTTCCTATTCCTCCTGAATATTCATGCAGGTGTCTGACAATATAAGATCTTTGTTTGACCATGGCTTCTGATTTCCTGTCCTTTAACCAGGCTATCTGCTCAGGCACTAAAGTTGACAAAACTTTTCTTTGTGTCTACCCTACAATTGTACAACCTCTGCTGCTTTTTGCTGTGGTTTTTCTCTAGTTGTTTACATTCTTGTGGTCTTGAGAGGTTTTGTTTGGCTTGAGGTTGTATTCTAAAACTGGTATATCCATTTTTAACACACCTCCATATTAATAATTCTGAAGCACTTTCTTCCATGCCATATCTTACCAGAATATCATCAACCTTGGTTCTACAGCAAATAAAAACATGCTGATTTGACAGGACTGTTAGAGTCAAAGAGTCATACAGCACGGAAACAGGCCCTTCAGCCCAACTTGTCCATGCCGACCAGGTTTCCTAAATTGAACTTAGTCCCATTTGCCTTCATTTGGTCCACATCCCTCTAAACTTTTCCTATCCACGTACCTGTCCAAATGTCTTTTAAATGCTGTAACTGTACCCATCTCTACCACTTCCTCTGGTAGCTTGTTCCATATACGAACCTCCCTCTGTGTGGAAAAAGTTGCCCTTCAGGTCCCTTTCAAATCTTTCCCCTCTGACTTTAAACCTGTCCCCTCTAGTTTTGGACTCCCCTACCCTGGGGAAAAGACCTTTGCTATTCATCTTATCTATGCCCCTCATGACTTTCCAAAACTCTATAAGGTCACCCCTCAGCCTCCTATTCTCCAGGGAAAAAAGTCAAAGCCTTTCCAGCCCCTTCTTATAACTCAAAACTTCCAGTCTTAGTAACATCCTTGTAAATCTGTTTTGCACCCTTTCCAATTTAATAACATCTTTCCTATGGCAGGACCACCAGAATTGTATGCAGTACTCCAAATGTGTATAATGTGTTCCTTTGCATATAAGGCTGAAGACATTCTATAAGGTTGAAATAGCTACTTCCAAAGCTCCTGAGCTCCCAATTTTGTCTTCATTGTGTACCATCTATGTTGTCAGATGGGTGAGATAATAGCGGGATCTCTATTGCAGCTGCTGTCCCTAGGGATCATTGTGTCTGATTGACCTGGGTGAGGTCTTGGGTTTTCCTTCTAACTGGCGATGTATTCTGATCCTTTATTGTTTTGCAGAATATTGCTGGTTTGTGCAGTTTCTGAGGGTCTCTTCCTGTCCATTTGTAAATTTCCTGCTTTGTAGCTCCATAATTGGAGTTTTCTGAGGTCTTTTCCCCTGCCTTTGTAGTCTTCTCCTTTTTCAGCTTTTTGGATCAAAGTCTTCTAAGAGCTTGGCTCCTCTTCAGGGTATTCCCTTTTCAGCTCTACCCCTTAGATTCTGTTTTACTTTCATGTGTTAACTCTGGAGTATTTTTGCCTCACTGCCACCTTGCTGGAGGTTGGGCTTTAAGGCACACTGCTACCTGCACATTGAGACACAGGTCTGGAATACCTCAGCCTGTGTGTGTATGTATATAGACTATCCCTGAGCTTGTTTGGTTCTCATCTCTAAGTAAGGCTTGTCAACACTTTATGTACAGTAACTCTCCTTTATTTACATCTGTATATTGGTTATTAAATATAGCTCTCTAGTGTAGACATGCAGAACTTTCCTTTCCATGTGCTTATTCAAGACTGATGTCTTCTCACTTACTGATGGCAGAGTTACGTGATCAGTTACATCATCATGACTTACATGACTCTCATTATACTACATAAAGTTTATTTGTTAAACAGGAGGGTTCCTGCAACAAACCAATAGTTAACCAAAGAACATACTAATCAAGTGCAGGAGTAAAACCATTCAGACTCATTGAATCTGCCCGACCATTTAATAAGATCATGGCTGACCTGATTGTGGCTGCAATTCTACTTTTCACCCATTGACTCCCTTGTTAGTCAAGACTTTATTCACCTCTCCCTTAAAAACTTATTTAATGATCTTGTCTCCACAGCTGCCTGGAGACAGGAGTTCTAAAGACTTGCAACCCTTTGAGTACAAAAAAAACTCTTCATATTAGATCAGCGACACCTTATTTTAAAATTGTGTTCTGTAGTTGTATGCTTTCCCACTTGGGGAAACATCCTTCTAGTACTTACCCTGTCAAATCCCTCAAGGTCTTATATGTTTCAATAAAATTACCTCACATGCTTATAATTCCAGTGGGTACAGTTCCCGCCCGTGCAACCCTTCCTCATATGATAACCTCCGGAATCAGCCGACTTAACTTTCTTTGAACTTCTTCTAACATTGTTTCTTTAAATAAGGAGGCCAAAACTGAATGCAACCTTTGAGATGTGGCCTCACCAGCACTGTACACAACTGTAGCAAATCACCCCTACTTTTGGTCCAACAGCCCCATGCCAGTGTTTTTATTCCTCACAAGCTTCTTGCCACCCCTCATCATCTCCACCTTAGTCAGCATGTTCACTATAGCAAAGAAAGCAGCTCTTTCATTCTGTTCATCTTGAAATCTGAAGCTATTTGCTCATCTCAGTGGGAGTGAAAGTTCCTAGTTGGAATGCTTCCAGGCTAGAGCAGGTACAAAAATACAGCTGTGAACTGCATCCCTCATTCACTTCTGAGCGAGAAAGATGCCAAAAGTTGAAGGAGATTCTCTTGAGATAACAAGGTGTAGAGCTGGATGAATACAGCAGGCCAAGCAGCATTAGAGGAGCAGGAAAGCTGACGTTTCGGGCCTAGATCCTTCTTCAGAAATGGGGGAAGGGAAGGGGGTTCTGAAGTAAATAGGGAGAGAGGGGGAGGTGGATAGAATACGGATAGAAGAGAAAATAGGTGGAGAGGAGACAGACAGGTCAAAGAGGCGGGGATGGAGCCAGTAAAGGTGAGTGTAAGTGGGGAGTTAGGGAGGGGATAGGTCAATCCAGGGAGGACAGACAGGTCAAGTGGGCGGGAAGAGGCTAGTAGGTAGGAGATGGGGGTGGGGCTTGAGGTGGGAGGCGGGGATGGGTGGGAGGAAGGACAGGTTAGTGACGCGGGGACAAGCTGGGCTGGTTTTGGAATGCGGTAGGGGGAGGGGAGATTTTGAAGCTTGTGAAGTCCACAATGATACCATTGGGCTGCAGGGTTCCCAAGCGGAATATGAGGTGCTGTTCCTGCAACCTTCTGGTGGCATCATTGTGGCAATGCAGGAGGCCCAGGATGGACATGTCGTCTGCGGAATGGGAGGGGGAGTTGAAATGGTTCGCAACTGGGAGGTGCAGTTGTTCAGTGCAAACCGAGCGTAGGTGTTCCGCAAAGCAGTCCCCAAGCCTCCGCTTGGTTTCCCCGATGTAGAGGAGGCCACAACAGGAACAGCGGATACAGTATACCACATTAGCAGATGTGCAGGTGAACATTTGCTTGATGTGGAAAGTCTTCTTGGGGCCTGGGATGGGGTTGAGGGGGGAGGTGTAGGGGCAGGTGTAGCACTTCCTGCGGTTGCAAGGAAAAGTGCCAGGTGTGATGGGGCTGGAGGGGAGTGTGGAGCGGACAAGGGAGTCCTGGAGAGAGTGGTCCCTCCGGAAAGCAGATAAGGGTGGGGAGGGAAAAATGTCTTTGGTGGTGGGGTTGGAATACAGATGGCGGAAGTGTCGGAGGATGATGCGTTGGATACAGAGATTGGTGGGGTGGTACGTGAGGACGAGGGGGATTCTGTTTTGGTTGTTATTGCGAGGAGGGGGTGTGAGGGATGAGTTGCGGGAAATGCGGGAGACACGGTCGAGGGCGTTCTCGACCACTGAGTGAGGGGACGTTGCGGTCCTTGAAAAACGAGGACCTCTGAGATGTTTGGGAGTGGAATGCCTCATCCTGGGATTCTTTTAGTTGATTGTGGATGATAATGAGGATCAAAAGTGACAAAAGGAATGTAGCTATTCACTGCTTACAGATCTTGGCATCTTCAGCTTCCTCTGTTTGTATTTTAGATTCCCAGTTTCTTTGATTTCAGGAAATCAAGCAGTTAATACAATCTTGAGTTTTTGCTAATTATTAGATCCACAAAGGGATTTAGTGGTCACTTAGTCGGAGAGGAACAACTTTCCTGGTGAGGATGCCCAGAACGAGCATGACCTTAAAATTAGAGCCATTCTATTCAAGAGTGTCATCAGGAAGCATTTCCTTACAGAAGAGGGAATGGAAATTTGGAACACTGTCCCCTCCAAAAGGCCGTTGAGGCTGAGGACCTACAGGAAATTTCAAAACTGAAGTTGATAGATACTTTATTAGGCAAGGGCATTATTCACGGGTACAAAGCCAAGACTGGATGGAGGGAGTTAAGATACCGATCAGCCATGATCTCATTGAATGGTGAAATAGCCTCCTGTTGTTCCTATGCTTCTATGATAGTTTTAGAGGTTTTAGCTACCGTGACAGAATACGAGTAGTTCAAGGTTTGTGGTATTGGATCTGGGAATTATTTTGTATTTAGTTTTAACATTCTTGAGTAAGAGATGGGAGCATTGCCTCATGTTCCTTACTTTTGATCATTGTCCCGTGACTCCCTACGAGAATGCAAACATGAGATTGAATGAGAGCAGCATGACTCGCCCTATCTGGGCTGATGTGAATGTCAATGCACAAAGTGAACAGTGAGCTACCACTCTCTGGAATTGCAACAGAAGATGAGAAGATCAAAGTGGGGGGGAAATTCAGATGATTCACAGTAAAATTACACATGTTCTTATATCTGTGGTTAATTTAATCTAAGCCATTACTCATGTAAATTCAAATAAGGAATGGTTGCCTGTGGTTATATTTTACACCACGTTATGCCGAACTAATCGTTGAACTGGTTTACTTAAGATTTGATTTCTGAATCTGAGCTGTGCATGACAGAAGCTCAATCTCAAGGAAAAAAAGCATGTTGCTACTTTAAGTTCATTGTAAATATAAATTCCTTATCAGTTAGCTAAGTTATTTATGTGTAATCTTCCTGAATTAGAGTTGAGATGATTGTTTTGACATTGTGATCCGTATCAGCTGCTGTTCAGCAACTGGTACAGGGGAAAATGGCAGCCAAATTCAAACCATCGTGGAGAAAGCTATTTTTCTCTCCAATTCATTCCACTCCTCTACCTTTTACCCATAGCCTTGCAAATTCTTTCCTCCCCAATTCCTTTTGAAAGTTAACACTGAATCTGTTTCCACCACCATCTCTGGCTGTGCATTCCAGATGTCAATAACTCACTGTGTAAAATAAAGGCTCTTCCTTCCCCCAACTCTGGTTCTTTTGCTAATTTTGTTAAATCTGTGATCTCTGGCTACTGACCTTTCTACCAGTGGAAACAGTTTCTCCCAATTTTCTATATCAAAACCCCTCAGAATTTTGAAAACACTTGCCCATTCTCACATTCCTCCTGACTGTTCAAAGTCCCAAACTAAAGAAGCAGCGTTTTAGTTGTACTTCTTTCAAACTAGTCTGCTGTATTTGCTGCTGTCAGTGCAGTCACCTTTACGTTGGCCAGACCACGTAGATACTGGGAGACTGCTTTATAGAACACCTCTGTTTCATTGCCATTTCAGTAAACCACCTTGCTCCCCTGCTAACATTTCTGTCCTGCATTGTACTGGGCAGGAAGATCTCGGAGAGGCTCAGGGATACAGTTGCCTACCTGCAGGACAGGGGGGTGGACACCTGCCTCATCAACCTGGACCAGGAGAAGGCCTTTGACAGGATATCACACACCCACATGACAGGATGCGCTCTCCAAAATGGGCTTTGGGGACAGTGCCTGCAATTGGAAGCGACTGCTCCACACCAACATCAATAGTGCAATCTCAATCAATGGGTGGGAATCAGAAAGCTTCCTGATCAGATCTGGAGTGAGAGAGGGCTGCCCACTCTCTGCTACCTTGTATAAAGTCTTTCGAGTCCCAATAGGGCCAAGTCCATCAGGAAGGATGTGAGGCTGAGAGGGGCAGTGGAGGCCTGCAGGTCAGGGTCTCCCTCACATGGGTGATGTTGCTGTTTTCTGCTTGGAGCCTCTGTCAGTGCGCAGGCTCATGAGCATCTGTGACCTCTTCGAACCGGCCTCGGGAATCAAAATAAATTATGGCAAGAGCAAGGCCATGTTCTTTGGGAACTGGGCCAACTGGTCCTTTATCCCCTTCACTGTGACGACAGATTACCGCTGGAAATATGGTTCGGAAGGGCCAGGGCATGTGCAAAAACTTGGGAGGAGTGTTTAGCCAAAGTGAGGTAGGAACTAGGCAGGTGGGAGCATCAGGTGTAAGGTTCTGTTGGTGTTCCTGCATGTGGCGCAGGTCTAACACATCCCCTGAACCTGCACTTTTGCACTCACCCAAGACATCTTCCACTTCATCTGAAGAGGCACCATATACAAAGCTCTGAATAAGGTGGGGAAAGACATACCCAATGCCACCCTCATCCTGATGACCACCTTTGTGTGCGGCTGCATCAAGCTGTGTGTAAACCCTCAACACACAAACACCAAGTGTCACTATGTACTGAGGTTCTACCTGTCCCTAGTGTTGCAAGAATTGGACTGGCCTCAGTGCCCCAGAGTCCTCCAAGTAGTTGGACCATTCTGTATTAACTGTCTTTCATGGAAAAAATTTGCAAAGAAAATCACCTTGGATCACAAGTTCATCAGGAAGTGGTCAGCACTTAGCATCCTCAAGACCCTGTGGGCAAAGGAGAGGGTGAATCCTGTCATGTGGTTCCCTGAGCAGATTGCCAAAGTCATTTGGCAGAATGCCTCATCGCTAGAACTTCCCAACGAGTACCAAGAAGTAGCTTGGCTGCCAGTGAGAAGGGCACTGCCAATCAGATCCTTCATGTACGCTCACGCTCTACACACCACTGCACACTGCCCTCAAAACGGCTGCATTAGTGAGAGACTATTGCACATCTTCTGGAATGTGCCTTTGCAAAGAAGGTCTGGAGAGTGATGCAGTGGTTTTTGCCAAGGTTCATCTTGAGAACTCTGTGATGCAGGATTCTGTTCTACAGGCTGTTCCCCAGGACACACACCGAGATAGACACCGACCGTGCCTGGAGGATTATCAACTCGGTGAAAGATGCTCTTTGGTCTGCCTGAAACTTGTTGGTCTTCCAGTGTAAAGGGTTGACCTCAACCGAGTGTTGTAGATTGGCATAATCCAAGGTCCAGGATTACGTGCTGAGAGACACATTAAAGTTAGGAGCAGCTGCTGCCAAGGCACAGTGGGAAAAGACCACCACGTAAGGTCTTTTTGCCAAAGCATAATGAGGGTCCGTGAAGATCTTAGACTCCCCTTGTTGCCTTAAAATGAATGTAAATAGTTTTGTGCATGAGTAGAAAATGCCTTTGTTTTGCAACTGCAGGGAAGCTCTGAAGAATGTGAAATTTCAATGTGTTTGGTTTCTTTCTCCCTGCAAAGACTGTACAGAACTGTTTTAGGGCCTTTTATATGTAATTACAGATAATTTTTTAGGAATAAAATTTATTTTTACAATTTAAATATAATTCTGTCCTTCGCCTGCTACTGTGTTCCAACAAAGCTCAATAGAAGCTGGAGGAACAACACCTCATTTTATGCTTAGACACTTTACAGCCTTGAGGTCTCAATATTGAATTCCACATCTTCAGAGTATGATCTATATCGTCCATATTTCTCATACCATCACCATCCACTGGCCTTACTAGAAAATACTATAATTAAGTTTTCAGATGTCAAGACAGCAGGTGGGAAAGTAAGTTGCAATGAACAAATGAGAAATTTACAAATAGATATGGATAGGTTAGGTGAGTGGGCCAAAATCTGCAGATGGACCTTTATGTAGATAAATGTGAGATTATCCATCTTGGTTGGAGAATGGGAAGGCAACTTATTATTTAAATGGCGAGAAACCTCAGAGTCCTTTGGAGTGGAGGAATCTGCGTTTCTTTATGCATGAATCACAGAAAACTAGCATGCAAATACAACAAGTAAATAGGAAGGTAAATGGAATTTTGGCAGTAATTGCTAAAGGAATAGAGTATAAAAGAAGGAAAGCTTTGCTGCAACAGTACAAGGCATTAGTAAGACCACACCTGGAGTATTGCATACAATTTTGGTCCCTACACTTGAGGAGGAATGCAGTTGTAATGGAGGCAGTTCAAAGGAGGTTCACGATGTTGATTCCAGAGATGAGAGTTTGTCTTATGAAGAGAGATGGAGCAGTTTAGGTCTACAATGTCTGGAGTTTAGGACAATGAGAGGCGATCTAATTGAGGTACATAAGATGCTATTGGAAATAGACAAAGTAGACAATGAAAGAATGTTCCCTCATATAGGGCAATCTAGAACAAGAGGTCATAGTTTTAGGATAAAGGGTAGAAGATTTAAAACAGATGATGAGAAATTACTTCTCTCAAAGTGTTGTAAATCTGTGAAATTTACTTTTTCAGGGTGGTGTGGTGGATGCTGGGACATTGAGTAAATTAAAGAAGGAGATAGACAGATTTTTAATTAGTAACTAGTCAAATGGTTATGGAGGCTGGGTAGGAAAATGGAGTTGAGGCCGTGATGAGTTCAGCCACAATCCTATCAAATGGCAGGCTCAAGTGGCTGAATGGCCTACTCCTGCTCCTAGCTCTTATGTTCTTGTTGGCTTTGCTCTCAGCTCTCATTTTCTCCTTTCCTCAGCTAACATTTACACCTATTTTGCATATCTTTCACTCCGTTATTCACTATTATCACTGCCTTTTCTTTTGCTCTAGGCATGCTCACCATCTGTTTCACTTGCTCCTCCTCCTTTGTCACAAGCATGAGAACCATAACATTCCAGCTCCTTTCAGTTCTGCAGAAGAGTCATACTGGACTCGAAACATTAACTCTGTTTTTCTGTCTACAGATGCTGCTAAACTTTACGTTTCTCTGTTTTATTTCAGATTTTCAGCATGTGCAGTATTCTGCTTTTATTCAATTAAATATCCCTCTTGTTGAATAAGGTAATGATTCTGAAAGAGTTAATATTGAAGACTGTTTTAAGACCCATCCAATCTGATAAAGACACACAGTCATGGATGGAGAATCATGGAGTAGAACTCATTGGTGCCAGACGGTAACATGAAGCATCTTCACCCTGGATAATATTATTTTGATTTGACTTTTTAAAGTTTCTGTTCTAGTTTTGTAAGTTTAGATTGACTGTTAGGTTTTGGTTTTGTTACAGAGTGCCACAAGGGGCTGTTTGATTTGATTAATGTTTTCTTTAAGTCCACTGTTTTTTGTCATTTATATAAATGATTTGGATATGAATATAGGAGGTATGGTTAGTAAGTTTGTAAATTACACCAAAATTAGAGGTGTAGTTGACAGTGAAGAACATTACCTCAGACTACAACAGGACCTGGATCACATGGGCCAAGGAGCAGAGACAAGTTTAATCTGGATAAATGTGAGGCGTTACATTTTGATAGGGGCAAATCAGGGCATGAATTATATATTTAATGGTAAGGTCCTGGGGAGTGTTGCCGAACAAAGAGACCTTGGAATGCAGGTTCATAATTCCTTGAAAGTGGAGTCGCAGGTAGACAGGATAGTGAAGAAGGTGTTTGGTGTGCTTCCCTTTATTGGTTAGTGCATTGAGTATAGGAGTTGGGTGGTCATGTTACTGCTGTACAGGACATTAGTTAGGCCTCTTTTGGAATACTGCATGCAATTCTGGTCTCCCTGCTATAGGAAAGATGTTGTTAAACTTGCAAGGGTTCAGAAAAGATTTACAAGGATGTTGTTAGGGCTGAACGGTTTGAGCTATAGGGAGAGGCTGAATAGGCTGGGGCTATTTTTCCTGGAGTATCGGAGGCTGAGAGGTGACCTTGTAAAGGTTTATAAAATTATGAATGGCATGGATAGGGTGAGTAGACAAGGTCTTTTTCCCTGGGTAGGGGAGTCCAAAACTAGAAGGCACAGGTTTAAGATGAGAGGGGAAAGATTTAAAAGGGACATATGGGACAATTTTTTCACGCGGAGGATGGTGCGTGTATGGAATGAGCTGCAAAAGGAAGTGGTGGAGGCTGGTAAAATTACAACATTTAAAAGACATCTGGATGGGAATATGAATAGGAAGGGTTTGAGGGATATGGGCCAAAAGCTGGCAAATGGAGCTAGATTAATTTAGGATATCTGGTCGACATGAATGAGTTGGACCGAAGGATCTATTTCCAAGCCGTACATCTCTGTGACTCTGTAATTCTATGAATTTAGAAAGATGGATTGGTGGGGCAGCAATCTACCCCAGCCCCACCTACCTGTGGTTGTTTCCACAGACACACAACACACCTAACCTTCTCTGTCCTGACTAGAACAATTGCATTTTCTAAAGTTTATCTCCCTGGAGTTAATTTGCTCATCTCTAGTACTGTTCTTGTAACTGTCTTCAACACTCATTCCAAGATCTTGTGTGTAATAAATACTGTTTTGGTTTGTGGAGCTTTTCGTTTAGAGTGTCGCTGTTTCCATTTTTCTTTCATTGCCCCTATTAGGGCTGTCAATTCTTTATTTTCTGCAACAAACATAAAGTAAACACCGCATAATGCTGATAATAGAAGGAACCTGCTGATAGGAAAGGAAAATGCTGCTTTAAAATACAGCAGTCCGTGTGTAATCTCTCACTCAACATGAATACTCTGTTCTTAATATCCTTTCTTTTAGATTGCATTTGTAATCTGAACATTTAATCTTAGCTAAAGATTACTGCATTAATATTACCATCATGAATGTACATTAAGAGGTCATTACAAGGCATTGAAACTCTTGATCTGGAGCTCCTTCTCCATACAGATACTAAATTCTCTTTATTCAATAAACTTTACAAGTGCTGACTGGAACTTTATTAGAAGATACGGTTCCAAGATTTCTTCACATGAGCTTCTTTTATATTGTTTCATACACTCTTTGCATCTCCCATCATATCCTCAAATGGAAAACCTGAACATCAAATAGAAAACACTGGAAACATGGAGCAGATCAGGTGACAATGATGGAAAGAGGAAGATTGGTGTAAGGTCAGAGAGCCAAAGTTTTGGCGTGTGACTCCTTCTTCAGCTGGCACCCCCATCTCCTGACAGTCTGAGGTACCTGGAGGGAAAACACAGTCCCTCTTGTCTTGCTATTTGATGCTGAGCACTCATGCCTAGAGTGGTGGAGTGCATGTCCATGCACATTTCCAGCAGAAATGATTGGATCTGGATATTCATGGTAATCACTAACCTGTTCATGTAGAGAGACAGCCAAATGCATATATGCTAGAGCCAGCATAACATTGGTGAACTCCTCAACCTTTTATCCAGTTTATTGAGTGCCTCTTGACAAAATTGCCTGCTTTCACAGTGCCTGTTTGTGCATTTTGACATCTCTTGCAGTCCTCTGAGTGCCAGAGGCCACTGGGGGATTCCTTCCTCAAAAATCTGTGGAGACACGTCAGTGATGTACTCCCCAGACTGAGCGCCAGAGTCCAATCTAACGAGTACCCACTGAGGAAGTACTCTGTGAGCTGGAGGTGGGTCCAGCTGAAAGCCTTGGCAGTACATTTCAGAGTGTTTAGTGTAGACCTCCTTAGAGGTGGAGGTGGAGCTAATGGCCTCTGGTGTTCATTCTCCTGAGTAGTACACTGGGTATCTCTCACGACTGCATAAGGGAATCAGTAGAGAATTAGATGTCTAAGAGGGATAAAAGCTTGTGTAGCTTGAGAATGCATTTGCAGTGGTGGTTCATGGGAAAGTAGTACTGCGCAGTACAATGAGGTTTCCTGTGCTGACTGGCCATTGAGGTGTCTCCATTCACACTTTGACAACAGTTCATTTGAGAAGCTTCTCCTTTTTAAAGTATCAAGCTCGATGGTTACCACCTTGCCCTTCCTTGCCACTAGTCGTTGTTGTCTTGGCCCAGTCTGCGTGGCAGTTAAGCAAAGGGATTGAGGTTGGTGGAAGTGGATGAAAGAGTGGTGATTCAGCTGTAGCTACTGAATGAGTAGAAGGTGCAGAAGGCAGACGGGTTAGCAATGGGTGAGAGCCATTGACTGGGTATGATGCATGCAATAGTGAGAGTTATAGTCAATAAGCTTTGGTGAGAGTGAGATCATTGGCAGAGTTAGTGTGTTGTAGCACAGCAGCATGAAGTAGCAGGGAGAAGATGTTGACCTTTACTCTTGCAGAGTACAGTAGGTCAGTGACTGTTTTCCTTTACTGCTCGGCACCCCTTCTGACTCAGGGCATAGCACTGACCTGGGTTGCCATCTGGGTCCAAGCTGGCTTGGGCTGGTGCTGGTCCACAGATAAAAGGTCAGCCCTCCTTTCCACCAGCCAGACCAGCAGCACCTCCGGTTCCCTGCCTGCAGAGCGAGAAGCAAGCTTTCCTTTCCTTTGGGTCATAGTGCTTTAGTACCATAATATGACGGCCAATTCATGGCTTACAGCATCTTGTGTGGTGTGCAGACAGATAAACAAAGATATGCAGCTGGGCTTTGTATATGGTGCCAATGACATGAATGTCACAAGGTCCCAGCAGTGGAATGCACTTCCACCTCTCCTGCCATGTGATTCCATAAGATGGGTGCCCAAGAGCCCAGGTACATAGGTAATAAATTGATTGCATGAGGAAAGAGCCATGATGGACTGGGCACTGTGAATTCCACTCGATGAGACACCTCATCTAAAAATGGGAGCGTTCCATTCCATGTTCCACTTTCATTTTTGTTGGTAAACTGAAAGAAAAATCAAGCTCACATTTTCTCTCATTTGGTTGCACTGCTGAAATATGACATAGAAAAGTTATTTGTTGATTTAAAAGAAAGGGAATCTCACTACAGTTTGGAGGTCTTGTAGCTACGTGGCTAGCATACCAGCCTCTGGGTCAGTCAGGTTCTGGTCACACCCTCGGACTTGATGATCAAGGAATGTCCATTTATAAGGGAGCCGGGCAGGTTGACTATCAACCTGTAAATCCCTCCAACAGATGCCAATGGCAGGTGGTAAGAGCGGGAGAGATTTCTCATCTGCTGTGAGATGGAAATAAAATTGGAGCCACCTCTACCATGACTAATCATTGTTCTGGACATGTAAAAGTGCATGTTGCTATTGTAACATTGACGTCCTGAGTAAAATGTGACACACATATCACAAACGACAACATTTTTGATTTTCTTTTTGAACATGCCACTTTTTATAAAATCCGAAAAATTGACTCGACCCAAAACATTAATTTTGATTTCTCTTCACAGATCCTGCCAGGCCTGCTGAGCTTTTCCAGCGATTTCTGTTGTTGATGTCAATTGTTTTACTGTGTTCCTATAACGGTGCTAGTTCTGTTCTATCTTTATCTCTTTCAGGTTTGCAGAGACAACTTATAATTATGATTATATGTCTCCGCTCAATTTTATTCCAGCTCAAGTAAGTTTGAATTGACTTCTGCTAACTTTGTGTCTTAACTGTGAGCTTAGTTCCATGCAATGTGTTTACTAAATGTAGACTTCCTGTTCCCCCAATCCTACCTCCCTAAGTGCTTCAGCGTTGGTTTATCTTGGCATCTATTAGAACTACTGTGCTTAATAGCTAGCAGAAACTGGCCCACCATCATCATCCAAACACTTTGACACCAGTAATTAGGCACCTCTGTAATCTTTTCCATTACAGCACATCCAAGTGGAAATTTTTATGCTTAAAAGCCAAAATATAAGGCACTACAGTACAGTATATTTTTCTGATTATATTGGTATGAATACACTTGATGTTGGTGAATAAATGCCACTTTAGGCAGACATGACTTCCCTGCCATTAATAAAATTGCAATTAGCGGCTTCTTCCAGTTTTGTTGTAATTTATCTATTCCATGCAAAACACACAACCCACAAGCTGGAAATTACTGACTTATTACCAACTTTGTCAGTGCAAAACATTAAACTATTGAAACATGAGAAGGCCTGAGCATGACATGCATTAATTGTCAGCCACAGCTCAGTGGTTAGCATTCTTGCCTCAGGATCAAAGGTTGTGAGTTTAAGTCCCACTCAGCAGCATTGAATACAAGATTCAGGAGGTACTCAGAGATGCCATTTATGTTTTAATGAGATGTGTTAAACTCTGGTCCCATCTCCTCTCCTCTCTGAGGTGAACAAGAAATATTCCATGTTACTACCGGTCCCTGTTTCCCAGGGTGTTGTTTATCTTTCAAATGATGTCACTAAAATAGATGATCGCATTGATTTGGGATCTTGCTGTGCATAAATTGGCTACCACACTTCCTACATCTCTTCAACAATATTTCCTTGCCCATAAAGCATTTGTGGTGCACTGAGGCTGTGAATGATAATAGACAAATAAAATACTTCCTTCTCTGTATTGCTCCACAAACCCATAACCAAAAAATACACTCTGCCTGTAATGATGGAGGTGGTTCCCAGGTTGAGGTTGAAAACATTGCATGCTGCCACACACACCGACACAGATAGCTGTTGATGCAATAGCAATGAGTCATCATTGGTTTTAAGTGGAGCCCAAATTCCTTCCAACCCTCCCCTCCAATTTTCAGTTCTCCCTGAGCCCCACTCTTGCTTTCTCTTATTAGCCCCTTGGTGTTTGCAACTTCCTGCACAACAGCTTTTGGTGTGGAGCCATGAACAAAACCACGTGACTATAATGGAACCAAAAATCATGTGATCCCCGACAAATACTTCCATTCTGAATTGGTGCAAGAAGAGGAGTAGGTTATTCAGCCCCTCAAATCTGGTATGACATTCGATGAGATCATGATTAGATGTCAATGTTCACACCAGCTCTGTAATCCTGAATAGCTTGAGCTAACCAAAAACTAACACAGCCATTTTAAAGCTTTAAATTGACCTTCCAAGTGAGTCTGTGCCACCTGGCCTCAAAATGTAGCTTCTAGCTTCAGTACAATGTTAGTAAATTTCTAGGATCGCAAGGGGAAGTGTCATGCCTCAATCATCATTATTATGGAATCCCCACCGTGTGGAAACAGGCCATTTGGCTCAACAAAGTCCACACCAAGCCTCCAAACAGCATCCCACCCAGACCCATTGCCCTGCCCTATCTCTGTAAACCTGCACTACCCATGGCCAGCCAACCGAGCCTGCACATCCCTGAACACTGTGGATAATTTAGCATGGCCAATGCACCTACCTTGCATAATTTTAGACTGTGGGAGAAAACCAGTGTACCCGGCAGAAACCCACACAGACACTGGGACAATGTGCAAACTTCACATAGACAGTTGCCCAAGGCTGGAATTGAACCTAGGTCCCTGTAAGGCAGCACTGAGCCACCAGGCCCCAAGGATGTAATTTTACAGGCATTACTTGGATTGATTGAAGCAGTTTACAAATTTTCTGTCCTTGTTGACAATCATGCTGAGGATTCTGTGCATATAAAATCAACAGACAGGAATGTCCTCTAGACCACTCAGACTACTCCACACTTTATAATGACTTCTCCTGTCAAACCACCACCCCCCCACCAACTTCCCTTCTCCTCTTCCCCCCACAGGAGGAGGCTCCTAAGGAACCTGGTGATTATAGAAGATGCCATTCACAGTTTGTTGACACTGATGATTATCGTCGCCATGGCCGGAACACCTGGATTAATGAGAGTGGAATATATGCCAATTCTGAACTGAAGAAAGTCCTCTCCCCTCTGTCCAACCCAATAGCTACTCGTTTGAAGTAAATCTGCAACCTTCACCATGAACCTTTATATTTGAAGAGGAGTTGATCCTTTCCTTTGCGTAACTGCGTGACAGTGCTTATTCATTGCTTTTGGCAATTTTATAATACATTTGATTGTTGTACTGAGATTGCTATTTGCTTAACAAACCATGAAGGTATAAACTATTGCTTCTTGAATTGTTACAGTTGGTCGAAGTCACACTCAATGTGATTTCTTTTTCCTCTGCCATCTTGCCTTAGGGTTTGGAGTGGACGAATTGTATAACTGACTGACAAGCCAGCATTTAGCCAGCTGAATTTGTCAAAAGTCAAGTCTAGATCATTGTCAAAGACATAGACAGTTTGGAACATTTCTTGCTTCATTTGCTGTGAACAATTGAACAAAGATTTGTTTGTAGATTGGATCAATGCATTAAAAACAGAGAAAAGTTCCATACTGTTAATACATACTAAATGAAGAATTTACAGTTAAAATTCCATAATCAATAATATTGTGATGATTGACCAGCCTATGTTTAGATTGCACACTTGACTGCATTCATCATTTTTAAAATATTTCACCCATTGATGCAAACTGTGTAAAGAAAAACGCGTGAAAGTTATTTACATTCTATTGTATGGAAATAAGAACAAGTTTGAATGTATAAGACTTCAGTTTATAGCATACAGAATTGTTGTGGAAACTGAGCCAGGTATGTTAGACAGTCAAGTAATCTCATTAATTCCAGCATTGTTATTGGGTGATTAACCAAGTGTGGGTCTGTTTCTCTCCCAGTGCTAAGATATGGGCATTCTGCAACAACACAATTTTCCAATGTACTGCTGGACAACTTGACATCTTACACCCTTTCTAAACTTCAGCTTATCCAAAGATCTGTTACCTGCATCCTAAATTGCACATCCTAACATGCATGGTCACCATTCAGCCATCACCCTTTGTTTCCAGTGAATTATTGAGCTCCTGGTTAATCAACACCTTAGTTCCTACTCTCTATTTCTGTGATCATTCTCGGTTCCTTGACAATCAATGTTCTCTGCACTTATCCAATTGTGGCCTTTTAACTGTCTCCAATTTTAATTGCTGTACCATTGGCAGCCATGTCTTCAGTTGTGTGGGCCCTAAGCTTTGGTCTACCCTTAGTAAACCTCTCCATCTTTCTCTCATTCTTAAAACACTCCTTAAAACTGTAACTGTTTGACAAAGCCTTTGTCTCCTTATGTGTGCAAATTTTGTTTGATAATGGCTCGTTTTTTTACTGATATAAGGGTGCTTTATATATACAGTTGCTTAATGCAGTTTTGGTTAATTCATTTTTTTCTTTGTATATTTTTAATGTATTTATCACATCAGTTTTTGTCAGAGAACTTTAAGATTCACAAATGTTGGCATGTTATCATCAACTCCATTGTGGTATCTTACACAGTCACCAACAGAGAGCACCCCCCCACTGCATCCTCAAAGAATTATTTGGTAGCATTGGCACCAGATATGTCAGCAACAAGCAGTGAGAGCGAGTGGAAGTGAGGGACATTGTTGTCCTATCACAGAAGGAACCTCAGGACACAGCCTGTGTTCCCATGAAGCTGACCATGTATGTAGCCAAGCAGCAAACTGGAGAGGACCACATGGGCCATGGTTCATTTCAAGGGGCTGTTCAATAACAAAAAAAAACTGGCTGCACACAACTAAATCTTGAAGGGAATATTAGATGTATGCTTCGGGCTCAGTGTACAAAAGAGTGATGATTCAAAAACATTGAAAGACGTAGAGGTAATTTCCACTAGATATGGGCATCTTTTCTCTGGAAAAGAGAAGATCGAGGAGTGACCTGGTCAGGGACTTTAAAAATTTGAAGGGGTTTGATAGGGTGGGTGTACGTTTCCACTTGTGGGGGAAACCAGAATGAGAGAATATCAATATAAAATAATTGCCAATAAACCAAACAGCAAATTCAGGAGAAACCTCTTTACCCAGAGAGTGCTAAGAATCTGGGATTCATTATCACAGGGAACAGTTTATATGAATAGTTTAGGTGAATTTAACAGGAAGCTGTACAAACACCTAAGGGAGAAAGGAACAGAAGGATATGCTGATAGGCCAAGATGAAGTGAGGTGAGAGGAGATTCTTGTTCTGCATAAAACACTTGGGCTGAATGGCCTGTTTCTGTGCTGTAGACTCTGTGTAACTCTGTATAATGTATTTATGATGAGAGTTAAAGGGAGAAATTCATTACTTGCAGCCATAACACATTGTAAGAAGTCTCTTATGAATTGCACGACTCTTATTAAGACAGCTTGGGACATTGCTGCAGCATTAAGGCTAGTAAGAAGAGCTAAGGATATCAATGACTTCAATGCTGGAATCGATCATTACTTAAGAGAATGTTTTGAATAATAACACTTTTGCAGGTATTCATCTCATGGGAAGCCTTAGGTATGACACCAGTTAGTATCAACAGAGAGTTACAAAGCGTGAGCGCTCTGTCTTTTTGGAGAAGAGTAGACTGCCTGCTTCCTATTGGGACCTCATATCACTTCAAGTGAGGCAGTCTTATCTGATCCTGACTTACCTGCACCGTCCTTCTTCCACCACCACCACCACTTTAAATGCTGAGCTACTGATTAGGCATCTCTCTGGGTTAGAAGACATCCTGCAATGACAGCCTCCTCAGGGTCTTAGGCTGCAAAGGGGTAAACCATTCCAACAACCCATTCCTCAACTTCATGCCACAGGGGAGTTTTGTTATGCTGGAATTATAAGTTGGGAGCTAGAATAAGCAGAATCCTAAAATGATCTAGCACAGAAGGTGGCAATGTGGCCACTCATGCCTGAGCTGGCTGTTCAAAAGAGGATTCAAATTCATCCCACTCCTATGCACTTCCCCCATAACTCTTCATTTTCCTCTTTAAGTATTTATTCAATTCTGTTTCCACCACACATTTATGCATTGAAATCCTGATCACCATAATTCATCCATAAAAGAAGTGCTTTCTTATGTTGCCAATCGTTTTAAATCTGTGAAGTGTGGATACTAACTCTTCTGTGTCTGAAAGGAGTTTCTCCCTATTAATTCTACCCAAACTCTTCATGACTTTGAACACCTGTTAATCTGTCCTTTAACCTATTTTGCTCGAAGGAGAGCAATTCCAGCTTCTTCGGTCTCCCCTGCGGCCGAACTCAAGGGACTAGCTCATTTTATTGTGAAAGGAATTCAGCGGCAGTTCTTTTTGGGTTGGAGATTTCAGGTAGAATCCTTGAAGAACACACTGTCCCTTGCAGACCAGCCAAGTAATTGGTGACTCAGGGGATAATCTAGATAATTTTGTCCATTAATCCCCAGCCCTGTAATCTATGTGTCAGAGCTCCTGCTGTACGCCAATCTTGAGCTGTGCACAGCAAAACAAAATATTCCCCCTTTCCTCAGTGGAAAATTTACTTCATTTTCTTTTCGTAACCACATCATTAGAAAAAATAGATTTTCAAGAAATGGATCTACATCTTTATTTTATTAAGGTTAACAGAAGTATTTTTGTACCATGTCCAGCTGAAATTTTCATTTGGAAAACATAAGTAATAGAAACTATTTTCTAGTTTGCCTTTCCATGGCGGTTCTCTATTTGATTTCCAATTCTGGCTTCTGGACCATTCCTGATTTTGACCACTCCACACCAATAGCCATGCCATTAATTGCTTGGGCTCTAAAGTCTAAAATACCCTACCAAAACATCTATCTCTCTGTCACCTTTTAAGAGTCTCTAAGGCCTACTCCTTTGACCTAACATTTGGTCCCCTAACCTTATGTCTCCTGATATACATGGGATGGGCAATAAATACTGGTCAGCCAATGACACCCATGTCCTACAAATGAATATAAAAAGGTGTAATTTTGGTGACATCTGTTTTGGAGATTTTGGAGCATCTTGGGATGTTTTACTGTGATAAATATGCTAATAAAAATGCAAGTTCCTGTTGTTTCCTGTTGCTTTGGCACAGAAACTGCTGAAACCAGGTGGTAACAGCATATATTAAGTTTGCCCCATAATAATGGTGTTTTAATGACCCTTCCATAGACATTGTGGTATGTGAATAAGAGAGAATGAAAACTTAGCCAAAACATTTACTTAAGCACAGAAATCCTGCTCAAAATTGTCATACATAGACTCTGAATTCAGCATGAACTGACCTGGAAATTCCTGAAGTGGGGAATCATTACCTTTCCTTAACAACACCAAGTTGCCTTTATGTAGCATCATTTTTGTGAGGCTAATGGATGAGTGACAACAACATGTAACAAAGGAGAAATTCCTCATGAGTTAACAATTGGGACAACTTGCTGGATGATTCACACAATAATAACTATTAATTTATGGGCTGCCATGGTTTGCAGGTAGCATGCCATGGGGAATTTAACTACTGTCAATGCTTTGGGTCACATCAGGAATGGAAAATGGTCATTGACCTGAAATGCTAACTTTGTCTTTCTCTTTATATGCTGCCTGAATTCCTGAGCATTTCCAACAATATTAGTTTCCATCTCAGATTTCCAGCATCTGAAATGCTTTGTTTTTGTAAAATTTAACAGCTTTTTATTCTGATGCTTTTCTGGAAATAGAGAAGCAGTGGAAGAAAATTCTCAGGTCCTGACACTTTTTCCAATGTGTTTTTTTTAACTGTAAATGATACTGGATGCTGTCAGTGGCTGCACAGTTGAAGATTATATTGCCAATAATTTGAATATTACTGAAAAAAGAGACTTGTTGTTGAAACCTTTCACATTGCACTTATCAGGACAAACACAAGAATGCTGAATTTCAAACAATCACAACAATTTATAACACAGAAAAAAAGGTGCTATTGATTGGTAAGTCATCACTAATTGGCCTGGAGGAATCAGTGTGGGGAACTAAAGGCTCCCTATATTCAGGACAAGCGCAAGACCAGCTTCAGCAGCACAGCTCTCTCCAACAATATTCAAGTCCTTTTAAACGACTGCCAGGCATTTAAACTCAGCTGGCATGATACACTTTGAATTGTTAGAACTGATACTTGTTAAAACAGATATTCAACATTACAAAAGAATTAAGAAAGGCAACAGGTAATTTCTAAAGCTCTTTTACGGCAACCTTTATGCACTGTGAATTTATCGCTGTTTTTTCCCTAAGCACTTCAAGAGGTACTTTAGAATTTTCTGCTTTTGTCCCCTCATCCAGAAACCATTTTGACATTGATTTTGGGGAACATTTTCACCCTTGTATTCGAATATCTTAAAAAAAGTATACAGAGAGAAATTACATGGAATATCAGACTCAAGAGGAGGTATTCAGTAATTTTCCTTCTATTTATGAATTTACAAACTGAGGTACCCATGGCTCCATCTGACCCAAAAAGCAGTGAGGAATGTGCATGATAGATGTGACCATTAATTATAGTAACCGGTGCCAATTTCTGCAATCTAATTTTTAACAGCTTCTACAGTATCCCTTGTAATATCAGTAGCTGATGAAGCCACAAGTCCCATCCATGTTTACACAACAGGGAAATTGGCTAGACATAGAGATGTTTCCACTTGTGGAGGAGACCAAAACCAGGGGCCATAAGTACAAGATAGTCACCAATACATCCCAGAGGGAATGTTTTCACCAATACAGTGGTGAGAATGTGGAACTCGCTGCCACAGGGAGTGGTTGAGACAGAGGGGCTATGTGCATTGAAGGGAAAACTAGATGAACACATGGGAGAGAGAGGAATAGAGCAATAGATGGACAGGAAATGCAGAGGCACCAACAGCCACATGGGCTAGTTGGCTGAATGGCCTGTTTCTTTACTATAAATCCCAGTCATGGAGCTTATTGCTCTGTGCGCTGTGTTGGGATACTAAACATCAGGGCTGATTAACTCCTGGTCACTACCAGTTAGAAAAACTGCAAGGTCACATACCAAATGCTGTTTGGTGCGCTCTTCATCCAACCATCAGTTTCACCACTGAAGTCTAGCCCATTATGAGTGTGCCAGCCAATCAGAGCCAGCAGTCTCTGGGATACCCAAGCTGTGCAACAATGTACTGCAAAGCAGCTAAGTCTTTTTTTGAGGAGGCGTTGTCAATTTATTTTTCTCACCAGGTGAAGGGATATCAGGGGTATTAGAGCCAATGACAGGGAATGGACTGGTGTTTCAATGAATAGCCTTTTGCCCCAAGCCTTACCCAGACTGAGGCAAATGGAGGCTGTGTCATCAAATGCTGAATATTGGTACAGTCCTCAGAAACTGCCAGGAACATACCCAGCTGTATCTAACATGTTGAGTGATCAATATAACTGATAATGCAAGGGTTTCACTACAGGCGGGCTAAGAGTCAGTTTGGAAAAAATGTACCATTAATAGACGACTTCACTGAGTCCATCCTAAAGATATCTCTTTTGCCTTCTCGGTGCTTAAATACAGAGATATTCCCCATTGCTTCTCATCAATGTCACCAAGAAAAATGAGTTTTAAAAATCTTGAAATGTCTTTGTTAAATATGTAGTCCCAAAGTATTGAGTTGTCAAATATTTTTATATCTTCAGTATTCTGCAGGTTACTGCTAAACATCAGCAACTGATCTTATGGCAGTTCTGATATCCATCAGTCATATGTAGGGGTAGGAGAGCAAGATCACCTTGAAAACTGAACAAGGAGCTTCCTAATGATGCATAGCACCAGACATAGCAAGAGGGAGGATACAGATGAAAGAATGGGATTTAAGACAAGCAAATTGAGGAATGTGTATGATACTAGTTGGCCCAATGCCAGTCCTTTTTTATTTCATTATTAAAACATAGCTATTACAGGCAAGGTAATTGTTTGTTACCCATTCCTAATAGTCCTTAAGAAGGTAGCAGTGGGGCATCGTCTTAAACCATTTTAGTCTGTTTGGTCAAGATGTTCCTGTTGGGTGAGGATTTACAGGAGTTTAATGTTGAAGGAATGGCCAATATTTTTCTAAATCAGGATAATATGTGACTCAGAGATGAACTTTGATGAGTTCGTGTTCCCATATCTCTGCTGCAGTTGTCTCTCAAAGCAGTAAAAGTGCCAAATTGTCAAAATATTGAATGGGAGGGACAGAGAATCAGAAAAAGGCCTGTGAACCTGTTCTTGTCATTCAATTAAATTAAATCATGACTGATCTGTGTCTGAATTCCATTGACTCCTTTTGAATCCATAATCTTTAATGCCTTTGCCTACCAAAATTCCTAACAATCAAAACAATTATTCCCCCAGTCTCGACTTGGGGGAATGAATTCCAGATTTCCACAACCCTTTGTGTGAAGATATGATTCCTGACATCACCCCTGGATGACCTCATTCTAAGGTTGCATGCCTCTCCTAGATTCATCCACCATAATCAATAATTTCTCAGCCGCTAGTCTATCAAACCCTTTTTAGTCACTGTAAACACCTCAATCAGATCACCCCATATTTTTCTCTACAAAAGAAAATACAAGTGTTGTCTATGCAACTTGGCCTTATAATTCAACCCTTGCAACACCAGTGAATTAGTTTTTCTTATTCCTGGTTTAATAATCAGAAGTTGCTGAATACTGTGTAGCACTTTAGAGAGAAAAATAAGCAGGTCTTCTTTGCTTGGGAAAGAGCAAATAAGAAAGGCAGAACAGAAAAATAGCCTTGATGATGTCTGTTTTTTGGCCTGACAGAGGTAATCTGTTTTTGTCTGTAGGCGGCTGCAGCTTCCAAGATAAAGTTGTTCTGTGGTAAACTAAATTATGTGGCAACTCTTAACATTTCTTATGGTGAGGTTTGTGCAGGATCCTTGCTGAAGAAAATTTTCTACAGGCATGAATAACTTTCCACTTGACCTGAATACATATTTGTAATTGATAATGGTTACTGCATAGCAACCATCAAGTTACATTATTTTTCCACTGACTAAATGTTCTTCATTATATAATCTCTGATCTAATCTGTTCCTATAAAACGTACAACTGAACACTGCTAAGCAAGTTCCATTTGAATATATGGAATTTTATAATGGGGTTGTTCCATCAAAATTATACAACATGGAAAATGGCCATTCAGTACGTTGTGTTGGTTTATTGTTACTTAAATAAACCCATTCTCCTGCTGTTTCTCCATGGTCCTGTAAATCCACACAAACACACACAAACGCACTTTAAACCAATTTCCTTTGAAGGTTGCTATTGACTCTTTTCCCACCATTCTTTCAGACAGCACATTTTAGATCACAGCAACTTGCTGGTCAAAATACCTTCTCCTTGCGTCACCTATGAGTGGAAATGGTTTCTTATCTATTCTATCAAAATGATTCAAAATTTCAACCATCTCTGCTCTAAGGAGAACAGCACCAGCTTCTCCTTTCTCTCCTTTGCCTTATTTGCCATTTTTTACTGTGGAAAATGGTGACTTATGTCAGCTATCATCATTCATTCTGAATAGCTCCATGCTTTATTAACAGTGACGTAAGGAGTCATAAAGTCATAGAATCACAGAGTTGTACAGTATCGAATCAGACCCTTTCGTCCAACTCGCCAATCAGATATTGTAAATTAATCTAGTCCCATTTGCCGGCATATTGCCCATATTTCTCTAGACCCTTCCTTTTAATCTACCCATCCAAATAAATGCCTTTTAAATGTTGTAATTGTACCAGCCTCCACAACTTTCTCTGGCAGTACGTTCCATATACGCACCACCTTCTGCATGAAAAAGTTACCCGTCAAGTCCTTTTTAAATCTTTCCCCACTCACCTTAAACCTATGCCCTTTAGTGTGCAATAATGTTTCTTATTTCATATGGGCACTATGATTACCCAGTTAACATCCATCTTCTAATTAAAATTGAAGTTGTAGCAGGTAAATGTTGGGCTGAATAAGGATGGGTTTGATGCAAGTACTTCCCTCTTAAGTCCTGAATTAGATCAGTTGAAAACTAATTTGCAAATTTGATCAAATCTTTGGAGGGTCTGTATGGCCTCGATAGACCGAATGGCTTGCTTCCACACAGTAGGATTCTATGATTCAAGACTGGCCTGATGTTATTTGACCATAATGCACTAGCTGCAAAAAGAAAGTCTTAATGGGGTTTTGCCATGCAAATTCTCCTGGGTTTCTCTGTTCCATTCCAAGTCTCTCTGCTCAGAAAACCTTCCATTTTCTTTTCTGCACTCTGTTAGTCAAGGCTCAGTCTGTGGTTGAGATGGCCTGGACCAAATTACTTAACTCAAATTTTAAATCTAAGTCACATTAAGTTAGATTCATTTTCAATGTGTGTTTTGTTACCCAAATGTGGTAGCAGTTCCAGGTTTTTGGAGCAGAGAAGGGTAAATGGAGTTGAAGTACACATTAGCCATGATGGGCTTGAAAAGCAGAGCAGGTTTCAAGGGCTGTTCCAAAGGTACCAATTACATTGTGACAGAAATAAATCAGTTCACCAAAAATTGTACACAAAAGTTTTTTATAAACATTTGGCCAACTGGTGGTCTGGTGTCTTAGGATTGAATTTTAACTTGATGATGTGGGTGGGTTAAAATACTAGAAGCTACTGGTAGTTAGCAAAACCAGGAAGAATCCACTAAGCCTGTATTTAACTGAAGTGTGTTTAATAGCCTATGGGAAGTCCTGTCGACCAGCTGATCAAACATTCATGAACTGCATTTTCCAGTGGAAGTGGGGATGTAGTGGTATTGGGCCATTGGCCTAGTAATCCACTGACTGGGGATTTCACAGTGGCAGCTTGTGGAATTTCATTCAATTAGTACAATCCGGTTACCACGCCAACCATCCTCAACTGTCATAACACTGAACTGGTTCAGGGAAGATCCTTCCCTGGTGTGGCCTAACTACATGTGACTCCAAACTCGGCAATGTGTTTGGATCTTAACTGCCCTCTGAAATGACCTACTCATCTACTCAGTTGTATCAAATTGCTACCAAGTCAAAGAAAAGGAGTGAAGTGAGACAGACCCACTGGAGGTGGAAACCCTTTGTTTTGCAATTGGGTCAGACTTGCCCTGGGAATCTTCAACATGGACTCCGAGCCACATGATATCTCACAGCATCAGGTCAAGCATTGGTACAGCCTCCTGTTAATTGCCACCTCTAGCTTCTCTCCCCTCCCTACACAACCCTATCCCACTTTGTCTGACAAATCAGTCCTCCCCAAGTTGAACATCAGTTGGAAGAAACATTGAAGTTGACAAAGGAACAGAAAGTAGTCTAGGTAACTGACTTCAAGGTCCGCCACAAAGCGTGGTTCAGTAGCTTCGCTATTGACTGATTTGGTTATGTCCTAAAGAACTTAGTTGCTGTATGTGCTATGTCAGCAGGTTGTGGGGAAAGCACAAAGAGGGAAAAACCTACTTGATTTTGTTCTCACCCATTTGTCACAGATGTATCTGTCCATGGCAGTATTGTGGAGACCTTCTTCATGTGGACGATATCCTACATTGTGTTTTATAGCATTACCACTGTGCTAAATGGGATTAATATTGATAACATCCAGCAACACTAAATTGGGGATCATTTAGGGGAAGCAATGGCCTAGTGGTAATGTCATTGGACTCTTAATCCAGAGATCCAGGTAAAGTTCTTCTTTTCCTTCCAGTTCCTGATTTACAGATATTGCGGGAATGTTTTCAATATCCTCTATAGCAAAGAACAAAGCAAAATATTTGTTCATTTCATCATAATTTTCTTTTTATCTCCTATTAACTGTCCATTCTCACTCTGAAGAGGACTAACATTCATTTTTCCAACTCTTTTCCTTTTTTAATACCTGGTGCTCTCTGTTTTCACATTCCTAGTTAGCTTCCTCTCATACTCTCATTCTCTCCTAATCTTCACAGTCTGACCAATCATCATGCTGGCACTCATCTTTGCACATTTATTTGCTTCTCCTATGTGGTAGATTCTCTATTTAGAAGTTTTTAACTGTAGGAATATATTATTGAATAATCTGAAATGTTTTAATTCAATGCCTGACACCTCTATTGATGTATATAGTGTGTCAGTTCACTTCACCTAGTTTAGTTTTCACACCCATATAAGATGCCCTTATTTGAATTTAAAATACTAGTCTGAGAATCAATACCCTCTTTTTCAAACAGAATGTACATTTCAGTGATATTTTGGCCAGTGAAATCTTGAGATGCCTTTGTTCTGAGGTCATTAATTGATTATACCCCATTACACAGTATCGGGTCTAGTTTATCCTCCTCTCTGGCTGGTTCCAGAATGTGCTCCTCTAAGAAGCTATCTGAAAATTCTACAACTCCTCATCTAAGACCCTACTGATCTTTCTGCTATGTGTGCAGATTAAAGTCACCTATGATTATGCCATCCGTTTATCACAATCATACCACATTTCTCCTAGTATACTGTGGTTACTGTTATGAAGCCTGTAGACAACTCCCACTAGCTACTTCTTCCTCCTACGTGTTCACGTCTCACTGGAGTAGCGCACTGGAAATAAATCCCTGCTATTCCCGGTCTTATCACAAAAGTAAAAGAATTTAAAAAGTACGCAAAGGATCCCGAATTCACCTAACTATCACACCCAAGTTGACAAAAAGCCCAGTCCAGATTTTTGTACTCAACAAAACTTGCTATTCATTACAAGTAATAACGCTGTATCTCATGTTGATCAGATGGTACTTCTTGCTTGTCCTTCTCTAGATGCTTCCACTGGTTTGCAAGTCGTAGCTAGTTCACTTATAAAAAGTCTACAACATTAATTAAAAGTCACGGCTTACAGCAACTCCTAAAGGAAAGATAAATTAGTTTTCTTCAGGCTTAAAGCAGATTTTACTGCAGAGAGAACTCCTGAGCTGGCGGAAGTCTGATATCTTCCCTGTATCTTGTTCACAGTCCTAAACTGGCCTGTTCAGCTACCCGAGAACCAATCGAATAGTCAGGAGTAAACAGACGATCTTCGTCGTCAATAACTGGTCACAGACCAATCAGCTGCTTGTGCCAGTTAAAGTTCCATCTGTATGCAACCCCTCAGCTGCAGTTCATCTGCAACAGTTAACCACTGCTCGAGTAAGCAGCTGTGTAAACAGTGCTTACAATGTGTCAGGTTCCTTGCTTTCAAAACATTCAGTAATATCACCACAATTGTTAAGTTTAAAATAGTTCGTTTTTCATTTAAGTCAACAATTAAAAATGAACGAAAAATGAAAAAAAAACACACTCTTTACACACCTTTCTCCTCATTTCCATCCTAACTTCTGAACCAACATTACCTCTATGAATTGCACAAATGCCAGTCTTAATTAAAATGCTATCTCTCCAACTTTACCTATTTTCCTATTTTTCTTCAACACCGTAAACCACTCAATATTTAGAACTCAATCCTTGTAAGCCTGCAGCCATGTCTCCATAAAGGCAGTTAGGTTATATATATATATATACTTAATTCAATGTGCATAATAAATTTGTTTTCTTCGTCTGATTCTACCATGCATTCAGCACCTTTAGATGTTGCTTTTTTTTTAATCTTTGTAATGCCTAGCCCTGATTTTGGCATATTGCGGTTTCTTCTCTCTGTCCCTTCCTGCCATTTTCTCACCCTCATTTCTCATTTTGCTAATTTCTTCTCTTCTCTGACTCTACTGTTTGATACACCACACTATCTACATTTGATCCTTGCACCACGATGTTGTTTAACCCCCTTTATATTTCCCTAGTTATGTGGTTTGCAAGAACACTGATCCCAGCATGCTTCAGGTGTAGACCACTCAAATAGCACAGAGCACAATTTCCCCAGTACTGCTGCCCAATTACAAATCGGCCCAATTACAAATCCTTTTCCTTTTAATCCTCTTTAATGCAATTCTTGTGATTTCAGCAGACTCAGAGGCTCTTTTTTCTGCTGTATGGGCTAAGATGCCCTTGGCCAATGTTTTGGAGACTATGAAGGTCCCATGTGAGGTTGCCCCAGCTGGACCTGTGCAGGGGCAGACACAACCATTGGGACAGGGGGTAGCATGTGAGCTGCTGACCAAGGGAGGATCTGGGGGAATGGGGAGAGATTTTGGGTGGGGATGGGGATACTCACCGACTTTGAGTTATGTTCCCAAGGCCTTACTCAAGCTTTCCTCGAATGGTCCACCCAGACTTCCTGATAATCAAGAATGAAGAACATATTGCCTTCCAGTGGGATGTTGAATCACCAGGGGGACGCTTATTTAAACTGGCAGACTGTGTGCATGCCCATTTGTAAAGACCAGAATGTGCTCCACACTCCCCTCTAGCCCCACCACACCCGGCACTTTTCCCTGCAACCGCAGGAAGTGCTACACCTGCCCCCACACCTCCTCCCTCACTCCAATCCCAGGCCCCAAGAAGACTTTCCACATCAAGCAGATGTTCACCTGCACATCTGCCAATGTGGTATACTGCATCCGCTGTACCCATTGTGGCCTCCTCTACATCGGGGAAACCAAGCGGAGGCTTGTGGACCACTTTGCAGAACACCTGCGCTCAGTTCGCAACAAACAATTGCACCTCCCAGTCGCGAACCATTTCAACTCCCCATCCCATTCCTCAGACGACATGTCCATCCTGGGGCTCCTGCAATGCCACAGTGATGCCACCAGAAGGCTGCAGGAATAGCAAATCATATTCAGCCTGGGAACCCTGCAGCCCAATGGTATCAATGTGGATTTCACAAGTTTCAAAATCTCCCCTCCCCCAACCGCAACCCAAAACCAGCCCAGCTCGTCCCTGCCTCCCTAACCTGTTCTCCCTCTCACCTATCCCCTCCTCCTACCTCAAGCCGCACCCCCATCTCCTATCTACTAACCTCATCCCGCCCCCTTGACCTGTCCGTCCTCCCTGGACTGACCTATCTCCTCCCTACCTCTCCACCTACACTCACCCTTACTGGCTCCATCCCCGCCTCTTTGACCTGTCTGTCTCCTCTCCACCTATCCTCTCCTCTATCCATCTTCTATCTGCCTCCCCCCTCTCCCAATTTAT
>JAHRHZ010000024.1:19296411-19348074 GCA_024137785.1 Ginglymostoma cirratum
CCTACATTCACCCTTACTGGCTCCATCCCCGCCTCTTTGACCTGTCTGTCTCCTCTCCACCTATCCTCTCCTCTATCCATCTTCTATCTGCCTCCCCCCTCTCCCTATTTATTTCAGAACCCTCTTCCCCTTCCCCATTTCTGATGAAGGATCTAGGCCCGAAACATCAAGCTTTCCTGCTCCTATGATGCTGCTTGGCCTGCTGTGTTCATCCAGCTCCACACCTTGTTATCTTGGATTCTCCAGCGTCTGCAGTTCCTATTATCTCTGCACTCCATTACCTATCTAATGGCTGTTCCATACTGGTGAATGCTCTTCCCATCAAAGTCCATGACCATCTGTACAAAGATTTGAGTTACCATGGCATTCATCCTTAAGACAAACTCCTCTAATCACTCTCCAGTTGTGTGCAATACTTCTTGAAATGCTTACAGAGCCTCACACATATTCTGCTGGGCCAGCAACTGTCTTTATTGTTGACTCCCAGCACTCAGCATCCTGGTCCAGTAGAGCAGAGTTATCCTGTACCTTCTAACAGGGACTCTTCACAGCTATCCTTGTCCCCAGCTTGTGCTGACTTGCAGGGTGTGATTTACCATGTGAACAGTGGAGATTAAGGGGAGAGAACTAGATAAAATCGATCAATTGGACCCATTTCCCCAGCAGAGAGGTTAATAACCATGGGGCTTAGTTATAAAGTTATTGGTCAAAAGATTAAAGTGAAATTGACTGTGGTCGTGTCTGACTGACTGCCTGAAACCAAAGAAAGATCCAAGACTGTCATTAAAAATTACTTGAATACACACTGGAAGCATTATAACTTACATGGAATGGACCAAAGGCTGGATAGGGCCCCAGATTCTAGAGATCGTTTATGGCTGGCACAGACATGATGGGCTGAGTGAGCTCCTTCTGTATATTAAGTTTTCTATGTTCTTATTTTCCACCGGTGGATGGTTAAAATACAAACAACATCATGTTTCCCATTCACTTTTTTTTTCTGAGGTGTTTCCAATTTCTGTAATTGTAATTCAAGCATTTTTTTCCTCAGGATTCATTATTATATTTCTGTCGAAGAAACAGTCAACTGAAACATAAATTATTTCCCCTGCGAAAATACAGTTTACAAACTCTCCCAAGTGTCCACTCAGAATGATGTAGTATTACTGCTGCGCTGGCCGTTTATAATTTTGGACCATGGGGTAATGCTGTAAAATGTTACCTAATGTTGCTAAATGGTAAGTTGTCACTTGGGATGTCACTTACTTTATGTTTCAGACTCTGTTGTAACTTTGAAAAGGAAACAAAACATTCTGACTTAAGCAATGGGACTTGGCATCTGACTTGGAGATGACAGGCTGATTAAAATCCTATTACCATTCTGTTCACATTGGGAATGCAGGTTTCTGCATAACTCAGCAGTCTGATAAGATTGAAAATCTAAATTCAAAACAGACAGATCAATGCAGGAATATGATAGCGAAATGCTATTTATATGTCACAGCAAAAATGTTCTGTTAAGCATCTCAATAACTATAAAATCATCCAGCACTGAAGGAAGCCATTTGGCCCACTGGAAGAGCAATTCAATTAGTCTCATTCAATTGCTCTTCCACATAGACCTACATTTTTTTCCTCTTCAATTACTTACTTAATTCCCTTTGAAAGACACTATTGATTCTGCCTCCGCTGCCCTTTCAGGTAGTGCATTCCAGATTATAACAACTGGCTGCTTCAAAAAAAAATTGTCTTCATTTCAGCTCTTGCCGCTTCCTTAAACTTGTGTCCCCTGGTTACTGACCCTCCTGCCAAACTCCTCATAAAGTTAAGCACCTTCTTAATTCTCTTGTTAACCTCCTCCACTCTGGGAAGTGCAACTGCAGTTTCTTTAGTCTCTCCACATTGATTGAAATTTGTATCCCTAATACCAGGCTCACAAATCTCCTCAGTAATCACTCCAAAGCCTTGACATTCATCCTAAAGTGTGGCGCCCAGAATTAAACACAATATTCCAGCTGAGACCTATCCATTACAATAATCAGAGGTATGGATAGAGTAGACAGCCAGACACTTTTTTCTAGGGTGGAGGTAGCTTTTACAAGGGGACATAGTTTTAAAGTGAAAGGAGGTAGATATCGGGGAGATGTCAGAGGTCGGTTCTTTACTCAGAGAGTGGTCGGGGCGTGGAATGCATTGCCAGAGAGGGTAGTGGAGTCATTAGGGGCATTTAAGCGGCTATTAGATAGGCATATGGATGATAGTATAAGGTAGCAGTGGAGGTTAGATAGACCTTAGGTTTAGGGTAAAACATCGTGGACCAAAGGGCCTGTACTGTGCTGTACTGTTCTATGTTCTATGTTTAAAAGTTCGGCACAACATCGTGGACCAAAGGGCCTGTACTGTGCTGTACTGTTCTATGTTCTATGTTCTATGTATTAAATAGTAAGGTTTTAGCAAAATTCATTGCCTTTGTGCTTTGTGCCTCTATTCATAAATCCAATGATTCCATTTGCTTTCATCACTGATTCCAAAATAAAACACATCAGTGTTTTGGCCATGGAGAATGTGAAAGAGACTGGATGAATAAAGTGACTTAAAAATTAACACAGATTTTTAAAGAAATATTCATTCACAAGTTGTGAGAATCTCAGACTATCACTTATTGTTCATTTATAAATATCCTGAGCAGGGTGCTCTTGAGCGACAACAAACCTTGGGCTGCAGGGCATGCTGTTAGGAAGGGGGTCTCAGGGTTCTGATCCAACAATTGTGAAGGAACTTGTGCCAAGTCAGGATAAAGTGTGGTTATGGAGAGGAGTTTGTAGCTGATGGTATTCCCATGTATCAGCTGCCCTTGTTCTTCCAGGTGGTAGAGGCCGCAGTTTTGAAAGGAGATGTTGAAAGAACCTTGGTGAGTATCTGCAATGTATCTTGTAGATAGCGCAGACTGCTATCACTATGTATTTGTGGTGGAAGGTTGAATATTGAATATGATGGACAGGGTGCCAATCATGTGAGTTGATTTGTCGCGGATGGTGTTAAATCTCTTGACTGTTGTTGGACCTATACTTATCCAGATAAGTTGAGAGTCTTCAATCACACTCTGAACTTATACCTGGTAGATGATGGAAGTGGTAACTCTGCACAGAATTCCCAACTTCTGAACTTCTCTTTTAATCACAGCATGTATATGGCTGAGCTAGAATGCCCTGGAAGTATAAAAACACATAGATAAAACCAGCAAGGAGTGTAATCATGTATCAGATTTTATAATGTTTACCCCATGCAATAGTTAAGCTACATTGTTGCAAGAGGAAAATTGTTGAAAATAAAGACAGACTTACATTCATTTAGAATCCCTCACAACCCCCAGACGTCTCTGGATGCCAGGGAGGTACATTGGAATTTTAGTTGCTACTTTAAATTTGGAAATGCAGCAGCCAATTTGTACAAAGCACCTTCCATCAAACAGCAATGAGATACACGACCGGATAATTGTTTTCTTTCTGATTACGTTAGTTAAGGTGTAACTATTGGCTAGTGCACTAAGGAAGGCTCTTCTTTCCTCTGCTCTTTTGCCCTGAGATGGCAGGTGGGAACTTAAACAATTCCTGTCTCTATCAGGCAGAAGCCAGTCGGTTAGCTCAGTTGGCTGGACTGCCTGGTATATGTTGTACAGTAACAGTTATCAGCTAAGGTCACCACATAAGCCGTGCCTTCTCAGCCTTGCCCCTCACCTGAGTAGTGGTAACCCTCAGGTTAATCTCTCCATTTTTCTCTCTCCCTAATGAGATAGCAGACTGTAGTGATTTTCAGATTGGATAGAACTGCCACCAGAAAATGATCCAGGAGTGGCGATGTATGTGTACCAGTTTTACTTAATGTTGCAATCCTGCATTGTTTGTTATTCAAGTCTTGGCTCTCTCTCAACATGCTTGGTGGGTCTTGTATTTGTGGAGAAATTTGTTTCACATGCTCATCTGTTGGGAAGGAAAGTACAGAATTTCATTTCCCCCTCTCTGCCATCTGCCATTGATTGCATCATGATACTTTATGATTTTGTGCAATGTCTAACAAAAATGTGGGTTACTGGCTGCACATATGGACTTCTTTAAGCAATTTGGGTGATTGCTAAACAAATAATGATGTGATCAACGCAGCTAAGGAGACACTTCCGCTGACCCTTTCATGTTCTGTCTGCTTCACTTTATTTTTCGAAGTTTAATACAATACAGTTATATCCGTATAAGTGGAAAGCAGTGTAGTATCTCTGATCTGTTGTTGCTACAAGGAGAACTAAAAGCCAATCCAGAAGTCCTCACTGTAATTGGGCTCAATTACAGATTCTTTAAAAGAATGGCGAATTTGGATCAATTTGGACAATCTTGGATTCTGCACCACAATTTCGATCCAAGGTTTTCTTTCCATCTAGCATAAATCATGGGATTGTTACAGCATAGAAAGAGGTCATTCAACCCAATCTGTCTGTGCCAGCTCTCTGAATAAGCAATGCATATGATACCATTCCCCCTGTTCTCCTCATAACCCTATACATTCTTCCTTTTCAAATAACGATCCAACTTCCTCTTGGATGCAGTGATTGAACCGGCCGCTAACACATTCTCAGACAGGGCATTCTAATTTTCATCATGAAAATGTTTCTCCTCATGTTGCTTTTGCTTGTTTTGCCAAAACCCTAAATCTGTTTCTGTCATAAATTTGGATTTGAGAATTATTAGCAGTACTACATACAATAGTTTTAACAACATTTAGGTAGCCAGGATGAAACTAAGCTGGGTTATCCTCATACTTTAGTAGTAGGGGCTTCTACATTTTGTGCAGAACTTTCCCCATGGAGACAAGAAACAAGAGCTAGGGATGGTTAGAGGTCTTGATGCTGCCTCTGATTGGGAACTAATTAAGTTCAAGGCTTTCATTCAAGAGAAACCTTCATTGGCAAAGGGAAAGATTCCCAGTCAAATGATGTGTAGATACTGTTGTAATTTCAGAAATGCAGCAGCTAATGTGTGTACAGGAGGATCCCACAATCAGCAGTGAGATAAATGACAGATAAGCTGTTTGTTTACAGTGATGTTATTAGTCTCAGGACACTGGGGACAACCTCCCCACTCTTCTTTAATATAGCAGCCTTGGGACCTTTTGTGTCCACCCCAGTACGCAGACACAAGCACGTTTCAATGTCTCATCTAAAACATGAGGCCAACAGGGCAGTACTCCTTCAGTACTGCACCAGGGGTGTCAAGTGTAGATATTGTGCTCAAGTTTGTATAGTAGGACTGAGCCTACAGCCTTGCACACAGAGTAATGTGCAATGAGCCACAGCTCATTTATGAACAAACATCGCTGAATCTGAGTTAAGTTTATCCACTAAGGACAGAGTTCGCTATCTAACTGATGTCTGATGTTCTTGTGGGAAATGAAGGAAGCTGTTTGAGGTAGCCTAGTAGCGACTTACAAATCCTGTCATGGTGTCATACCAAACTACTTCTGCTACATCTTTAGAACTGTGGCCCATATCTTTTCTCTAATAAAGAAATACAAAATTAAGGAGAAACCTCTTTACCCAGAGAGAGTGCTGAGAATGTGAAACTCCATAACACAGGGAGTGGTTGAGGTGAAGAGTAAAGATGTATTCAAGGGAAGCCAGACAGGGATATGAGGGAAAGAGAAAAAAAAAGGATATGTTGATATGGTGACATGAAGTATCTTGGAAAGGTGATTGGGTACAGCATAAATAGCAGCACAATGGGCTGAGACCACTAATTTATTTTGTAATAATTCTATCCATTTCTCCACCCCTGATGGCAAAAGCTTCTGTTGTCATTGTCCTGCTTCCCATCATCGAAAGCCTCAATTAACATAATTCTCTGGACTTTCTTGACTGGCAGCCCAACCACTATTTTAAGCATTCACTGTGTCCACAACCGACACACTTTGGCTGCAATGTGTACCATTTACAGGATGAACTGCAACAATTCACCAAATCACCTGTAGCAGCACCTTCCAAACGTACAGCTTCCATCATCCAGAAGGACAATGGCAGTTGATATATTAAAACACCCACACCTGTAAGTTCTCCACCAAGGCATACACGATCCTGACTTGAAATTATGTTGCTGTTCCTTCACCGTCACTGGGCAAAATCCTGGAGCACAGCATTCCCCACAGCATTGTGAGTGTACCTATGACTCCATGGATTGCAGCAGTTGGAGAAGGCAGCTCACCACACCTTCACCCAATCATTTGGAGACAAGCAACAAACGTGGGCAAGCTAGATAGGCCCATAGCCCATGAACAAATAATACCAATTGTATTGATTGTTCAACCACTGCCCTTCACTCTGTTCTCATCCTCTGCTTTGTGATGCAGCATGGGGTGTTCCGCTATATCAAGCCATGTTATTGGCATTAGAGGAAGGAAGCAGTTACTGTGACATCTGCAATCATTGCTGATCCAAGCAGGAACTATTCATTGTCCTGCCTGCTCACTCTGTGGTCCTGTTTTCTCTTTAGTAATCCATCAATTGTGAATGTCTGGTTTTCTTGTGATGATACCCGCACTGTTGTTATTTTTGGCTCAGCTCTGCAGCAGGTCTTGCAATACTGACAAAGGTTGGGGGCAATTAAGTACTTTATGTTGTTGACAATAACATTAACAATGGCCTGACGTAGCAGAAAGAGGTTACTGTGTCATTACTGGATTTTTGTGGAAAGCCTATGGGGATATTTCACAAATCATCTGAACACAATCAGAGCCAAGCTCTGATCCAATTTAAATAAAGGTTTTTAAAGTTATGTGGGCTTTTCAAGGATTTTGGTCTCAGTCTGTTTCTGCTGCAGTGTGGAACTCTTAGTGTGCACTCAGCACTTGAAGATGTGTCTCTATAGATTGCTCATAGTCTGGATAGTCTCATGGTCTGGTTTCCATCACTCGAGGATGGGGGCAGGTCAGACAGGAATATTCCGATATGTTTCTTGTCTTATTAGTGCCTGTTTTCCAGGGATTAAGTAGTTGGTGGAGAGGGGGTGGGAGAGAGGGGGAAAGAATGGGAAGTGGTTAAGAAGCAAGTAGGGAGGAGAGGATAAGGTCAGAATATGAAGGAGAGGGAGGGGTTGGAGGGGAGAGGAGGGACAGAGAGGAGAGGGTGAGGAGAGATGAAGGTGAAAATATTAAGGAGAGGTAAAGGTGGATGGAGAGGAAAGAGTGAAAAAGGGGAGGGGGGAGGAGAGTAGGTGGATAAAGAGAGAAGAGAAGAGGGGAGTGCATGAAGGAGGAAGAAGGACGAAGAAGGAATAGGGGAATGGAGAGGAGGAGAGGCTGAGGAAGGGGAGAGAGGGAATGTAGAGGAGAGGTATATTGGTGAGGAGAGGTGGAGGGGATAGGGGTAGAGAACAGTGGGACATGGGGCAAATGGGGTGAGGAGAGGAGACAGAGAGAAGGATTTTCGAGGAAGAGAACCAGGGAGAGGTGAAGGGCAAGAAGGAAGAGAAATGTGGAAAGGGGAGGTAGGGAAAAGGAGAGGGCAAGTGAAGAGGGACTGGGGAATTGAGTAGGCCAGAGGAGAGCAATGGAGAGATCAAGGACAGGGGAGAAAGGAATGAGAAGGAGGGAAGAAAGAGGTGAGGAGAAGAGAACAAGAGGGAGAGGAGGAGGTTAAAGTTAAGTATATTTGAAAAGTGGTGAGGAGAGGGCAAAGTAAAGAAGACAAATGGGGAAGGCAGGGAGGAGGCGGGATGGGGATGAAGCTGAGGGCAAGAGTGAGGGTGGATCAAGAGTTTGGACTTTGGATCAGTTTGATAGACCAGCTGATCCTTTCCTGATGTTTGGACATTCCAAGAAAACATTTGATCTCGGCTTTGTTTTGAGATGAGAAGAAAGAATAGAGCCAGATGTGAGAAACCATGGAAACCACAATAGCTTTAGGGCCTCTTAAATAAAAAGATGATGAGTAATGATTTTGGTATAAAAAATTTTATCAGAGCAGAACAGAAATTGAAAGTGGCAAATTTAACCACTAGTTTTAAAAGCTTGATCAGGACCAAATATTTCTTCTCTTTTTAAATGTGTATCAGTTTGTTGAGCTTCTAGTATTTATTATTTTATTAACAATTCTTGTTTTTCTTCTGTGATATTTAATACCTGAAGATTAAGTAACACTGTAATTCCAAACCTTAAAGAAGATTCCTCTCAATAATTGGACACCTTGGCCTAGTTTTGTTGCAATGCGGCATTGCGCAGCATTCATTAAATGTACCATTGCCCTGAAATCAGAGCCAGATTGCTCAGGGGTGGTGTCAGGAAACATTTCTTCACGCAAAGAGGAGTGGAACTCTGCAGTTCTCGCTCCCAGAAGCCTGTGGATGTGTAGGGAGCAAAAAGCTAGATGGAACATCAGCTGTAGATTACCAGGATCTAATTGTTTGGCAATGCTGTCCTGCGTAGTTTCTCCTGGTTCTGATGTAAGCCTGAGGCAGTGAGTTCCAGCAAGCTATTTGGATCTGGAAAGCCTCACAGCAGAGCTCAGTCCTGATGTCCTCACTTTCTGTGAGATATCTGGGTGATAAACATCTATAGGGACCCTGGTAGATTTCTTCTTATCTACATTAGAACAGTGCCTACACTACAAGACGTGCTTTGATAAAATGTGTTAATGGGATGTGGGTGTCACTGGCAAGGCCAGCATTTATTGCTTATCCCTAATTGCCCTGAGGGACAATTAAGAGTCAACCACATTGCTGTGGGTCTTCGTCATCCATAGGCCAGACCAGATTATGATGGTAGTTTCCTGTCCTGAAGAATATTAATGAACCAGTTGGGTTGTTGCAACAATCAATAATGGTTACATGGTTAGACTAGCTTTTCATTTCAGATATTTTTTCTAACTGAACTAAAAGCTCACCACATGGTGGGATTTGAACCCATGTCCTCAGAATATTAGCCTAGGGTCCTGGATTGCTAGCCCAGTGACTCAGTGAATCAGAGCTCTGATGAAGAGTCACCAGACTTGAACCGTTAACTCTACTTTACCCCCATGCTGCCTGACCTGCTGATTTTGCCAGCAATTTCTGTTCTTGACATAGGGTTTGCCTGTTGTCTTTGTCATGCTGTGTAGCACCTCGGTGAAAGCAGAAAGAGACCCTTCACAGACAATTATTTTGCTGGGATAAGCCCATGGGCTGGCGGGCTGTTCAGTAGGAACTCATGTAGGCAGATGAGTAACATGGTGTCTTTCATTTTTCCGCTCGATTTTGTGACTGTGCCCACCTACCTGCCAATTTGATCATGGTGATCAGAGTGTGGAGGGTATAAAATGCCAGATCACGAATTGGATCTCTGTCCTTCTGGCTTCTCTGACACTGCGTTAGCTGGGACAGTGAAAACTCATCAACTAGCCATCTTTTTGGATTAAATAATTTTTAATTCTCCCCTTGCATCAGAAAATACCTGTAAATACATTGAGATCTGTACAATCCGACATTCTCCCAAAACAAGGACATCTGCAAAAAAAGGAACAATCTACAAACAGCCTTAACAACTTAAATCAAGGGATGTGGCCTATGGCAAAGCTGCAGTTGAGCAAGGACCACCAGCAATTCATCCCGTGCTCCCAATTCACAAAATACCAATATAGGTTGGGCAACATAAGATGGCAGTAGGTTTAATTTAAGGAACAGCTCCTCTGGAATGGCAAGCCTATTACCCAGCATGCACAGCAGCAGAGAAAGTACTCTATCTCTGGGAATGACTGTTTGCACAGCTCTGTCCCAGAGGGAGAGCTGTTTCTGTGCCGCCAGCAAATGAACTCTTGATTCCATTGAAATGTCTTTTACAACATGTACAGGGATCACTTTGAAAATAAGGGTGCCTGCAAAAATAATGGCAAACAAATAATTAACAAAAGTATCTTTGATTTGCATGTTTCACTATATTCACGTCAATAACTGTGACTCTAGACCTTCCTGAACACCAGTAATTAAATTCCACCCTGAGCCAGGATAACAGTAGGTGGTGACAAAATCCCTCCACGGAAATCAGAGAACAGAGGTATTTCCATGAATTTGGAAAACCTCCTTGTTACACCAACAGGAGAAATGAACACAGATTCGCATGGATAACTTCTGAGTCCAGATATGTTACCTCAACTATTGAAGAATGCAAAAATATTTTTGAAATAAGAAGGAGATACACTGTTTATAGTGTCGCACTGAAGATTGGAAACCAATCAATTCCTTAACCATGGTACCATCTCCACCCCACTGGATCAGCCAAAATCACAAAACTATCATAACAGGTGGCATTGCAGGAGTTTCAGGCACAAACTGGCATTTACCAAGCAACCTGAACATAGTCAATCATCTCAGGGCACTCGACAGAAGCATAATCAGATAAAATGCTGTGACTAAGCCACAAATTAGGACAGCTGACCCAAAGTTTAGTCAAACAGAAAAGCTTTATCAGTGCCTCAAAGGGGTCAAGAGGGAAAAAGAGAGGAAAAGGAGTACAGGGAGGGAATTGCAAATCTTGGAATGAGGTAGCTATTAATGGAGAGGCAATAAAAATTGGGATTGCACAGGAGGCCATAACTGGAGGACTACAGAGAACTTGTATGTTTGCAGGGCTGAGGGAGGTTGCAGAAACAGTATAGAATAAGGCTATGGACATATTTGAAGACAAGATTGATTTTCTTTAAAATCATGTCTTTTCTTGTTTGGGAGCTTACGTGGGTTATTGCTCATGAGGACTGATGTATGAATGGCACTTGTTATGGTTGTGGATGACAACAGCACAGTTTGGATGAGCTTAAATTTATGGAAGGCATAAGGTGGGACTCCAACCAGGAAAGCACAGAAATAGTTGAGCTTGGAGGTACCAATGGTGTGGATGAGAGTTTCAAACCCAGTTAAACTGAACCACAGGAGGAGATAGGAGGTGCAGACATTTGATCCACCCAACTAATATGGAAAGAAGAGGCAGAAGACCAAAAATAAGAGAGACACAGTGTCACCTTGGTGATTTTCTAATAACTCTGAATCCCCTCTGTTGTCCAAGACTTGATTTGGTCTTTTTGGACATGCTTTATTGTTTCTTCCATGCTAAGGACAAAAAGTATTTGTACTGAATGCTATATATTTTATGAACATCTGCAGTCACAAACTGATGCAAGGTTTATTGTCCAGCTCATTGCGCGATAGGATTGCTACAATGTTTCCAATGTCACAACTGTGACTGCACTTCTTTGGCTGGAAAGCACTTTGAGGTACTCTGAGATTGTTGAAGGCTCTATAGAAGTACAAGTCCATTCTCTCTGTTTGAATGGACAAGCTATGACACAGGAAATAAAATATCCCTTTAACGGGAAGTGGATTTACTGTGGTGGTAGCAAAATGGAAATGAGAACTATTGAGAAAGTTTGAATAGAGGATTTGGAGGAGACCTGATACAGGTCATAGAAAGATGTGAATAGAAACTTGTTGCAGGATCAAAAATCTGGAACATGTTTGTATAACTACATTACATGATTCAAAAAGGTGGCTGATCTCCATCTTCTCAAAGACAGTCAGGGATGGGAAATAAATGTTGACGTAGCCAATGGTGCTAACATTGAATGAGGGAATAAAAATAACTTCTAGAAGAACCCCATACTATCAGACATGAATACGAGACAAGTCATTGGTGAGGCCACACTTGGAGTGTTGTGTACAGTTTTGGTCACCCTGTTACAGGAAAGACATAGTTAAACTGCAAAGAAGATTTACGAAGATGTTGCCAGCTCTAGTAGGCCTAAGCTATAGGGAGAGGTTGGCCGGGATAGGATTCTATTCCTTGGAATGTAGGAGATTGAGGGGTGACCTTACTGAGATGTGTAAAATCATGAGGGGTATAGACAGGATGATTGCACATAGTCTTTTCCCAGGGATAAGGAATTGAAAACTAGAGGGCATACATTTAAGGTGAGAGGGGAAAGATTTAAAAAGGAGCTGAGGGGCAACTTCTTCCCGCAGAGAGTGGTGCGTATATGGAACAGGCTGCCAGAGAAACTGGCTGAGGAAAGTACAATAGCAACATTTAAAAGACATTTGGATAGGTATATGGATGGGAAGGGTTTCGAGGGATATGGACCAAATGTGGGCAATTGGAACTAGCTGAGTGGGCATCATGGTCAGCATGGACCAGTTTGGGACGAAGGGCCTGTTTCCATTTTGTTTCTCTATGACTCTAAGATAGTTAATAAGTAACCGTTAAGAACAAAAAAAGCAGGAGAACTTTATTTACTCCGAGTGTGGAACGGGTTGAAGTGAACAGATGCTTTCAAGTGGGATCTCGATGATTATGAGAGAGAAGGGTTGTTGAAGATTTGTTGAACAGCTGAGATGAAGTAGGTGGAACAGGAGGCAAATCAGAGAGCAGTTGGTCTGAATGGTCTAGTTGCATGGTTTATAGTCAATGTAATACTATGTTTTGTTAAAGGACGTGGGGTAAAGGCAGGGTTGTGGCATCAAAGCAAGAACTTCAGTTAACAAACTAACATTGAGATTGAATGGGTTCCTTCTGTGCTGTAAGTCTTACAGTTCTATGATTTCATTCTGTTACATTTGATGCATCAGTTAGTTCAGGCCAATGTTTTGGAAACTAATATGGAAAGAAGAGGCAAAAGGCCAAAAATAAGAGAGAGACAAAGAGAGAGAACGAGAGATAGAAGTTTTCACTGCCATATACACAGCTGTCACTGTGATTTACCGGTCTGTTTCTCATCAGCATCTCTCTTGCCAGAGTAATCATATCCAGTAGCATTATGATTTTGCACTAATGCATAAAACATTTACCAACCCAAACTCCCCTCCCTGTTCAGTCAGGAAACACTGTGTGAGATTCATGAACGCTCCTTTTTCTATTTGCCTTTCACTGTGCATTGAACTTCTGACAGTTTCCATACTGAATCTAATCCTTCATTTATTTTCTTTATAATAAATCCAGAGTCCACTTCCTAGCTGATTTACAACAGCATCAACCGAACCTGAAACTTTTACTTGCATCTGCAATAAAAATAGCTTACAGTATCGAAAGCATTCTCTATAATTTATTAGGGGACATTGAGGATAAGGGAAGAATGATCAATGCCAAAAATCATGATTCAACAGTGGTCCGTTGTGACACTCTGATACTACTGCAACTGATTGGTTTAAAGCAGAGCACGAACAATGCCAGAGATAAATTTGTATACTTTTGTTGCTCCTCTGAAAGGGCTTCCAATTTAATTCCTGAAACTCCTGCAGTTTCAGAGATTATTCTTACCTTCGGCTTTACTATGACTGTTCTGCTGGCAAGTGAGAAGATTTAAATATTGCTTTCATTTTTCACAAATGGCCCACACCTAACATAATAAGTGACACTTGAATTCACCACACATTTTGAATGAAATTTCACATGCGATTTGGCTGGTATGTACATGATTTTGATCCATACTCCAACATGCTGGAGGTTGTGATTCCCAAAGCCAATAAATGCCATGCAACAAAATCGATGTATATGCACTAATTTAGAATAAGAATTAAGTCAGTATTAAGTTTAATGTCACATGTACTCAAGTACAGGGATACAGGAGTACAGTGAAAAGTGTACAAAGTCAACATTCTTGGCATCTTAGGTAAAGGTACCTAGAGACAAAATCGTACGTACAAAGTAGAAAAGTGAAGAAATAAGTTAAAAGTTAAACATTACAGTCCATCTTAGCATAAAGTAGGAAAAAAATATAGAGTTACAGTCCTTCTTTAGACATGGGTTAACGATGTGAGAAAGTTCTGCATGATCCTGGGATCCCAAGTGCTGCCAATTCTGGATTTACACATGCTCAGAGGTTTTGTCATGTGACCCTCTTTTCTACAACTTCCTCACCCCACCCTTCCTCACCTGAATCCTCCGTCCTCATGGCACCAAGCTTTCCACAGCCAGTTGGGAAACAGCTCGAAACAGCCATTTTTCTGGCAACACCATTATTTTTATCACAAATGAAAGAAAACTTTCAAAGTAAATGTGAATTCTTCTCTCTGTGCCAGGCTCCATCACAAGGTTGGCTGCAATAAAATCATGACCGAGGCCTGTTATAATATCTGGATCAGGGATAGCTCTGCCTATAGAAACGAAGGTTCCTATGGGACATGAAGATTTCACACCAATCTCTCTCAATGTAGCATCCTCATTGTAAGAGGGTTGTTTGTCATAACTAATGCCACGGTTTCACTGTGGGGCAAAATGAGGAGACAGGCCATGACTGTTACCTTACCTTCAACCACCTTGTTGAAGTTATTTTGCAACACAAGCTATTTAGCCAAGTGAGCTAACTGATTACACCAAGGTTCCTTGTGAAGTGGTATGTAGTATGTGCAGGTATCAGTAAAATAACAAGCATCACACTTTCAAAGGGTAACATTTTCATTGCTTTTTTTACGACTCCACATCTGTGTCTCTGTATCCTCCAGTCTTGGCACCCTCCCAGCCAGCATTCCACCTTACACTTCTGGTTAACTTGCAATCATTATACACTCTGTTGCCCATACTTTAATTTGTGTCAAGTCCTGTTCACCCATCACCCCATGCCTGCTTTCTCGAGGATAATAAGTTCCACATTCTCACCACCCTCTAGATAAAGAATTCTCCTCAATTTCCTATTGGATAAGTTATTGACTATGTTATACCTATGACCACAGATTTTGAACACCCCACAGTCATCTGCATCACCCCAGGATAAAGATGTCCTCTCCTAAGTTCCTAGTGGTTTAATTGGTGTTCATCTTTAAGGATAAACCATTGTTTCCATTTATGAACAAGCTAACAATCAAAGAAACTGGCATCTTTGAGCCCTGGGCACTGTTTGCACAATGGTTTTCCTGCCGCAATTGTCTTCTGGGTGATCAATCAAAAGATCTCTTCAAGGAACTATTGGCACAGCTCATGAAGCATTCTATAATGAGACATGTTACATTATCAAAAGAACAGTGAACTTGGTGTGGTTAAAGGATAGTAACATTGGGGCATTAATGCATAAAAATATTCCAGCATTTATCTTGTCATTTCATTTAGATCTGCAATGTCATTGATGTCCAGCTCCACTGGAGCTAGGAGATTCTAATGACCTATTATGCTGTCAGTTGTAATTCAGTTTGAAGTTGTGCTTTCCTTCCATCGCTACATCGCACAGCCTTCTGCATGAGTATTGCCAAGGAGTTTTCCAGAAGGCTGAGATATTAGAAACCAGCTTTGCACAAATGCCTTCAGGCACCCATTTTCATTTCCACTTCCATCTATGTCTGTGCCCCACCTCAACATCTCCTTCCCCGTCACCAGTGCTAACTGTAACTCTATCTTCGTCTTAACAACTTATTGATATACCACCACCAAACACTCAATTTCAAACTTAACCCCATCTCCTCCAACTTAGTCTCCAAAGCCACTAGTTTCCAAGTCCACCATCTCTAACTGCGTCTCAACCCCCATCTTTGGCTGCAACATTCACTCCCTAAGCACCTCTTTAAGGGTAAGCTAACCCTAATCCTAACCCTAACCGTAACCCACCCTTCAGGAAAATCTGTGAATTAACAATAATAATCTTGCAGAACTGTTTTCATGTATAGGTTTAAAATGCACAAGGAAATTATTACACTCACTAGGAGGTCAGAGTGTGAATCAGTAACCAAGACCAGCCCCATGTGTGGTTGTCGGAAAAACATAATTTGGTCAGAACGAGAAACTGTGAACTAAATGTCCTGTTTCATTATGAGGCTTATTTCTATTTCTAACCAGATATGAATCAAAGTCTCTTTAAATGAATTGTTGCCTTAGAAACACAGGACAATATGCTGGAGTCAAGATGAAAATTGAGGTCAAGAATGCTATAATGTGATGTCTGGGAACTATGATTAAATCCCAGTGAAGAAAAGAGATTTGATCACAATCTAGTAAATCCGACACAATACAAAAAAAGAGGCATCTATGGGAGGTAAGAAACACAAGGGTCCTTCAATAGAGAGTAATCCTCAAGAGTTATGAGGATAATAGAAGATTATTTGACACACTGGAGCTGTTTGTCTTACCCTTACATTGAAATGTCAGACTTTTCCTTGTGTATGTTCATTCTATCTTCCATAGACTTTAGGGATTTGCTGATGCTCCAAGTTTGAACTATTTTTCCATCTTGCAATTTTTAAATGAAATTTTATGCAATGTTTGCAGTTTTGCTAGAACCCAAGGGTCACACTCTTTTCTTTCTCTCTCTGAAACATATGAACTAGGACAAAGGCCACAGAGTTTGGATAATATTAGCTAGAACTAATAGCACAGAAAGAGGTCATTGGCTCAAAGGTCAAGTGAAGCTGCCATCACTGTCTCATACAGTGCTGTCCAGATCCTAACCAACTTTCATGTAAACAGGTTTTATCTCAAGTTACCATTGCTCCTTACAAACATTCAAACCAACATACATAATAGGAGCAGAAGTAGACAAACTAATTCTGCCAATCTCCTTAAACCAGTGAACTTTAGTTCTTGACCCTTCTGCCAACAGATCAGTTTCTCCGGGTGGAATTTAAAAGGGGTCTGAGTGACATAGACCATGGCAAGATTTGTGGCAGAATTGGATGAGAAGTTCAACATTGAGCACATCTTGATCCATCTTTTGACAAATTTGACAAAGGCTTTTGACAAATGGTGTGGTGAGTTTCTCATGAGGGAGCAGCAAGTTGCCAATTAAATGTGATTACTGCTTTTTGTATAACATGTTAACAGCCTGACTTCCTCAATAATATTCAGTTTCCTATCCTACCAAATGTGCCAAACAAGCAAGACATTGCGAAATTGTGACATGGATATCAGAGCGGGTATCTGCTGAATTTAATTCACTGTTTGCTCTGAAGGACTTCCATGCTGAACACTACTTACCAACATCTCAGAATACCATAGGCACCGTTCTCTTACTTTATCGCGCACACGTACACACACACACACACGCATGCACACACACATGCACATGCATATACATACACATGCATGCACACACGCACACACATGCATGCACACACATGCACATGCATATGCATACACATGCATGCACACACGCACACATGCACACGTGCACACACACACACTCTCACACACAGACACACACGCACAGACACACATTGGCATTGAACAAGTGCCAACCTCTAAGAACCCTCATGGCACATCTCCAGCCCGCTTAAAGGATGCTCCTGCATATTGATGCCATACCTCAGGCTACATCTGTGATTATCATTGTAATACTGCAGCAGGGACACTGCGTGCTCAGGGACTCACACTTAGCTTGTAGACTGATGCAGGCTGCACCTCGGGGAACTTCACTCACTACCATAGTGCTCACTTGCTCTGAGTTTACCTGGATACTCACAGCATCCCTGCTTTGCATTGCTCTGTCTTTTGTATTTTCCTGTTCTGCCAGAGATATCAGGCTCATAACTCTTTGCCTCCTTTGCCATTTAGTATACTCACAAAGCTGGTTGTCAGCAAATCTCAGTCAAGTCAAGAGGGATAGCCTCCATTCAGGGGGCCCTGGCACAGTTAATCAAGGGAAGCCTCCAATACTTATCCAGGGGCATGGACATAGTCAGTCAGCCACTCAGCGTGGTCAGACTTAGATCCTTTCCATATAGGTGGTGAGGAACTGAATGTTGGACAGCCCAGCACCCATCTTGGCTCTTTCTGCCTTACCTGGGGCTATGTTCCATCTGGAATGAGAGGAAGGCAGATATTAAGGCAGATTAAGATGTGTAACAAGGTTGTTACTCTTGGTGCAGGTGAGTAGGCTCCTGAGTGAGGTTGAAAGCAGTGCAGAAGGCAAGCAAGGTTACTGCTGTCAGACGATGGGGTGTTGAGAGTGAGTCTAGGAAGATGTTGCAGACAACAGTGAGAGTGGTAGAGCTTGAGCCTTGTTGGGAGGTGGTACAGTAGCAGAGATAGAGTCAGTGTGAGATATCGAGGAGAAAATGAGGTCTCATATGCTGGCAGAGTGACAAATGACATTGATCTTATTCCAATGGTGACACGGTGACACAGTAGCTCAGTGGTTAGTTCTGTTGCATCACAGCGCCAGGGACCCAGGTTCGATTCCGGCCTCAGGCAACTGTCTGTGTGGAGTTTGCACATTCTCCCTGTGTCTGTGTGTGTTTCCTTCGGGTGCTCTGGTTTCCTCCCACAGTCCAAAAATGTGCAGGATACGTGGATTGGCCATGGGAAATGCAGGGTTACAGGGATGGGGTAAGGGGTGTGGGTCTGGGTTGGATGCTCTTTGGTGGGGCAATGTGGACTCAATGGGCTGAATGGCCTGCTTTCACACCGTAGGGATTCTATGATTCTAGTACAGTGCTCGGCATTCCTCCAAAAGTGTCAGACTGCTATAACCTGGGTGGCAACCTCAGACCAGACTGGCATGGTCCATTGCCATAGCTTCCACTGTTTGGTCCTAGGGAAAGAGGAAATCCCATGTCTGTACCATCCCATTCAGCAGGATCCCTAGTTCCCTATGGCAAAGTGTGGTGCAAATTTCCCCTTGTCTTCCATGTGCAGAACAAATGTCAGGAACTGTGCAGGGCAGGTCCAAACTGACAGTGCTGTTCCGAATGTATCAGCAGTCTTCTCAAGGTTTCATGGGAACAAAGAATGTCGGTAACTTCTGGGATATTTATTGAGTGGCAAGTAGTTCTGGGAGTAGGACATAGTAATCGGATTGTGATGGATGCTGTAGGGGCAGGGTAGGTAGTTAATGAGGTCAGTTTAGAAAGACACAGCAAGAAAACTCACGAGGCTTATCTCTTCAAAAACCTCAATGAAATTCAGACTTAGTCAAAGAAAATGTAAGATCCAGCCCTCTCTATTTCCTCTATCTAGACCCCTCATGGTATTGAGATCCTTTATCAAATCTCCTCTCAATCTTTTCTTCTCTAAGGAGAGAAAGCCCAGCTTCTTCAATCTATCCCAATTAATGAGATCTTGCATCTTTTCCAAGTCCTAAACACTTTAATCAAATCTCTCCTCATGATCTAAATTTTGGGCCTTCATAAACTGGGGATTGTTACATGCAGAGATGCATATGCATGCCAAACAGAATAAGCAGTAAGTGGTGGACAGATCTAAGCTGTCCCACAACTAATGCAGCAAATCTTTTTTTTTCCTTATTCATTCGCAGGATGAGAACATTGCTGGCTAGGTCAGCATTTATTGCCCATCCCTGATTGCCCAGAGGGCACTTATGAGTCAATCACATTGCTGTGGGTCTGGAGTCACATGTAGGCCAGACCAGGTAAGGATGGCAGTTTCCTTCCCTAAAGGACATCAGTGAACCAGATAGGGTTTTCTGACAATTGACAACGGATTCATGGTCATCATTAGAATCTTACTTCCAGATTTTTATTGAATTCAAATTCCACCATCTGCTGTGGCAGGATTCAAACCCAGGTCCCCACAATATTATCTGGGTCTCTGGCTTAACCGTCCAGCAATAATACCACTAGGCCATTGCCACCCCCCCCCCCCACCCCCGCCAAGCTCTAAGCTCTGTAGTCCTGCCTCATCTAGTCAAGAATGGTGGTTCACAATTAAACAACTCACTGGAGGAGGACGCTCCACAAATATCCCCATCTTCAATGATGGAACAGCCCAGCACATCAGTGCAGAAGATAAGGCTGAAGTTTTGCAGCAATCTTCAGCCAGAAGTGTCCTGTGGATGATTCAACTCAGCCTGCTCCAGTGGTCCCCAGCATTACAGATACCAGTCTTCAGCCAATTCGATTCACTCCACGTGATACTGGAGACATTGGATACTGCAAAGGTTACAGGCTCTGACACCATTCCAGCAGTAGTACTGAAGACTTGTGCACCAGAACTTTCCACTCCCCTAGCCAAGCTGTTCCAGTACAGTTACAACACTGGTATCTACCGATAATATGGAAAATTGTCCAAGTATGTCTTGCACTAAAAAAGCAGGACAAATCCAGCCTGGCCAATTACCGCCCCATCAGTCTCCTCTCAATCATCAGTAAAGTGATGGAAGGTGTCATCAACAGTGCTACCAAGCAGCACCTGCTCAGTGACGTGCAGTTTGTGTTATGCCAGGGCCGTTCAGCTCCTGACCTCATTACAGCCTTGGTTCAAACATGGACAAAAGAGCTGAATTCCAGAGGTGAGATGGGAGTGACAGCCTTTGGCATCAAGGCTGCATTTGACTGAGTGTGGCATCAAGCAGCCCTAACAAAACTGGAATCAATGGGTATCAGGGCGCAAACTCTCTGCTGTTTAGAGTTATACCTGGCACACAGGAAGATGAATCCAAGCCACAATTGATCCCATGCATCTTAATCTTCTGGATGAACCTACTATGAGAGATCTTATCGAAAGCCTTACTGAAATCCATGTGGACAACAACTACTGCTCTACCCACGGTCACCTCCTCAAAACATTCAATCAAGTTAGTAAGACATGACCAGCTGAAACTTTGGATGCTTGAGTACACTAAAGGTGCTACATAATGACATAATGTTGCCAGGTCTTCAGCTGAGATGAAATCACAGCATCTCTTTTCAGATGATCGGAATCCAAAGTGAGAGATGCCATAGGGTGAGGTGGGTAGGTAACATGCCAAAACTTGTGGCTGGAATCCCTCCAAAGTACTCAAAGCAACTCGAACTTAGCCAAGAAAAGGTCACATTAAGCCCCATGTCAATTGAAAGGTGAATTGTTCAATGATCATTTTATGAGTAAGGCATGAAAGCTACACCATCAAAATCAAATGCAGTCACAATTTTTTTTTATTCTACCTCCTGAAAGTTTCATCAGTGTAAAGCTGTTTGCTGAACAGCTGAACTCAGTCTTCTTTATGATTTAATACAGTACACAACCCTATCACATACAGTGTGGTTGGTGACTGGCCAATGGAGGATGTTTGCCAGCAAATCTATGAATATATAACAGAAATTGTGAACAGTTTTTGCTTGAAGATTGGTGTTTGCTGTCCAGATTTTGAATTGTTATTCCAGCCAGATTTCCACATTGTGCAATCCAGGAACTACATGCTGATATTCCTGTTTGACATTAAGAGTGAAGACTACAATGTACAAGAGATGGCCTTCCCTAGGTAACAGCATAAACAATGAGCCATAGATGAGCTAATCTGACATCTCTTGAGTACAGCTAGTGCTTGGCAACGTTCATGGTGGTCCATTCATGTTGTCTGCACTGAGATGAAATTGTGAAATATCTGTTTATGTTAGAATCTCACAGTTGATTATTCCAGTCTCTCCAATTCCATCAGACAACAATTGATGTATTATTATATTTCTGGTCTGGCACTGATTTCCTGCAGAACTGGTTTCGGACAATGGACTTCCCTTCCAGTCACACAATTTTCTAATTTTTTTGAATGAACGGTGTGGTCTCCTGTCACTACTCCACCATCACCCTCAGCCAAATGAAAACTGAGAGGCTTGTACATTTATTCAAACTCACTCTCTTGAAAATAGGCCTTATAGATTATAACAGAAAACAGCAAAACCAGCAGAGTTTTTGTAATTTCACCCTATAGCCCTGCAATTCTCCAAAATATCTGTGTTTCACATCTGGCCTCTTGTGAATCTTCAACATTTTATTGCTCTGATACTGGTCAGCTGTGTAGGGTCTAAAACCTTGAATAACCCTTCTTAAAAAGGTCAATGTCTCTCTCTCTCTCTCTCTCCCCCTCCCTCCCTTCTCCTCTCTAAGTTGTTTCTTAACCTACTTGCTTCCCCTTGCTGCCGTCACCTTTTGGCCATGCTTTTAGTTACCTCTACTTTTATATGACTTGGGTCAAATTGAGTTTGTTGATCACTCCTCTTAAGTAACTTGAATATTTTACTATGCTGAAGGCACAGAATAAATTCAAGTTGTTATATTTGGGAATGTGGAATGAATGATATGTGACATAACAGCTGAGTTTACTTAATGTTTTAAAGCTGTTAAACATACTCATTTGTAAAGATTATTACTATCTTTAAATTCTGAGGTAAGGAGGGGAGTGCTGTAAAAGTATAAATTTGCATATTGCTAACTAAAAATTAGATGGTCCTGATGGAGTCAGCAGCAATTATACACAGGGTTCTTCTTCACTGATGAGTGTAATATCCTGAAAACATGTTTGAGAGTGTCTAAACTAAAGGAAGCCATAGCATGGTTGCTCAGGGGTTAGCACTGCTACCTCACAGCGCCAGGGACCTGGATTTGATTCCACCCTTGGGTGACTGTCTGTGTGGAGTTTACACATTCTCCCCGTGTCTGAGTGGGTACCTCCGGATGCTCCGGTTTCCTCCCCCAGTCCAATGGTGTGCACCTTAGGTGGATTGCCCATGCTAAATTGCCAGTAGTATCCAGGGTTGTGCAGGCTTGGTGGATTACTCACAGGAAATGCAGGTATGTGGATAGGGGAGGGGCTGGGTATGGGTGGGATGCTCTTCATAGGGTCGGTGTGTACCTGATGGGCTGAATGGCCTGCTCCCACACTGTAGGGATTCTATGAATACGTTACTACACCTTTGGAGTAGTTCAACTAAAACATGGAGCAGTCTGTAAGGTGTTATGATGGGGCACAGCTTGGCATATCTATGAAAATGGACACCATCTTCAGATGCTGCATCCAACAGTTGAGGAGGGAGCCAAGGATAAATCCTTGCGTCGATTTCAGAGGTAACAGTATGGGAAGTAGGAAGGGAAGCTATTAAATTTTCTGATCACAAATGGCTAAGGAAACCAAGTGAGTGCAGTTCTACCCAGCTGGATGACAATGGAGCATTCGCAGGAGTTTGATGTGACCAACCCTTGTCCAAGGCTGCAGAATAGCCAAGAAGGATGAGATAGGTTAGTTTATCTTTATCGCAGATACAGTAATTCATCATTTGTGACTTACATTACGGTCCTTTCCGTGTTATGGATAGGTCTAAACCTGATTGAAGGGTTTCAACTGTATAGGATTGTCAGAAAAATGGGCATAGATTTAGGAAATGAAAACAGTTTTCATTGGTTTTGGAGAAGAACGGGGTTAGTCAAAGGCAGGCTTTTTGAGGACTAGGTTGATGATGGCTGTTTTGAAGAAGCAAGGATTTACATGGCATTTTAGCTGGGGTCAGGGTAGGCAATTGGAATTCAGCAGTTTTTCGGGAATTGGAAGAGGTGAAGTGTCAAGAGAGTGGGAAGTAAATTAAATGAATAGAAAAAACAAAGGAAAACAGAATATTCACCAAATTTCCTTGGCCAGCACAAGCCTAATTGTCAAAACCTCTGGGAAATGTTTGGAAATAATCATTTGGAAAAACAAAATCAACAAAATTTCTAAAAGATTTTAAACAAAGTTCTTCAGCCAGATTGTGTAGTAGAAAACATAATGATGTGAAAGGTTGATAGAAGCAAGATGGTTTTATGTTAGAGTCCTGGTTAAATCCACCCAGTCCCGTCAAATTCAGACAAAATGTTAACCTAAGAGTCTGAACTGATGAAGGCAGATGTTAAAAACATCAGCCCAAACACAGCTTGAGGACTTGAAATAAAGAACCCACAGAACAGCAAAGACTAACATGGTCTAGGTAAATAGCCATAATTCATAGCTCATAGAATCCTACAACACAGAATGAGGCCTCTTGATCTATTGTGCCTATCCCGTCTCTTTCTTTCCAAATTGCTGATAATTTTTCACTTTCAATTATTTATTGAAATCCCTTCAGAAAGCTATAATTGACTATGCTCCTTTCACACCTTCAGGCAGTATACTCGAAATCATGGCAGCTTACAACTAAAAAAGACCTCCTTCCTACTAACCTCCTCCATGTGCCAGTTCTTTTGACACTCACCATAAACATCTGGAAACTAACTATTCCTATCACTGGAAACAATTTTCTCCTTATTATCAAAACCCTTCATGATTTTGAATACTTTTATAAAATTTCCACCTAACCTTCTCTGCTGTAAGGAGAACAATCCCAGATTCACCAAACTCTGTGTACAATTGAAGCCTCTTATTCCCGGTCCCATTCTGGTGCATCTGTTCTATACCCTCTCCAAGATCTGGACATTCTTCCTGAAGTGCGGTGTTCAGAGAAAACCACAATATTCCAGCCGAGACCTAACCAGTGATTTATAAATTTTTAGTTTAATTCAATATGGTGCTCACATCAGCATAAATGACTTCTATTTTCAACTTTGGCATCCGGTTTATACTTTTTAGAAATTCCCAGACACACAACTCAAAACAGCACTGGCCAATGCAAAACTAGATAGGAAGCAGCCATTCACCACATGAAAAGGGAATTATGAAGGAGTGCTGAATGGAAAATGTCTTCCCCAACATCTGGATTGCTTTCTGCATTTCTTTTCTCAGAAATGTGTCACTTCAAATTTCTGTATAATCGGAAGCCAGAGTGAGACATATTTCCAATATCACCATTGCACAACTGTGCCAGGAAGAGATGTACAGATAATGTGAATATTAATTGGGTGGTGCCAAATACAACTAACTGTCAGTTGTGCTGATCTGTAGATGGCCAGTTTGCCCTGGCATGCAGCTGAAATTTGAAAGTTAAAAAGGACTTGACTTGTCTTCCTAAGTCCTGTCCTCACAATGAATCAGTTGGTCAATGTTTAGGGAATAATAAAACCGCTTTCCAAAACTAAACTCCACATCAGCAAAAAGCTTGAAGCAGTTCTTGTCAATCTCCTCAGCACCTATTCAGAACCTTGAAATCCATCCTCAGGTGCATGTCCAGGGTAGAGCATGGTAGGTAGAGAAATATGCAATTTGAGTTGATTAGCCTATTTCCTGAAAAATAAACATGAATATGATTACGTTCCATATAAATGATAATTTAGGAAACTATCTGTTCTTATTGTTTGGAACAGCCTGACCTTCAATAATATACTGTATATTGTAAAGTGTTTTCCTCTTTGTGTGTCCAAGCAACGTAGCTTTTAGCAGAATCATGTTTTTGTTTTGCTTTCTGCTCTAATGTTAGTCCTGGCTCATGTCCCTGCCCCAGTCCCTGACCCGAGCACAATAGCCCCCACCCCTGACTTGACTGGGGCTGCCAGTATTGGTTCCCAATGATGGGTCTTCCCCATTCACTTTATCCAAATTCCTTATTATTTTGTACACCTCAATCAAGTCACTCCTCAGCCTGCTCTGTGCTAAGAAAAATAAACCTAGTCTATTCAATCTCTCCCCAAAGCTGCAATTAACCCTGGCAACATTCTAATAAGATGCCTTTGTATTCTCCCATGCAAGTAATGCCCTTCCTGATAATGTGTTACCAGAACTGTGCACAAAATTCAAGCTGTGTTCTAACCAGTATTTTATATAGTTCCAGAATTACATCCTGCTTTGTTTTCAGTCCCTCGTCCATTGAAGGAAAAAAATGAAACACCTTCTTTACCATCTTATCTTTATGGTGGTCTCTTTAAAGTAAAATATTTTGAAGTGTGTATTACTGGATTACCTGTCCTACCATCTTCAGGGACCTGTGGACATGAGCACCAAGATCTTTCACTTCCTCTATCCTTCTCAATATCCTCCCACTTACTATGTACTCTTGTAGCTTATTTGCCTGTACCCCTAAATACTTAAACTTGCACTTCTCTGGATTGAATTCATTTGCCAATTTTCACCAACTCAACCAAACTATTACAGTAATAGAGTCATAGAGATGTACAAGGAAACAGACCCTTTGGCTCAAATTAGCCAATCTGGCCAGGTATCCTAAATTAATCTAGTCCCATTTGGCCCATATCCCTCTAAACGTTTCCTATTCATCTTACCATCCATGTGCCTTTTAAATGTTGTAATTGTAGCTGGTTTCACCACCTCCTCTAGCAGCTCATTCTGTACACACATCACCCACTGCATTAAAAAGTTGTCCCTTAGGTCAATTTAAATTTTTTTCCCCTTTCGCCCTAAACCCATGCTGTCTAGATTTGGATTCCCCTACCCTGGGGAAAAGACCTTGGTTATTAACCCTATCCATGCCCCTCATGATTTTATAAACCTCTATAGTGTCACCCCTCAGCCTTCAATGCTCCAGGGAAAATAGCCCCAGCCTATTCTGCCTCTCCTTATAGCTCAACCCTGGTGCCATCCTTGTAAATCTTTTCTGAAATCTTTCAAGTTTCACACCATCATTCCTATAGCACGGAGACCAGAATTGACAGCAGTATTCCAAAAGTGGCCTAACCAATGTCCTGTACAGCTGCAATATGACCTCCCAATACACTGACCGATAAAGACGAGCATACCAAATGCCATCTTCACTACCCTGTCAACCTGCAACTCCACTTTCAAGGAACAATGAACTTGCACGCCAATCTCTTTGTTCAGCAGCTCTCCCCAAGACTCTACACTAAGTGTGTAAGTCCTGCCCTGATTTGCCTTTGCAAAATGCAACACCTCACATTTATCTAAATTAAACTCAATTTGCCACTCCTTGGCCCATTGGCCCATCTGATCAAGGTACCCTTTTACTCTGAGATAACCTACTTTGCTATCCGCTACACCACCAATTTTGGTGTCATCTGCAAACATACTAACCATTCCTCCTATATTAACATCCAAATCATTTATATAAACGACAAAAATCCTTCTGGCCATGGAACATGATGGACAGGCAGCGAGTCATATCCCTTGGGAATGGGGCTACTTCACAAGCTTGTGGTCCAAGATACCAGTCCGTTCTGCCACATATGAAGTGGTTACAAAATGTAATTGTGGGTTGTTTGTTCTTCACGTTGTTTATTCTCGGTGGATGTAAAACATCTAGTTGTGAACAGTGGTAGACAATTGAACAACTCATTGGAGGAGGAGAGGCTCCACAGGCATCCAGATTCTGAATGACGGGGAGCTCAACATACTAGTCCAATAGAAAAGGCTGAACTATTTGCATCCATCTTCAACCATCTTTTTCAGAGATCCCTAGCATCACTGATGCTAAACTTCAATCAATTTGGTTCACTTCATATGATAAGTAGAAATGGCTAAAGGCACTGGATTCTACAAAAGCTATGGACTCTGATAATATCCTAGCGATATGCAGAAGACTGCTGCTCCAATAATTAGCCAGAACTATGCACAAAAAGTATGACAAATCCAACCCAGCCAATTGCATCACTGATTCACACCACTACCCCATCCCTCTACAGGCCCCAATAAGCCCATTATTGATCATTGGCAAAATAATGGAAGGAGTCATTGACAGTGCTGTCAAGTGGCACTTGCAAAAGAATAATCTGCTCACAGATGCTCAGTTTTGGTTCTGCTAGAGCCATTCAGTTCCTGACCCTATTACAGCCTTGGTCCTGACATGAATACAAAAGCTTGATGTCCTAAGCTGAGATGGACAGGACATGTAGCCCGCATTTGATTGAATATGGCATCAAGGAGTCCTAGCAAAATGAAGTCTATGAAAATCAGGGGAAAAACTCTCCACAGGTTGGTGTCATACCAAAAACAATGTTTGTAATTGCTGGAGGTCAAAAATATCAGTTCATGGACATCTTTGCAGGAGTCTGTTAAGGTACTGTCCTAGTTCTAAACAACTTCAGCTGCTTCATTGACAACCTCCACTCAGTCATAAGATCAGCAGTATGGGTGTTCACTGATGTTTGCACAATGTTCAGCATCATTTTTATCTCATATGCTACCGAAGCAGCTTGTGTTCACCCATAGAAGACTTGAGCTACCTCCAGTGGCAAATACCATTCATGCTATACAATTGTCTAGCAATGACCATCTTCAACAAGAAAGAATCTAGCCATTGTCTTTTGACATTCAATGACATTATCATTGCTGAATTCCTCACTATCAAGATCCTGTGATTGATCATTGACCAGAAATTGAACTGGACTAGATATGTAAATACTGTGGCTGCAACTGCAGATTAGAAGCTAGGAATATTGCAGCAAATAATTTGCCTTCTCTCTTTCCAAAGCCCGACAACCATTTACAAGGCTCAAGTCAGGAGTATGATGGAATATTCTCCACTTGGCTGGATGAGCACATCCCCAACAACACTCAAGAAGCTCTACACCTGATTGGCATGCTATCCTCGACCTTCAATATTTATTTGCTTCACCACCAACATGCAGTAGCAGCAGTGTGTGAAATCTACAACAAGTACTGCATAACTCACCAAGGCCCTTTTGAAAGCACCTAGCAAACCCATTACCTCTACCACCCAGAAGGACAGGGTAGCAAATTTGTGGGAACACCACTACCAGCAGGTTCCCATCCACACACCACCCCCACTTGCCACTCTTTCAGTGTTGTCAGACATAACTAGTTGTTCTGTCATTTCCTTGCACAATGTGGTAAGCAGGAGATCCAAGGGCAAATCATCTTGGAATTCAAACAAGTATCCAAATGGCCAGTCATATTCTTGATCTGCTCTGCTCTAAGGATGGCAACTTTGCATCACAGCTTGAACACCAGAACTTCCCTCTCTTTACAAAACATGAAACCAGCAACAACAGTACATACTGCTGTAGTCTCAACAACTGTGCGCTATCGTGCCCCAGAATATTCACACATTCTTTTGGAAATTGGAAATTGCCTTTAGTTGCTCCCTAGCCCATTAACAAGTTTAACACATGTCATATGAGCGAATGTTCCTGAAAATGGTATTGTTAAAGTTGCATTCGCTTGACCCAATTTGATGATGTTGCACGCAGTCTTTGGATGGAGGCGAGGGGTTATGTATTAGCCTTCACAGGGAACAGATCTATTTTGCATAGCTCCCATCAGTCCGTAATATTATGCCTGACAAGTCATGTAAACTGGGCTTAGTGCGATCATGCAATAATCTTGTTAACTGAGACATGATCTTCTTTTGTTTAGGCTAAAAAGTGGTCAATCCTTTACCATAGATAAAATTAGATTGGAGTATTTGTTACCCTGCAGGTGTTAGGGTGTTAGTTTTAAAAATGGCTGCCACCATCTGTCCTCATATGCATGATTGTACCTTTTTGTCAGGTCACATCATTAGCAAGAGGTAGGTTTTGATTCATATTCTACATCATTCATTTGTTGTAGTAAATTTCTAATTGCTTTATCTCTAAACAACCAAAGATGGAGGGATTGTATTAGTAACTGCTAAAGGTTTTCCTTTGTAGCCAGAAAATGAAATGATAAAGTTTAGGCTGCATTGTAACTCACTTTGCAATGTTGAATGCTTCCTTTGTCCAGACATTAGAAATTTTAATTGAATCAGTTTCCCATCAACCTTAATTCATGGATTATGTGCTGATAAATCACTGTGTGTTGATTTCCCAATTAATGGGGCAAGATGTATTGGAAGGGAAATTTTAGGGATAGTTAGATAGTATCAAGCACACAGCCAAGCCTCAAAGGTATGATGATCAAAGATCTAAAAAAACTTGATTAATCTCATAATTTATTGTGAAATCTGAGATTATAGAGGACAGTCAGGTGTGGAAAACATTCCTGTCATCACTGACAAAAGATCTGAAGAAACAAATACTGGGAACAAGAATGAGCAGTACAACCCACTTGAGCTTCTTCACAAATCTTTAGCTGATGCTGGTCAGACAGCAGAACAGTTGGTGAACACATTGTCATTGGTATTGACAATTCTGCTGTATCAAAAATAATAGTGTGCAGCAACCTTACAGTAATACGAGTGAGTTGGAAAATGTCGACTTCACCAAAGGATGACTAAAGACATCCTACATGGTCGAACGAGTGAGGAAGATAAACTGCATATGATTCAATGTGAGCCAGACCAGTACCCACAGATACAGGTCATGGTAAAGATGAAGAAATTGGCCAGTCTTAAGCATCTAGGATAATTAAAAAAAAGAGAATACCTCTTCCAATCAGAAAGATATTGTCTGGTCCATAAATCCTGGATACTGGAAGGAAGACTGTACTTGTTACAATACAGCAGCTGTCTACTGTGATGGAAATTCAAGCGTTTAAAGGTAACTCGGATGATATCGTGAGGCAACCATGTGAGTTGGCAGGAAAGCATTCAGAAGATTATGTCCCCCAGAAATGGAAATAGATGAACAACAAGGGTTTGCATAGAATGTCATCCTCCAAAAGGATATCCAAGAGATGAAAGATCCTCCAGCGGAGAAATGATTCATGGATCAGAACCAAGATTAACAGTCATCAACTGAAAGACTGACCATTTTCCCGAGTCTGAAGAGTGTACATTCTGGATAATTGTGAAATGCCTACATTTGTGATGGCAGTGACTTGGGAGATAGGGGTGAGTAAGATTTGTTGTAAAAGTATTATAGTTAAATACCTTTTTGTATAACAAATTACTATGGGAATAAATGCTTAGGGGAGATATTGTACTATGCAATGGCTCTCAAAGAGTTAATGTTATAATTGCATTAGCTCTACACAACTGATAATGTCATACACATTCTGTGGGTAGAAACAAAGAATTCTACACCAGCCTTCTTAGGGAACAGACATATTCTGCACAGCTCCTGAGAGTCAGTAGTAATTATCTCTGGTACTGTGAACTGTACCTATTACTATCATGCAATAAACTGTCTTGTTATCTAAGACAAGTGTCTCTCCTGATAAGATTCAGCAGTGTCCTACCAATTCCTATCATTGATAATCATACAGTCCCTGGAGTTTTGATTGTGCAGTGGTAGTATTCCTACCTCTGAGCCAGGATATCTTGATCTGAGTCCTGCCTATTCCATAGATGTGTCATAACATGCCTGAAGAGGTTAGTTTAATAAGAAAGACTAATATCATTTGTTCTTCAGGCAGATTGAAAATCTGGAATGGACTTGCACAATTCTGTAGTAGAATGATGGAAGCAAAATCCTTAGAATCAGTTAAGACAAACAAAATCAGACAGCCCCTACACAAGGGGAGATTGTGGCAGTGAAACAATCCTTACTTTGAAGCAGATACCGGCAGAGGTATCAGATTTGAGGAGATGCCCATAGTGGCAATCAGGCTAATACCACAAAAGGCAGTAAATTGCAGTTGAACAGGTCGCTGGTCATCTCTCCACCTTTATCCCCACTTTGAAAATTGCAGCACGTTCTACAAGCAGTATCGTCAAAGCATGCCCACACAAATTTTATCACTAACGGTGATAGAAAGTCGAGCCGTGGGAAAGTCAGCATGGATTTTATGCTCAAATCTTGGAAACCAGGACTTGAACCCATAGTTTTTCAACTCAGATGCAAGAGATTACCCACTGAGGCTCTGCAACACACCAGGCATGAATATTAAAGGTTACAAATATTGTTGGAAGATGAAATGGCTATACGCTTTGCCATACACAAATGTAACCTGCAATTTATGGAAAACTACGGTAAAAATCCCTCAAGCCATAAAACAAACAGAAACCATTGGGGTTTCATTGGGTTAGGAAATTTTACTTTTTTTTTAAATAGCCCCTCCATGGACTCTTGTTTTATTTTATCAGCTATTCACATAGTTAGTGAGCATGTAACACAAATTACTGGTTATATTGATATCCAAACCAACTGCAAATATATCCCATGAGGAATCATTTGAATACGGAACAGATGAAGAGTGTAGAAGATTTCTTTGACTTATTGCCGACAGGACACCATTAGATGACCTCACTTTTCTTTACATAAAAGGTGAATTGGAAACTTTGCACTGCACATGTTTATGATAAACTGCCCATGGTTACTGTGCTTGACAATTGAATTGAAAAGTAGCAAGGGAATAGTGTTTGGGGCAACTGTGCTGAGGCATAAAGAATGCATGATTTCTATCCCTGTGGCATTGTAAATTCAGTAAGTACAATGAGTCTCGGATATGGAGTTCAGGGTTACATATGAAACACATTCCTTAAGCAATATGTTTTCTGTTTGTGATGCATTCATTGTGTAGTAAAGTTATTTTAATAATCTACAATATGTTAGCTAAACAAATACTGTATATGTCTGGGGACTGCAGTGTAATGCATAGTGAATGTCTTCTCTCAATATCGTGTGCTTTGGTGAAAGAAAGACTCAGATTTATGTTGCACCTTTCATGACCTCTGGACATCCCAAAATGCTTTACAATCAATAAAGTAGTTTTGGAGACATATTTACTGTTGTAACGCAGTAAAAGTGGCAGTCAATTTTCAAATTCCCACAAGCAGCAGTGTGATGACACCTGCATCATCCAGTTCTTTTAGTGATGTTGGTGAGGGATAAATGTTGCAGTTCAGGGTTAGTTGGCTGGGCTGTGATGCAGAATGAAACCAATAGAACAAGTTCAATTCCTGTAAGGTCACTATGAAGGCCCTGCCTTTTCAAACCAGACTCCTTGTTTGAAATATGGTGATCCTCAGCTTCAACTCTTATGAGAAAGCTATTTATGGTGACGTCCACTTCAAAAATATTGCAGAAACCAACCAGAATACCTTCTGTTCTTTTTTGAAAATAGTGATGATAAGATATTTTCCTTCCATTTGAGAGTGCAAACAAATGTTGACCGCTAGTGCACTGGATCTTCTGGCCAACTCCCCATAGGGTGAGATTATGCACTAACTACATCAAAGGAGACTTGTGATGGGTGGATGTCACATGTGGAGCATAAACGCCAGCATGTATCAGTTGACCTGTTTCAGTGTTGTACACTTCATGGGGAAAGAAATAGCAACAGTCCCCACAAGTTCAATAATTATGCGCTCAATTAAGCAAATGGGCGTTCGATGTTCTGAGGTCACATGTGTGTTCTGATCCAGTGCTAACTTCAAAGGGAGTTGAACTCTGACACTGAAAGGAAACATCCTGCTTAGAAGCCCAAGAATTATTGATTGGATACAATTCAATAAATGGGACATTGTCCTTACATTTCCAAGATTGAATCATGAAGATAAGAAATTCAATCATATCTTTCAAAAGGGCAAAGGCTACTGAAGAAAGTAGGCGGCTATACAACGCAGAGTCCTGCATAAAATTGGGTAGCATGCCAGCACATTAGCATTCAATGCCCCAGTATGTAATGATCTGGATAGTGACAAGTTGTGCTGTTCATTCAGTTCCTATAGTTTCGCACTTTGGTTTGAGGCTACAGTTGTAGGCACAGCATGGAGACGTTCACCATTTTTGTGGAACATACATTGAATATTGTTCATTGGTGAATTTAAACTGCTCCATGAAAAATGTGCTGGAGGAATAAATTGACTGATGTAGAATCTATATGGGCAGAGGTAAGGAATAACAAGGGAATAAGACACTGATGGAAGTAATCTATAGGTCCCCTAACAGTGGCTGTAGGACAGAGAATAAATCAAGAGATAATGAAGGTATATGAAAAAGCAGTAGATTAATCATGGGTGACTTTAAAGACAAAGATAGCCAAGAGGAACAATACATAGAGTGTACTGGGGACAGTTTCCTGGAACAATATATTTTGGATCTAAGCGGGCATCAGGCTATTTCAGATTTAGTAGTATATGAGGCAGGATTAATAAATGATCTCAGAATAATATGTCCCCTAAGGAACAGTGGCCATAAAGTAAAAGTTAGCTTTCAACTTGAAAGCAAGAAACTTGAGTTTGAAACACCTCTGCTAGCTTGAATGAAGGTAATGACAGGGATGAGGGCTGAGCTGGCTGCATTGAACTGGGAAAGGGGATTAGCAGAAAAGAAAGTTGAGGAACAATGGCAGTTGTTTAAGAAGATAGTTCATGAATCACAGCAAATAAATATCTCAGTGAGGAGAAACTCTAGGAAGGGACAAACTAACCATAGCTTACTGAGAAGGTTAAGGATAGTATCAAATTAAAAGAAATAAACATGCAATGTGGAGATAGCAAGAACTGCAGATGCTGGATGTCAGAGTCAATACAGTGTGGAGCTGGAGGAACACAGCAGGCCAGGCAGCATCAGAGGAGCAGGAAAGTCGACATTTCGGATCATCAGAACTGGGGAGGGGCAAGGGAGCTCAGAAATAAATACAGGGAGGTGGAGTGTGGCTGGGTGAAGGTAGGTGGGGTGGTGATAGGTGGATGCAGGTAGGGGTTGTGGAGATTGGTCAATGGGAAGCGTGGGCGAATAGGTGAGAAGGAAGATGGACAGGTTGTGTCGGGTCAAGGAGGCAGGGATAAGAGGGAGAGCTGGACATGGGATGAGGCCGGGGGTGGGGAGATTTTAGAGCAAGTGAATTCTATGTTGAAGCCATTGGGCTGTAAGCTCCTGAGGCGGAATAAATGGTGTTGTTCCTCCAACTTTCATGTGGCCTCATTGTGACATCGGAGGAGGCCCAGGATGGACATATCGCCAAGGGAGTGGGAGGTGGAGTTGAAATGGCCTGAAACCAGAAGGTAGTGTTGATTGGAGCGTACAGAGCGCAGATGCTCTGCAAATCGGTTCCTGAGTCTGCATTTGGTCTCTCTGCTGTAGAGGAGACCACATCGGGAGCAACAGATGCAACAGACCAGATTAGAAGTTGTACAGGTGAATCCCTGTCGGATATGAAATATTTGTTTGGGGCCTTGGACGGAAGTGAGGGGGGAGGTGTAGGGGCAGGTGTAGCACTTGCTACGGTTTCAGGGAAAGGTGCCGGGGGTGGTAGGGTTGGTGGCGAATGTGGCATCCTTTACAGAGGAATCATCTTCATGCCCCTACACCCACACATCAACAAGTTCTGTACATGCCTCAATGTTGAGCTCCTTTTCCACTGCCTCCGCCTCCGTGCCTGTTTCTTTGACCTCTGCAGACCCCTTCTCCCATCTCTGACAAACCTCATCCCCTTGGACTCCTGGCCTCTCACAATCTGTTCATCTCCAACTGCCATCATGACTTCAATCGTATTAAATCTTCCACCCCTCTCACCTACTCCAACCTCTCCCCAGCGGAACGCGCAGCCCTCCGCTCCCGCCACTCCAACGCCAGCATCACTATTAAACCTGCTTATAAGGGGGAGGGGAGAGGACGTGGTGGTAGTATGGCGTACTGACCTCTACATCGCTGAGGCCTGATGGCAACTCTCCGACACCTCTTCCTACCGTCCCCTTGATTATGACCCCACCCCTGATCAAACTATCATCTCTCAGACCATCAACAACCTTATCACCTCAGGAGACCTCTCATCCACAGCCTCCAACCCGATCGTTTCCCAACCCTGCACCACCCGTTTCTATCTCCTTCCCAAAGTCCACAAACCTGACTGCCCCTGTCGACCCATTGTCTCTGCCTGTTCCTGTCACACTGAACTCATCTCTGCTTACCTCAATTCCGTTTTCTGCCCCTCCCCATCCCAGACCCACCAACTTTCGGGACACATGCCCTCCACCTTCTCCAAGACATTCACTTCCCTGGCTCCCAACACCTCATCTTCACCATAGACATCCAAGCCTTGTACAATTGTATCCCCCATAAGGAGGGCCAGAAAGCCCTCTATTTCCTCCTCTCCCACAGGCCCAACCAATCCCCCTCCAATGGCACTCTCATCTGCTTGACAGAACTTGCCCTCACCCTCAACAACTTTTCCTTTAACTCTGCCCACTTCCTAAAAACTAAGGGAGTGGCTATGGGTACCCGTATGGGTCCGAGCTATACCTGCCTCTTTATAGGATATGTGGAACAGTCCCTCTTCCGCAGTTACACTGGCATCACCCCCCACCTCTTCCTCTGCTACATCGATGAATGTACTGATACTGCCTTGCACTTGCTCAAACAGTTCATCCACTTCACTAACGCCTTTCACCCTAACCTCAAATTCACCTGGATCAACTCCGACACCTCCCTCCCTTTCCTGGACCTCTCCGTCTCCAACTCCAGCAACCGACTTAGCACCGACATCTATTTCAAACTCACTGAATCCCAAATCTACCTTGACTACACCTCCTCTCCTCCCACCAACCTCCAAATCTAATGCATCATCCTCCGCCATTTTAGCCACCTGCAATCAGACCCCGGTACCAAAGAGATATTCCCTTCCCCACCCCTCTTTGCTTCTCTCTGTGACTCACTAATCTGCTCCACACTCCCCACTAACCCCACCACACCCGGCACCTTTCCCTGCAAAGCAGAAAGTGTTACACCTGCCCCTACATCTCCTCCTCTCACCTCCATCCAAGGTCCTGCGGCTTTCTGTTTCCAACAGGGATTCACCTGTACATCTTCTAACCTCTGCATCTGTTGCTTCGGATGTGGTCTCCTCCACATCAGAGAGACCAAGCGCAGACTTGGGGACCAATTCACGGAGCATCTGCATTCTGTACACTTCAAACAACACCACCTTCCAGTTTCCGGCCATTTCAACTCCCCCTTCCCACTCCCTTGGTGACATGTCCATCCTGGGCCTCATCCAATGTCATTATGTGGCCACATGAAAATTGGAGGAACAACACCATATGTTCCGCCTCAGGAGCTTACAGCCCAATGGCCTCAACATAGAATTCACTTGCCTCAAAATCTCCCCACCCCCAGACTCATTCTATATCCAGCCCTACCTCTTTATCCCCACCTCCTTGAGCTGACACAACCTGTCCATCTTCCTTCTTACCTATTTGCCCTACCCTTCCCATTGACTAATCTCCACAACCACTACCTACATCCACCTATCACCACCCCACCTACCTTCACCCAGTCCCACACCCTCCCTCTATTTATTTCTGAGCTCCCTTCCCCCTCTCCAGTTTTGATGAAGGGTCCTGACCCGAAACGTTGACTTTCTGGCTCCCCAATGCTGCCTGACCTGCTGTGTTCCTCTAGGCCAACACTGTATTGACTCTGAACATGTAATGTGGACAAAATTAGTGACAAAATAAAGGATAGGAAAGTTTTAAAAGATAGCAAAAGATAACCAAAAACAAAAATAAGCAGGCACAAAATAAACAGTGAGGACAAACTAGCAAGTAATATAAAAATAGGTAGGTAAATGGTTCTTTAAAGGTATGGTAAGGAAGAGAGACAACAAAGTGAACATTGGCTCCTTGAAGAATGAGGCTGAGGAAATAATAATGAGGAACCAGGGAATGGCAGAGGAATTGAAAAAAAATACTTTGCATCAGTCTTCAAAGTAGAGGACACTAATATCACCCCAAAAGTACTGCATTATCAAAGAGATAAAGGGGCAGTGTGGATAGTAAGTTAACATTGTTAGTATCACTAGAGAAAAAGTGCTAGAGAAATTGATGGGGCTAAATTCCTCTGGACCTGATTGGTTGCACACAAAGATTTTACAGCAGTAGTAGATGCAGAGCTGGTAATCTTCCAAGAATCCTTAGATTCTGGAAAATGCCCAAACGGTTGAAAAACTGCAAAATATAACACCTACTCAACAAGGCAGGAAGACAAAAAAATCAAGTAGCTATGGTGCAGTTAGCTTAATGTGTCCTTGTGAACGTGTAAAAGTCAACTATGAAGGTCGTAACAGCAAAACTTGGATTAATATAAAATAAAGTCGAACAGAATTAGCATGGCTTCATGAAGGAGACTTTGACAAGTTCGTTAGACTTCTTTGAGGAGTGAAAAAGCAGAATAAAGGAGAGCCAGTAGATGTAATATATTTGGATTTACAAAAGACATTTGATAAGGCACCACATGTACGTGTTCTCAATTTGACAAGGACTCAAAGTGTTGGGGTAGTATATTACCAGCAATTAATCAATAGAAGACAGAATCACATGTCCAACTGCCTTTTAAAAGTTGCAATTGGAAGTGATTCCACCATCCTTTCATGTAGGGCATTTCAGATCTTAACAAATTCTCTGGATAAATAATAACGATAACAAATTTTGATGGCACTTGATGCTAAAGGGTGTAGGCCTTGAATATTCCAACAAGGTTCTTTTGGAATTTTCAAAAGGCAGTTGGAAAATGTATTAAAGAGGGTTAGTTTTGCATAGTAATGGAGAGAATGCTGTGATGTGGATCTAAATTGGATATCTCTCGGAGAAACCAGCACACGCATGATGGATTGCATAGCATGTGTGCTGTAAAATTCAATGATTGCAGCAAGAAAACTGCACCTTTTTGTGCTATGACATATATAAATCTTCAAAATAACATGGGTTTTCCCTCTCAGAAATAAAGAAAAAGATGAATTTTGAGTGAAGTATGGTATGTTTTATGGGAATAAAATGACAGAAAAATCAGGAGTCATCCCAGTTCTAAAATATGAATGTAGAACTGCTGGAGGTCAACAAGGAGTTGACTGAATTTAAGGACACATAGTGCCATTGAATAATTCTAAACACTTCCCTGCCGGTATCAAACATGACAATTTTCAATTCACTTTTTTTATTTGTTTATTTTTCAAATGAAACAGTCCATGAACCAGTTCTTCCTTACTCTGACATCAGCTCTCAATCTAGGACACAATGCCTGCTCCTCACATTTCAGTAAAAGAATTTTCACGACTTCTGGCCTCAATAAACATTCTATCCATTCTCAATCTCAAGCCACAAGAAATACTGTATCATGCTCGGGAACAGGACATAAAAGAAAGAACTTGCATAAATATTACACCTTTCACAACAGCAGGACATCTCAAAGTGGTTCACAGTCATGCTGATTAATGTATAGTCACTGTTGTAATGTAGGAAAGCCAGAAGCTAATTTGCGCACAGCAAGCTCCCACAAAGAGCAATGCAGTAATGATCAGATAATCTGTTTTCTAAGTAATGGTGGCTGAGCAAAATGTTGGCCAGGTTACTGAGGAGAATTCCCCTGCTTTTTCTTTGAAGTAATACTTTGGAATATTTCTGTCTAACTGAGAGAGCAGACAGGATCTCACTTTAAATTTTCTGTAAAAGACTGCCCTCTGACTATTTAGCTCTCCCTTAGCGTTGACATTTAAGGTACAGTCAGAGTTTCTTGATAATTAGAAATGATGTCAACGCATTGGGATATGAATTTAGACACACATGATTAGCTGCTCTATCACCTTCTAATCCGCTATCAACTGTTTACTTGTGGGGACAGGACAGAGAAAGGTAATTCAAGGCCCTTTTAATTAGGTCAAAGTTCAAGTGTGTGCCATTGCAAGCCAGCAATCTGTGTCTCACTGCAGTTGGTCATAGGTTTGGGAGGTGCTGTTTAAGGAACCTTGGTTAATTCCTACAGTGCATCTTGTAGACAGTACACACTGCTGCTACTGAGTATCGGTGGTGGAGAGAGCGGATGTTTGAGGATGTAGTAGCAATCAAGCTGCTGCTTCATCCTGGATGGTATCAAACATTTTCTTGAGTGTTATTGGAGCAGCACCCACTCAGGCAAGTGGAAAATATTCCATCATATTCCTGACTTGATGGATAGGCTTTGGGGAGTCAGGATCTAAGTTAGTCGCTGCAGGATTCCTATGGGTGGACTGTTGGAATGAGAGTTATGCAAATATTAAAGGAGACAAAAGTGGGTAGCACAGCTGTAACTTTGAGTGCAGGTTTGGGAGGTATTCCAAATGAGTGACTAGGCAGTGCAGAAGGTATGCAGGGTTAGTGGTATTGGAAAGTGAGTGGGAAGATATTGCAGGCAACAGTGAAGTGGGTAGAATATGAGCCTTTGTGAGAGTAGCAGAGGTACAGCAAATGTGAGGTTTTTGAGAGAAGGTGGTGGCACTTATTCTAATATAGTGAAGATGGTCATTGACCTTTCATGCAGTCCTGGGCATTCTTTCAGATGGCTGAGACTGCACTGAGTTGTTTGGCAATTTTGGACCAGGCTGGCACGGTCAAGTGTCATGACCCCTGGTGTTCATAGAGTCACAGAATCCCTACAGTGCAGAAAGAGGTAATTTGGCCCATCAAGTCTGCAGTGACCCTCCAAAGAGCATCCACCCAGACCCAAACCCCCATCTCTGTAACCCTGGATGGGGTTTTTAACCATAGGAAACCCACTTAACCTGTACAACAATGGACACTACAGGACAATTTTTAGCATGGCCAATCCACCTATCTTGCCCATTTTGGACTGTGTGAGGAATAATATGGGAGGTACGCCCCAGGAGTGGGGCACAGATGCTGCTTGTACAATGTTACTAGTGAAACGCTGAACATTGTCTAACAGTAAAATTGCACTAATTCACACCTTACGGTGTCTTGCTGTTTCACCACAGGAGGTTGGCTGATTTTAAGAACAATGAGCATTATTCAGGCACTATTATTTCTTCTACAAATTCTGGCCTAATTGTGAAGCTTTTGAGACTTTGCATGTCAATAAAAATCAATCAATGCGACATCTAATTGCATAGTTAATGCTCAATCCAATGCACTGCATAATCTATTTTCTTTCCAATCTTCCCCAGTTTTCCATATTTTTATAAGTAGATGTGTAATAAACAAGGGATAAGATCAGCAGGGCCTAAATAGCAGGTTGACAGTTTAATATAAATGCAGAAGTACTGTTTCCAGAAAATGCTTCCAAAGCTAATTCTTTCTGTTGCTTTAATAGAACATTTGCATTATGTCACTCGCCACTTTTGTGTCTGCTTCTGCTGCTTCACCAAAATAGGTTTGTTTCGATTAAAAATACTTTGGTTCCATGGGAGTTGCAACTGAGCACAGTGCATTAACCGGGAGTTTTCATGATTTTATTTTGGCTGGTTTTCAACACAATTTAGAATGTATCTCTGAGCATTTATTTTCAGGTTATGAATGTTAACTGTTTGGGAACTGCAGCAAGGAATTTTAAAAATCGTGAAGCATTGAGTATGATTGCAACTTTTCTTCTTGTTGACGTTAAGGGAGTAACTTTTGCTGAATACAATGGGGTTGATTTAGCGCAACATGCCATCATCATGAACCCAGTTGATGTAAGTAGAGCACAAGTCGGATCCCAGAGTGAAACCTGGCCTGATAGACCATCAGCTTTAATTTTGCTACTTGGTTATCTTGATGGTCAGCCTTTGAACATATTGATAGGAGGCTGCCAGTGTACTTTTAGCAAAAGAACATCAAAGTTCATTTAACACAAAAGATTAAAATCACAAACTATTTGTACAATACAAAAGCCAGTTGAAATGTTCTTATTGCAAACATCAAAAATAAAGATTCAAACGTTCTACCTTCAATAATGACCTTACAGATTCTCTAAGCTCAGTGAAGGGGGTCATCCTATTTTCACTCTCTTCAGTTGCCAAGCTGTACTTGGTTTCTTTCTGACCAGCCTCTGCATTCACTTGATGCCATTCTCTTTAGTTAATGTCACTTCATGAGACCCTTAAACAAACTACAAATTGTGAATATATATTCCTTAAACTTCTTTTTCACAGCCTTCTGTTTCAGCCTTTCTGTTACTAACAGTAAACCACGCAGGACTTTGTATTGCCCCGACTGTTCCCTTTCACATAAAGCTGCACACTCACTGACCTGCTGGATCATGTCTCCATCTCCCTGTGTCCTGGACCACCTTGTTGTGATGCAACAGCAACATTTTATTTTCTTTCTACTATCCTTGTTTTTCTCGAGCGTTGGACTATTCACCTCAAGGATTCCATTTTTTAAAAGACCTCATTTAAATGCATATAAATAATTCTCCAGCCAACACGAAACATTTAAATAGAACTTAAAAATGAAAATAACTTGCACAATATCAAAACATAAATCAAACTTAAAGCTATACTTTGCTCTGTTCACTTTAGAACCTGAATTTCCAAATAATAAGAATACCATCATGAACCTTCATAACATCATCTTGGTAAAGGTATTGAAACTATTACTTAGAATGGCCCTCTGAAGACTTGCTAACCAACTGACTGCCATTTAAAATACTTGATATCATTTATTGACGAGGCTTTCTGGGATTTATTGATTAGCATTTCAACCATTTCCCTCTCCCTATTGTGATTAACTTTTCGGAGTTTTTACACTGAATTCAAGTGGCTCTTAAACGGGTACACATCATCGAAAGGGTTACATGGCGTTGCATCCACATCACACTGGAGCTGAAATGATGAAAATCTCCAGGAGACCTTCTGAGACATTTTGGCAAAATTTCATCTCTTGAGAAATATTTTAACTGGCAATTCTCTGAGCAAATCACTGAAAAAAGAATTGTGATGTGGAACTCTGCACTCTTAGGCTCCTTATGGAAGTCAGACGAGAAAGTGCTTAGTCACGGATATCTTACTAAGAGTCCCCGTTGGTTTGGATGAGGAATGGAAGGAGAACATGAGGTCCTAATACTAGTACTATACATGAGTACTAGTTGCTAACAGAGAGGAACATGAGGACAATGAGACATCTCCTCTCCCATTACCCAACTTCACTGTATCTACTGACATCCCTCATCCTCTGGATCTCTGTCACTGGAACTTCTACAGCCACATCCGAGACTTGTGCAACGTTTCCCTCGCTCCATGAACCATTTTACAACGTGCTACTTTGTGACAGTCAGAGTATTCCACACCTTCAATGGAAATGGGTGCAAGGATCATATAAATACTGCCCCATCAAAGTTGCGTCTAATCAGCAATTGAGTGTAAACCTGCAGCTTATGGTTTAGCAGCTCCATGAAAAAACAAATTATTGGAGTCAGCAATTAGGACCAAAATTGACAGTGAAGTCCAGACTTCAAAACATAAATGTTTTAGTCTAGCAAATTTGGATCCCCTATAACCTTTTTCCAAAATAATATCCAAAGAACATTTAAAGCAATCTCAAAATTGCCGTTAAAAAAAGGCTTGCATTTATTAACAGCTTCAGGCCATCCCAAAGCTCTTTCCAAATTTTGAAATACTTCACAGATTTAGTCACCATTGTCACATAGCAAACACAGCAAACTTGTGCACAGCAAAATCCTATAAAAAGCAATGAGAAAATGATCAGAAAATCTCTTCTTGGTGATGTTGGTTGTAAGTGCTATCAATAAAGATAATTTTGGAATACCATGTCATGTTAAAACCGAATGATAGAGGTAAAGGAGCGCAAGAAATAAATGCAAATTGGACTGATATCAGAAATTTCTTGTTTGTAGAAAATATGATCAGTACATGGTCTCTTGGGTCTCTGTTAGGCACTGAGGTAGAAATGCCTGAATCATTTCAGAACCAGCTAGATATTGTGACGGATGCTAATAGAGTTTCCTCTGCACTGATAAGATAAGGTTAGCCCAACAGCATCATCAGTACTCACCATATCCTTCTAGTTAGACTCCCAACTTCCAGAAACTTAGGTCTATCCAAAAAAAAACTCTGCCACTTGGATCCTAAGTTCCTGCGCTCACTGATCTATGTTGGTTCTCAGTCCAAGACCTTGATGTTAAAATTCTGATCCTTATCTTCAAATCCTTCCAATGCCTTACCCTTCACTATCTCTATAACCTCTTCTATCTTTTCTGCCGTTACTGCTACTTCTATTTGTTGCTGCCAGGAAATCTGCTTTCACAGTACACCATGCTCATCTGTCTTGTACTGTCCTCATGCATCCACTGTAGCTTGTCTGCAACTGCACTGTAATATTTATCATCCATCTATGTCAAGGTTTATGCCTCTTTCTGCAGCCTTCTACCTGGCCGTTTGGAGGAGATCTCTGTAGCTTTCCAACTCTATCCTTACAAGCAACCAAAATTGCACTGTTTCAATCCTGTTGTCCTAAGCATCCTTGATGTCTATTACTACGCTATTGGCAGTCTAGCCTTCAGCTGCCAAGGTCCTTAGAGTACCCTCGCAAAACCTCTCAGCTTCTCCACTTCTCCTTCCAGATGTTCCCTAAACCCTATCTCTGACTAACATTTTGGTCTTAACATCTCCTTACGTTGTTCAGTCTCAATTTATTTAAAAACACTTCTGTGATGTGCCTTGGGATACTTATCTATATTAAAGGCTCTAGATACAAAATGTATTTGCTTTAGACCTACTCGGCACCTGGAACCAGGGTAGAAGGGAAGACTGGGGCAATTGTATGTTCCACAAACCATCCAAATTGAAGAAATTGTTAGTTGTTTTGATTTGGAGAATTTATTTTACATGAGAAGTGTGCGTGCTGACCTGCCAAGAACATGCAGTGCTCCAAGTACTCGTGGGTCATACATAACATGCGGCTGAAATCCTTTCAATTCTCCTTATGCTGATGTAGCAAGACATTTTCTTAAGCAATCTAATAATTTATAATGAAAGCAATATGAAACAGCTATTTTACAGATTCAACACAATTATTCATTTAAATATGTGATCTCATTCAGAGTATATTGCAAGGAAACTTCCTTATGAGTTGACAGTGTTATTTTAGGGGAATGAGTGGCATTAATTCAAATACAGTTCCCATTTTATGACATTTTTGGTTGTAAGAAAGGTCTATTTCTTGATTAATTGAAAAAATGTTCAGTAAATTCAAACAGTAAGACCTAAACACATATTCTCATTTAACAAGAAAAGACTTGCTTTTATACAGCACTTTTCATAACTGCAACAATCTCAAAGAGCTTTACAGGTAAGAAAGTACTTTTCAATTGCGGTTACTGCGGCCAACTAGGAAAAGAAGCAACCAAGTTGTGCGCAAGAGGCTCTAACAAAACCTGCCCTGCTTTGGACTGTGGCAGGAAACCAGAGCACCCAACAGAAACCCATGCAGATACAGGGAGAATATGCAAATTCTTCATCACCCAAGGCTAGAATTAAACCCAAGCCCCTGGTGTTGTAAGACAGCAGAAATAACCACTGAGCCACCATGTCATCCTGTTTGTACCATGTTAAGTATGCTGTACAAATACAATATGTTGTTCACTGTGAGCTTTTACCTCATAATATAAAATCTACAACTTCATTAATTTTTGACATGTTCAACACTTATGAAGGGAGACCATGTCCAATGCAGCACCTTAATGCCTCTCGTTTTATTCCTATATATTCATTTCACTGTTTAAAATAAGAAGTCTCATTGAAATCTGCTAAATGCATGATCTTTGCATGACACTTGCCAGTTAAAAATAATTTATTGCCTCCATGGGCAATAAACGTAATACTCATTAAAGATAAATTGCTAACCTCACTTGACATAACACGGAAAATATGCATTCATGTAGCAGCTTTCGTGACCTCAGGACTTCTTACAGCATTTCAAGTCCAATTAAGTCATTTTTGAAGAGTAGTGCCTGTTGTAATTTAGAAAGTGCGGCAGCCAACTGGGTTTGCAGCAAGCAGAGAGTGATAACGACCAAATAATCTGTTTTTTTGTGACGTTGGCTGAGAGATTGAGCCTGGGGACTGAGGATAAATTCCCCTCGCTCTTCAAATTAGCATCATGGAATCCCTTGCACCCACCTCAAAGGGCAGGTATGGAGCCTCCCTTTAACATCGCATCTAGTAGACAGAAGATCTGAGAATGTGACATTTCCCGCGTACTACACTGGGATTGCCAGCTGGATTTTTGTGCTGAAATTTCTGGAGTGGGATTCTAGGCCAAAACCATCTGCCTCAGTGATGAGTAAGTGCTACACGCTGAGTCACAGATGACACCAAAAATCTAAACAATGAACCCGTCACCCAATGCCAGTTCCCGTGGCATCATTGTCTAACCAGTACACACTTCCCAAATTTCTCTAGTCAGAAATTTACAGACAGTGCAACGTTACTTCCTGACAATGCTTTATTTAAAAATGAGCCCACTTTTTTGTCTAATTTCTCCTGTCGTAGAACAGCATATTTACATTCACGAAGAAAAGCGAAGGTTCATGCAAACTGCAATGTCATTTAATGATTTTAAACAAGTTGCCACAGCTAAAATAACACTAAATAACAGCAAAATAGTGCCACAGTGTAGTGTCCTTACCTCCTGGACTGGGAAGCCTGGGTTCAGGTCCCACCTGATGCAGTGAGAGGTTGATTAGGAAAAATAACAGCAAAATATAACTGGTGCTAACAATCGAACAGAGAAATCTGGAAAACACTCAACAACATGGTGGAAAGAGAAACAGAGTTAACACATCAGATTGATGATGTTTCGTTAGAATTATTTACAATTTACATTAATGACTTGAATGATGAGGTGTATGGTTGCTAAATTTGTCGCTGACACAGAAGAAGGTTAAAAAGAAGTAAATTGCGAGGAGCACTAAGAGTCTGAAGAGGGCTGTGGAGAAGTGCAGTGAGTGCTCACAATATTGACATATGGGGTACAAGTGGGAAAATATGAACTTGTCCACTTTGGCAGGAGGAATAGAAAAGCAGTATATTATTTAAATGGAGAGAGATTGCAGGAATCTGAGGTATAGAACGATCTGGGTGTCCTGATGCACGAATCACCAAAGTTCAATATGCAGGTACAACAAAAGAAAAGGAAGACGAATGAAACGTTACATAGAATCCCTACAGTGTGGAAGCAGGCCATTTGGCCCATTGAGTCCACATTGACCCTCCAAAGAGCAGACCCACCCCTCTACCCTATCCCTGTAACCCTGCATTTCCCATGGTTAATCCGCCTGGCCTGCATACCCCTGGAAACTACATGCAATTTAGCACAGCCAATCCATGTAACCTGCACATCTTTGGACTGTGGTAAGAAACTGGATTGCCTGGAGGAAACCCCTGCAGACATGGGGAGAATGTACAAACTCCATGCAGACAGTCACCTGAGGATGGACTCAAACCTGGGTCCCTGGTGCTGTGAGACAGTACCGCTAACCACTGAGCCACCGTGCCACCCCAACACCATTGCTTATTGCAAAAGGAATATAAAAGTAGAGATGTTTGGTTCCAAGTTGTATAGAGTGTTGGTGAGATCATATGCAGAATCTTGTGTCCTCCCAGAAGAGGAGAAAGCAAGATGACATGGGAACTTCATTAAGCAAGAGGCCATAAATTAGGTTCCTGTCTGCAGGATGAATATTTATAATTAGATTCTTGGAATTTGAAAGGTGAGTTAATGCGTTTGCATCTCATGCATACTCACCAGCATTAGGTTTCCTCCTTCCAATTAGGGTCTATGTGAGAGAGCAATATGTTCGTCAGATTTATGATTGCACTTTGAGGTGACATGCACAGGAGACATGGTCATCTTCCTGAAATTCCTGGAGTAGCCACTGCCTTGACCTCTTTGAAGAGTGCTTGTCTATGTCTCCCCTGAGTGAGATTGTATGGTGAGCCTCTAGGTTGTACTGAGCCTGGAGGATGATTGAGTGGGGGAAGCTGGGGCACAATTGCTTTAAGTGAATATTGTTATCTGAATGCTTTAGGAGCACCTTTGTACTCTTTCTTATTCCTCATGGTGTTGGGTATCTGCAGCTGCTCTGTTTGAGGCTGCCTTGTTTATGCTTGGTTTTTCCTATTTCCTAGCATCCCTAGTTCTTCCTCATCCAGAATAAGGATTTTTCATTCTCTTTAGTTCAGTAACAGTCTTTATTTACATGGAGACAGATACACGTAACTGAATATAGCTCGTCATATAGTGTCTTCCTTCTGGTCAGTTCTTTATTCATTCACTGGATGAGGGAATCACTGGCTAGGCAGCATTTATTGCCCATCCCTAATTGCCCAGAGGGCAGTTAAGAGTCAACCACATTGCTGTGGGTCTGGAGTCACATGTAGGCCAGACCAGGTAAGGATGGCAGTTTCCTTCCCTAAAGGACATTAGTGAACCAGATGGGTTTTTCCGACAATCGACGATGGATTCATGGTCATCATTAGACTCTTAATTCCAGATATTTTATGGAATTCAAATTCCATAACTGCCAAGGCGGATTCGAACCCGGGTCCCCAGAACACTATCTGGGTCTCTGGATTAATAGTCCAGCGATAATACCACTAGGTCATCGCCTCCTCCGAACAAGGCTGAGGCATCTGCAACCATCTTCAGCCAGAAGTGCTATGTGGATGATCCATCCCAATCTTTTTCCAAGCTCCCCAGCATCACTGAAGCCAGCCTTCAGCAAATTCAGCCAAGGCTTTAGTGTCTTACATTTCACAATAGTACTGAAGATGTGTGCTCCATAGCTAGCCACACTCCTAGCCAAGCTTTTACAGTTCAACCACAACACTGGCATCTATCTGACAATGTGGTAAGTTGTCCAGTTATGACTTGCCCATGAAAAGCAAGACACATACAACCTGGCCAATTACTGCCCTTTCAGTCTTTTTTTTAATTGATTCACGGGATGAAGGCATCTCTAGCTAGGCCAGCATTTATTGCCCATAGGACAATTAAAAGTGAACAACATTGATGTGGGTCTGGAGTCACATACAAGCCAGACCAGGTAAGGATGGCAGTTTCCTTTCCTAAAGGACATTCGTGGACCAGATGGGTTTTCCCAACAATCAGCAATAGTTTCATTAGTCATTAGAACTCTTGATTCCAGATATTTATTGAATTCAAATTCTGCCATCTGCCATGGTGGGATTCAAACCCAGGTTCCCAGAACATTACCTGGGTCTTTGGATTAACAGTCCAGCAATAATCCCACTAGGCCATTGCCTCCAAGTCTACTCTTGATCATCAGCAAAGTGATAAAAGGTATCGATGAGAGTGCTATCAAGCAGCATTTACACAATAATAAGCTTCTCAGTGACATTCAGTTTGGGTTCTCCAGGCCCATGTAGCTCCTGACCTCATCATAGCCCTGTGCAAACGTAGACAAAGAAGCTGAACTCAATAGGGGAAAGTATGGATGACTGGCCTTGACATCAAGGAATGTGACATTAAGAGGACCCAGCAAAGCGAGTCAATGGGAATCAGGGGGAAAATCTCCCATGCCTGAAGTCACATCTAGCATGTTAATGGAGGTCTGTCATCTCATTCCAGGACACCTCTGCAGGAGTTCCTAAGCAGACTGTCCTAGGCTCCACCATTTCAGCAACTTCATTAATGACCTTCTCTCCATCATAAGGTGAGAAGTGGGAATGTTAGCTGTGATCGCACAATGTTCAGCTCCATTCATTACACTTCAAATATTCAAACAGTCCATGTCCAAATGCAGCAAGGCCTGGTCAAAAACCAATCATGGACTCCAAATTACAAGTAACATTTGTGCCGTACGAGTACCAGGGAATGTGCATCTTTAACAGGAGGGAATCTAATCATCACCCCTTGACATTCACTGACATTACCATTGTTTAACGCCCCACTATCAATATCCTGGGGGGTTACAATTGATCAGAAACTGAACTGGACCAGCTACATAAATACGGTGGTTACAACAGTTGGTCAGAAGCAGGGTATTCTGTGGTGGGTAACTCACCTCTTAACTCATTTCTCAAAGCCTGTCCACCAACTACACAATACAAGCCAGGAGTGTGATGGAATACATCCCATTTGCTTGGATGAGGGCAGCTCCAACAATATTCAAGGAGCTTGACAACATCCAGGACAAAGCAACCCACTTGATTGGCAGTACATCTGCCACCTTCAACATTCCTTCCATTCACTATTGAAGAACTACAGTGGCACTGTGTATCATCTACAAGATGCACTGCAGTAATTCACCAAGAATCCTTTGACTGCACCTTCCAAACCTGCAACCTCTACTGCCTAAGAGCAAGAAAGGCAGCAGATACATGAGAATACCACCACCTGGAAGTTCCCTTCCAAACTGCACAGTATCTTGATTTGAAATTATATAGCCAATTCTTTATTGTCAATGGGTCAAAATCCTACCAGTTCTTTCCTAACAACGCCATGGGTGTAGCTATACCACATGGACTGCAGCAGCTCAAGAAGCCAACTGACCTCTACCTTCACAAGGGCAATTAGGGATAAGCAATAAATGTGGCCAACAAAGCTCACATCATTGCTGCTGTGCTCTTTTTTTTATCTTGCTCTTCTCATGTCAGAGTAGCTACAATATACCACAGTAATAGGCCCAAGTCCAGGAGCCTGGTCAAGGAAATTTGTCCGGCCAAGGGTGGAGGTTTGTCTGGGCAAGGAAGGCAATTTGACCACCTAAGGGTGAAGGGGCGGGAATGTTTACTGCACTCTCTTCCACACTCGCTGATGAATGGAGGATTCTGCCCCATCTCTGGACATTGTGCACAGCTTCTTTATGAGAAAGGTTATAATAGCTTTGGAAATAGTCCAGGAAAGATTCACAGAATTAATTCCTGTGGTGAGGGAGTCATGTTATGAGAAAAGGTGGGCAGGTTGGCCCTTTATCCATGGAAATTTAGAAGAATGAGAGATGATTCTGACAGTAATTGACATGGACATTCAGAAAAAGCTTTCCCTTGTGGGAGAGAATAGAACTAAGTTTTAAAAAAACACAGGAAATCATTAATTTAAGATAGGGATAAATGTCTGCAGAATTCTCTTTCCCAGAGTGCCATGGAAGCTGTGTCAGTGAATATTTTTAAGGCTAAGTTAGACAGATTCCTGATTGACAAGAGGATTGACAGGGAAATGCACCGAGGCCACAATCAGATGAGCCATTATCATGTCAAATGTTGGAGCAGGCTTGTGAGGGTGAATGGCCTACCTTGCTCTTTATCTAGAGATAGTAGGAACTGCAGATGCTGGAAAATCTGAGATAACAAGGTGCAGAACTGGATGAACACAACAGGCCAAGCAGCATCAGAGGAGCAGGAAGGCTGACGTTTCAGAAAAAAGAAGGGTCTAGGCCCGAAACGTCAGCCTTTCTGAAGCAGGGTCTAGGCCCAAAACGTCAGCCTTCCTACTCCTCTGATGCTGCTTGGCTTGCTGCGTTCATCCAGGTCTACACCTTGCTCTTTATCTAAATGGGTATGTTTGTGTGTATGTAGAAATGTTTGATCATTTTGTATGTAAATTAATTGCTGTTATTTCCTCAATTGCAACAATGGCCACACTTGAAATGTTCTTGACTGTCAATGCTTTGGGTATGTCCTGAAATTATAAAAGTTCCTTTTGAAATGCAAGTCTTTCTTTTCATTTCCATCCTTCTTTCAATTCTTTCTTTGTCTGTTGGAAACTATTTTCAACAACTGGATTGAACTCTCCATGGTCTATTTTGCAGACTATTTCCTCTCTTTTTTTCCTGGCACTCTCTAAGTATTCCCACAGTTCACTTTGGTTCAGTCAAGGTCACAACAGCTGTGTATTGCTACTCATTTCAGTCTAATGTTTTCAACCAAGAGTGTTGGATGCAGCTTAGCACTGCAAATTCATCAGGTCATCTATTCTATAGAATCTGATTGCATAGAAAGAGGCAATTGGGCCCATTCAGCATGTTCTGGCTCTTTCAAAGAGCCATCCAGATAATCCTAATTCCCCACACTTTCCCTACCACTACATATTATTTTTCCTTCTCAATTACATATCCAACTCCCCATCCAAACATTTCTGCTATCACACAGCACATTCCCTACCACCACACAAGTTTTCCCTTTTCAATTAAAGATCCAATTCCCCTTACAAAGTGTTCTGCTATCACCTAGCGCATTCCAGACCACAAAACTTGTTGGGTAAAAAAAAGTCTTTCCTTTGGTTCTTCATTCAGTTTAACTTAGTCTGCGTCCTCTGATTACTGCCACTCCTGCCAGTGGAAACAATTTTTTCTTCTTTATTCAATCAAAACCATTTCTGGATAACAAGGTGTAGAGCTGGATGAACACAGCAGGCCAAGCAGCATCAGAGGAGCAGGAAAGCTGACGTTTCAGGTCTGGACTCTTCTTCAGAAAAATGCATTCAGAAAAAAACACAATTTACTGAAGAAGGGTCCAGACCTGAAACATCAGCTTTCCTGCTCCTCTGA
>JAHRHZ010000024.1:19348174-19364370 GCA_024137785.1 Ginglymostoma cirratum
CTGAAGAAGGGTCCAGACCTGAAACATCAGCTTTCCTGCTCCTCTGATGCTGCTCGGCCTGCTGTGTTCATCCAGCTCTATACCTTGTTATCTCAGATTCTCCAGCATCGGCAGTTCTTATTATCCCCAAAACCATTCTTGGATCTCATTTGCTGCTTCTCTGACCTTAGGAGAACTGTCCTGCTCTCTCTAGTCCTTCCACATAGTTATATTGCCTATCCTCAATCTTCCTATCAGAATGTATGGCTCAACACTTCTCTGTGTTCAACTTCATTGCCATGTTTCTGCCCATTTTGCCAGTCTACATCTTCTTGAAGTCAGCCACAATCTTCCTCACTGTTTACTACATTCCCTTATTTTGTATCAAAAAGTGCTTAATTCAGGCTCCGTCTACCAAAGTCCAGGGAATTAATAGATATCAAAAGGTCCAATGGTGCTAATACTGGCCCTAGTACCACAGTCTATCTCCCTCCAGTTTGAAAAACAACTGTTCTTCACTACCCATAGTTTTCTGTCCTTTAATTTATTGTGTCTCTACATAGCCACTTGTCACTTTAGTGTGACAGGGCCAGATTTTACTGGAGGCTTGGAGAAGAGGGGAAAGGATTTGGTCACCCCCTTAGAAGTAAATTTGGTTCCAACAGCCTGACCTTTTAAAAGCCTGTGGTCCAGTAACAACACACAGGAGATCCATTCTTCAGCGAACAAGTAGTCCCGTCCTTCAGTGCTGCCAGTTGATCTAATTGGCTGCCAGAACTCAGTACTGGGCACGGCTGGAACAGCAGGTACTATCACAAAGAACAGCAGGGACAATGGAGTTAGGTAGCTCAGAAGTTTTTTGCATGGATAGGGAGGAGGGAGGCGTTGACGGTAGTGGTGAGGTGTGTAGTGGTACTTCTTGCTTGATGCCCTTCCCATTTCTGCATGTTCAAAAATGTACTTTTAAATATGACCTTTGCAATCTAGCCCAGCTGCAACTGCCCAGCATTTAACAGAGACTAGGCATTTTGAGATCCTTACCTGGGCAGTTAATGCTCTTAATAAGCTTATAGGCAGGCAGCCTTGTGGACATCTTACTTACCCCCCATGTTATGGGAAAGGGGTCAGGAAAGACCATCTGACACACCAACTCTGCCAAAAATATGGCTGCATATGGCTGTTAAATCCAATTCAATATTTTACTTTGGCTATTAGGTCTGTTATATAGCACTTTATCAAGTGTCTCCTGAAAGCCAATATATATAACACCAACTCTCTCTCTGTTACCTTAACAAAATAAAAACTCAAATCAAGTCAGCAAATCACTTTTGACAAAACTACTCTGGTTTTCATTTATTAACTCATCTTTTCCCAGGTGATGAATAATTCTATGTAGATTTAAACAGGTTAATTTTAACACGCTCAAAACGCACTAGCCTGGACTGTTAAAATTAGGGCCATTATCTAGAGAAGCCTCCGCACTGTTGGCATTATTCAAACTGACCTGAAATTGCTGTGTTTAACTCGCTCCCTCTTTTGGAAAAGGTTTGTAAACTGACAATCCTCCACTGCTCTGGTACCAGGTCCATATCTAGCCAGAATGGGAAGATTGTGGTCACAGCTTCTGTGACTTCTACCTTTACATCTTAGCAATCTAGAATGCATCCTATTCAACTGGGTGACTTATTTATATTTTTCACAATTCAACTCTGGTGATGTTAGGGCACTACTCATTTGCAGGTGGGACATAAACTCAGAGTTTCCGGCAGAGAGGTAGTGACACTACCTCTGCACAACAACAGCCTAGCTTGAATTTTTTACTTCCACGCTGCATCTATTATCAGTGAAATTTCTCTATGGCTTTTCCCTTTGCCCTGATATTGGCAGTGTTCTTTTCCTCAGTCAAGACAAATGCAAACATATTCCTTGTCGTGTCTTCTCTCCTCATACCCTATTGCATTATGCCAAGAATCAAACATACATCTCTATTTTATCACAATGCAGTCGTGCACGACTGGTCCTTAGTTTCACTCTTGACTCAACGACCCGTCTCGATGTGGAATGTATCACTGGCTCCCAAATAATTTGGCAGCAAACAACAGCAACATGAAAGTGGGCCTGACAGATAGAATCTGATGTATTTTAACAAGCAAAAGTTAGCAGCACTCTGAAAGCATTGATAAACGTTTTCTGAGTGTTTAATAAACGAGGATTTGTCATCTTATGTCAGTGAGAGCAGAAAGAAATTGCTTTCGAAATCAGCATTCCCAAGAACACTGCAAACTTTGACTCCCACCTCCCTTTCCCAGCCCTCGCGCTTTCTTTCTCCCTTGACAATGACAAAACTGTTCTCGGCTCGCAAGGGAATCCACACTCGCCTTTTATCCACCAACTATAATGGTCAGCTGCAAAAACTATGCCTCTATGCAAATAATCAGTGGAGTTCCTAAGGAGAGGGGATCATGACGACAGATCATCAAAAAGGCAACCTTTGTCACTCTTTGAATGTGCAGTAACCACAGAAAGACAGTGGGGTGCTATCTATCCTTCACTCTGCTAACAGTGTTTTTATTTTAACAACCGCCGAGCTGCTTCTATTTGGGTAGGTGTATCCCGCCAATCTGGAAATCATTTACTATTTTTTCCTTGCACTCTCTCCGCCCCGTGGGATATCTCTGAGGCTGAATTCTGACAGAAACAAAGCAGCTCGCCTCTCTCCCTCTCTCGTCCCAGCCTATCTCTTTGCAGGACACCAAGCTGCTGAACTGCTGAATGACACTGAGTTTGAGGAAAGTTTGAATTACAACTGTGGATGACAACTTTGGATCCTAACCATACGCCATGACGCCTCTCATATTTTTAATTCTACACGGTAAATGCCCACTAAAGTATTTCTATATTAACATACAGTCCATAAAGAGATTGCATTCTGAACCTGTAAAAAGTAACAGTTTGGAATCTGCAAGGTGAGGCTCGTTTTTGAAAAAATAAGCAAGCATTTTGAATTTGTTGCATTTTTAACTTTGTTTATTCTTCTTCCCTTGTATCTTATACATGTATATATTTGCGTGTGTGTTTGTGTGTGGTCTATGAAGTCGTACAGTTTGGCAGTGCCGATGTTTTGGGAGGTAACGGTTCGTGCGATTTTGAGGATGGCACGTGTGGCTACGAGTCAGATCGCAATAATGATCCGTGGATCGTGAATTTACAAGGTAGGCAAATTATCCGCTGCTACTATACCGCCGGTCGATTATATTCGAGAGCAAATTCTGCAACAGATGCTCAGCTGAGCAACTGGAAAAGAGCTGCAGCAACACACAAGGAGTGAAACAATTATTAAGTGGGATGTTACACAGTCCAGCGTTTTCTCTCTTTCAACCTCCTTAGACAGCAGCAGTTCAGGCACAACATTTGAAATGCTTGCAGTTTTGCAACTCATTAACGGTTCAGGTTCTTGTGCACTGTCCAAAGCGCCCTCTGGCAGATGCAATGCTGTTTTGTGCGTGAGTGTTGCTGGAGGAGGCTGTTCTTGGACACCGAATGGTATCGATTGAACACTCCAACAGCCACCGCTATGACCTGTGATGGAGACAGGGACGGGTCAGATTAAAAAAAAGGCGTATTAGACCTTACAGGGACAAATGGCTTATCATGCTCAGGTTGTCTGTTGCGTGTATTTTAAATTTAGATAAGAACAAGGAATCACACCTAGCTTTGAACTCGTTACTGTGGGTTTCTGCATTTGTGGAGCACAGATGGCCTGTGAGATAAGGGAGCATTTTCCCATCGCCAAGTTTACAGCAGTGAAGTGCTGGCTCGGTATATATCTTACAGCTCAGGTTCTAGTTTGATACACAAGTGCAATTCCAATCTCAAGATCTTCCAATCGTTGTCACAAACCACTTTATTTCGCATTAGGTGCTGCATACTCCAGACATGTATGCTTCCCCAGATAACGTCGGCAATACAGGCTTTCCTGCTCCTCTGATGCTGCTTGACCTGCTGTGTTCATCCAGCTCTACACCTTGTTACCACAAATAAATCATGCTAACTCTCCAACACAAATGTGGAATGTTGTGTTGGTCAGAATCATAGATGGCACAGCAGAAAAGGAAGCCATCAGTCCATAGAACCTGTACTTACTCCCTGAAAGAGCTATCAATTAGACTCAATCCCCTGCTCTTTTCCCATATCCTGCTTTATTTTCCTTTTTCAAGCATATGTCCAATTCAATTTTGTAAAGTTAGTATTGCATCTCCTTTGGCAGTGCATTCCAGATCGTAATTCATTGCATTATACAAACTCTTTCTATTCTATTTTGTCCTTTACTAATGTCTTTGCCTTAAGTCCTCTGGTTAATGATCCTTCCGGTGCTGGTTTTCTAGTTTATTGTATCAAAACTCAATAACTCTTCGTACATCCATGAAATCTCCACTTAATCTTCTCTGCTGCAAGGAGCTAGTCACTATTGAACTGTAAACATCTCAAGTGAAACATAAGAATTCAGTGAGTTAAAACTGCCTGATCACAGGGTGGTGTGACTTTTGTGAAATATTCCTGGAACATGCAGATAATATTTCTAATAATTCTTTTATTACATTTGGAAGTCTGTGCTTTTGTAAGTTGTCGTAAGTGATAAATGAGCACCACATGCTGGAGTGCACAATGGTTTGAAACACTGATGGACTGAACCATCTGTCCACAACTCTAGTGAATGGGATGACATTCAATTAGATACCATATGCAGAGCAGTTTGTTGCCAAAGTAAAATCAAAGTAGAACAGAATAGTGCATATTTAGGGAGAGAAAGTCCTGTGTTAAAATAGTACCTTCTGTAAATCCAGAACATTCCAGGGTGCTTTCCAATCAAAAGTAATTTTTGTTGAAGGGTAGTCACTGTTATAATGTAGGAAGTGCAGCACCCACACCAGGTATGAAAACCTCTCACAGTGAACTTTGAGGTAAAGAAACTATTTTTCTTTTTAAAAAAAACTGAAAGAAAGATGCTGTAAATCAGAAGCATGAAACAGAAGTTGCTGGAAAAGCTCAGTAGGTCTGTCAGCATCTGTGAAGAGAAATTAGAGTTAATGTTTTGGGTCTGGTGACCCTTCCTCAGAATTGTTTCTGTTTCTGCTGTTAGTTTGGGATAAATAATGATCTGGCCTGAAGAGTGGCCAGACTGACATGTTTACTTTGTATCAGACAGTTTAGCAATTATATAACAAACAAAGCCTCTCATAATTAATAACATTTGATGATTAACCTTTTTAAGAAACTGATGTAAAATGAATCATCCAACGATACATACCTCATACTGTAAGATGCTGCCATGAGTAAACCAGTCAGTTAAACAGATGTGAATCCCAACCTGGAAAATGGGGAATTTAACAATTCTATTAATTCAATCGAATTTGGATTAAATAGTATCAGTACTGGTAATAAAACTGAACTGTTTCACTGATTTTCATTAGGGGAAGAAACCTACTGTTCTTACTTGGTCTCACCTGTGTGATTCCAGATCCACAGCAAAATGAGTGGCTGTTAACTGCCCACTGAAATAGCCTAGCATACCACTTGGTCATTTTCAAGGAAGTGGCTCACCACCAATGTCTCAAGGGCAAGTGGGATATGTATTAAATGCTGGCTGGTCTTGCTGAAGATGTCCACATCCTATGAATTTTTGAAAATAGAGCAGGGACAAATGTGGTAATATATATATAAATAGGATATATAAAACATTACATTGGATAGAAGCTCTTAGTAAATTCTTTCTATTTATTCATTCATGGGATGTGGGTGTCTTTGGCTAGCCTAGCACTGGCTAGAGTGGCTATAGACCCTCAGTGCTGTTGGGAAGGAAATTCCAGGATTTCGATCCAGAAACAGTGAGGAACGGCAATGTATTTCCAAGTCAGGACAATGCGTAATTTGGAGCAGGTGAAACTTGAACCCAGGCCTCCTGGTTCACAGTTAGTGACACTATCAGTGCACTACAAGAGCTACTAGACTGATAACAGACAGATGGATAGCATCATGTATTTTAATTACATCCAGCCATTTTAGTTCTGTAATCCTTAATATCCTTATGTAAATAAAATTCTATCAATCTGTTTTTCAATTGAACTACAGCCTCAGTAGGTTTAGGAGTGGGTGGAAGTTCCACATTTCCATTACCTTGTGTGAGGAAGTTATTACTGATATCACCTGTGAATGATGTGATAACGATGCCTTGCTTTGGTCTCTTCCCCCAGTCCCCTAACAACAATAACTGGAAATACTTACCGACCTAATAACCACAATTAATCTTTCATACTGACAGGAATGCACCCTAGTAAGGCCCTTGTGGTATTGTGATTCTGTTCTTATCTCACATCGAGAGGCCTGGGTTCAAGTCCCATCTACTCTAGGGGATGTGTCATTATATCTCTAGACAGTTTGTTTAGGAAAAACATCTATGCCAAGTTTATGCAGCTGCGCTCATATTTTAACTGCTCTAGCACTGATACTGTTCTGGTGAATCTGTGCTTCACTTTCCCCATGGACAATCTTTCTTCCCCTAGCCATGATTGCCAGGACTGAACACAATACTTGAAATATTCTGAGCTGTGTACTGCTGTAACATAATTCTCACCACTCTTGGATTGCAGCCCTGTTGAGATGATGATCATTAACACCTTTTCATTGTTTTTGTACTTATCCATTAATTTTTGATGATTTAAATTCCCAAATCTCTCTGAGTCTTCATAGTTTATAACTTCTTACCATTTAGAATGTACTCTTAATCATTCTTAGGAGTATTTTCATGAACTATAAATTGTTGTAAGCATTCGAAATTTGGCATTGTTTGTCCAGCTGAGTGTAAGACCAATAGGTTCAGGAACATAATTCTCTTTGCAGTAATATTAAGTTCTGTGCTACTAAGCAAGTGTTAAGAGATTCTCCATTTCATCTGTTAAAAGTTTGAAGTGAGATTTACCAAGAAACACGTTGATAGAAATTTGGATTTTGATGACCAGTTTTGACATGAGATGATGAGTTGTGCTAGTTTATGGAAGGAAACTGCCTAGATTTCTCAGCCTTTAAGCCATGCTTTCGTTACAATCCAGAATTCTAATCCAATCTTCTCTGACCAAATTTCCCATCTTCCATAAATTACAATTCATCCTAACCTGCATTAAATCCTGCTCGCCTATCAACATCAACTGTTGCCTTAGCAATACTTCAAATTTAAACTTCTCCCACTTGTTTTCAAATCTGCCAATGAACCCTCCTCACGTTTCACTCCAACCTGACCCACTCACTCACCCAGCTATCTTTGCAACCTTGTATTCCCTTATAACTCTGACAATTCTGCACTCTTTCAGTGCACTCTTCCTCTTCCCTGGTTTTAATCATTCTGCCCTTGTTCTCTGGGCTTTAAGCTCAAAAATTTTCTCCCTACACCTTTGCACACCTTCGTTGCCTCCATAAGACACTCTTTAAATGTTACTTCTTTAATCAAGTTTTTGGTTACCTGGCCTAATATCTCCTCAGTGTCAAATTATGTCTGTGAAGCACCTTGGGGTGTTTTCCTACATTGATAAGTTATACATACTTAGAGGAATTTCAGAGCTGCCAGGATAGATTAGACTAAGAGGTAACACTGTTAAGGAGATAAAATGGGGTTCATGTGCTCTTTTCATTCAAAATGACTGCCAATTAAAACACATTCTGAATCACTTTGTTGGTTAATGTCTTCAGACAATTAGGGAGAGAGTGGGCTGCATTTGCCAATGAATCACATTGGTGGGAAGCCATTGGCTCATTCTCACACATCATCATTCAATCAGAAATGATTGCAACATTCAACTGTAAATGCTGCCAGGATTTTCATCTCCATTGTTCCAATAGTTTGAGGCAATTTGATTGAGGTTTCTCAGAGTTTCAAAAGGAATGACTCGGATTACATGGAAAGTAACAACTTCCCCTGTTGCGGAAGTTTAGAAGTGGACAAAATCTCCATGTCAGGGCCAGCTCAATCAGGAGAGCAGTTGGGAAACACTTCATATAAAGGGTGAAAGAAAGTATGGAGCTCTCCTACAATAGATGTTCATTCAATTAAGAATTTTAAACCAGGATTGATAGATTGTTGCAAAACAAGGTTTCGAGGGGATATTTAACTAAGGCAGGTGAATGGAATAGAGTGTAGACAGAGATTAGATTAACCTTTTACATTGTTGGGCAGTCCCTTGGGATTGATTTGTTTCCATTTGGGTTTGATGGGTTATGAGTGGCTGGTAAATTCCGTGTATGATCTACATACCACCACATCCGGGCCAACAGCTGCTGGAAGAGTTGGGTAGATGAGATGCTTGGAGGTTTCTGTGCATTCCTTAGCATCTCAACTTTGTCTCAGTGGGTTGGACATGTTTAAGGAGTAATTACCAAAGCAAATGGCCTGTCAGGCTTCATAAATTGAAGAATTGAGTACAAACTTTGTCTCTAATGAAGTATTTGTGTGTTTAGTGTCTCCTTGATAAACCCTGTCCAGTTTGGCCAGTCTCCACCCTCAAGGGCATTCATCAGGGGCTGGTGATACTAAGTGTTGGCAATGTACTCTCGGGAGTCTTCAACCATGACTGAGTTAGTGCAGTTACTTTAGGAGTCTGTTGTATGAACACGTACTACCCAGTGAGTTAGTTTTGAGTGATAAATGACTCAATGCTGGGCATGTTGACTTGGGAGAGGCTGCTGCTGTTAGACACTTTTATTGCCGCTGGCTTTTCAGTCAGATCTTACTAAATTGAAAAACAGGTTAGCTCAGTTGGCTGGAAGGCTGGTTTGTGATGCAGAGTGATCTTCAATTCTTGTTCCGGGGCTTTATGGACCGGGATCTTGAAGATGGTTGTACATGTTTAAGGAGTAATTACCAAAGCAAATGGCCTGTCAGGCTTCATAAATAGAAGAATTGAGTACAAACGTAGGGAAATTATATAGAATCTTTATAAAGGTCTATTTGTGCCACACTTTAGGAAGGATATGAGGGTCCTTAATAGGATGCAGAGGAAATTTAGCAGAACAGTTCATTTCCTTTTGAGGGATTTTAGCTACAAGGTTAGATTGGAGAAACTGGAATTCTTCTCCTTGGAGAGAAAGAGGTTGAGGGGAGATTTGCTCGATGTGTACACAATTATGAAAGGTTTAGATCAGGTAGACAAAAAAAAGCTGTTCTCATCAGCTGATGGCACAATGACTAGGGGATATAGATTTTAGGCAAGGGAATAAGAGGGTGGTTGTAAGGAAGAACTGTTTTTACAAATGCAGCAAGTGGTAATGACGTGAATTTTGCTACCCACAAGAATGATCAAAGCAGAGATGATGGATCATTTCAGAAAAAATTAGGTGGGTTCTTAAGGGAAATAAGCTCGCTTGCCTATGGAAAATGAACAGAGGAACTGAGATTGACTGGACTGCATCCTAGGGAGTTGTTATTGGATTGGATGGGCCAAATGGCTTCATTCTGTACTGGAACAACTCTATATCAGCATCATTATTGTGGCTATACACTTAAAAATGCAAGACTCTTGAGTTTCATTGATTGAGAAGGTGAAATAAGGAAAATCAATTTTTCCATTGAAATCGAACAATCCAGTATCTAGATACTTGGATTTATTATTCCAACAAATTATTCAATCTGTCTTTCACCTGCACTGGCTTGCAGGTGTACATTGGTCAATTCAGCTGTGCTGATGAGGAATTCCCTAACTGTGGATCAGAAATAGCCTCTGAAGCCTTTTTTAATGATATTGTTTGATCAGTTATTCTGGGGAAGTACCACTCATCAATTTTCAGCAGCTAAACTGATCCACCTGCCTAAACTGAAGTTTGTGTTACACAAGCCTTCTCCCATCCATCTTCGTCTCACCCTTTAGTATATCCTTCTATTCTTTTCTCATAATGTGCTTATCTAGTTTCTTCTCAAATACGTCTATGATATTCTCCTCAACTTTTAATTATGACAGCTAGTTCCATATTCTCATGACTGTTTGGGTCAGGAAGGATTCATTTAATCATTATCCCATCCATTTGCTTTTTCAGTGGACGTGAATGTTATTGTAAAGACTGGCTTTTATTGCTGAAACCTAGCTGCTGATCAGGAGGTAGTGGTGAGCTTTCTTCTAGAATAGAACTGAATGGCTTGCTAGGCAATTTTCAGAGGGCAGTAAAGAGCTATACAATAGCCTAGCAAACAAGTCTCGCCTAAAAGCAATCAGGACGGACAATAAATGCTGGTTTTGTCAGTGATGCCAACATCACACAAATCAAAAATGTAAAAACAAGTTGATTTTAGTTCAGTGGTAAAGGGAAATGTAATGTTGGCTACTGAGTGTAATTTTTTTTATTCAGGTGCGGGCATTGCTTGCTGGCCAGCATTTATTGCCTATCCCAATTTGCTGTTGAGAAGCTGGTGGTGAGTTGCCTTCTTGAACCGTTGCAATCTATATGCTGTAGGTTGAGCTGCCTGGGAGGGAATTCCAGGATTTTGACCCAGTGACAGTGAAGGAATGAAGATATATTTCCAAGTCAGAATGGTGAGTGGCTTGGAGGAGAACTTCAGGTGATGGTGTTCCCATGTATCTGCTGCCTTTGTCCTTCGATACGGAAGTGATTGTGGATTTGGAAGGTACCGTTTAAGGACCTTTGTTGTATTTCTTGTATCTAATAGATAGTGCATCCTACTCCTACTGAGCATTGGTGGTGGAGGGAGTGAATGCTTGGAGCTGTGATGCCAGTCAAGTGGGTTGCTTTGTCTTGGATGGTGTCAAGCTTCTTGAGTGTTGTTAGAGCCGCACCCACCCAACCAAGTGGGGAGTATTCCATCACACTCCTGACTTGTGTCATGTAGATGGTGGACAGACTTTGGGGAGTCAGGAGATGATTTACTTACCGCAGTATTCCTAACCTCTGATCTGCTCTTGTAGCCACTGTGTTTATATGGTAATCCAGTAGAGTTTGTGGTCAATGGTAACCCTCCAGGATGTTGATAGTGGGGATTCAGAGATAATAACATTATTGAATGTCAAGGGGCAGTGGTTAGATTGCCCCTCATTGGATGTTATCGTTGCGTGGCATTTGTATGGTGCGAATATCAGTTGCACCTTGTCAGCCCAAACCTGGATGTTGTCCAGATCTTGTAACATTTGAAAATGGACTGCTTGAGATCTGGGGAGTCACAAATGATGTTGAACATTGTGCAATCATTGATAAACATTCCCATTATGACCTTATGAGGGAGGGAAGATCATTAATGAAGCAGCTGAAGATAGTTGGGACTAGGACACCATTCTGAGGAACTCCTGCAGAGATGTCCTGGAGCTGAAATGACTGACCCCCAACAACCACAGCCATTTTCCTGTGTGCCAGGCATGACTCCTACCAAAGGAGAGTTTGCCCCCTGATACCCATTGATTTCCATTTTGCTAGGGCTCCTTGGTGCCACATTCAGTTGAATGCAGCCTTGATGACAAGGGCTGTCACTCTCAGCTCACCTCTGGAATTGAGCTCTTTTGTCCATGTTTGAACCAAGGCTGTAATCAGGTCAGGAGCTGAGTGGGCCTGGTGGAACCCAAACTGGGTTTCAGTGAACAGGTTATTGCTGATCAAGTACTGCTTGATAGCACTGTTGATGACACCTTCCATCACTTTACTGATGATTGAAAGTAGACTGATGAGGTGCTAATTGGCTGGGTTGGATTTATCCTGCTTTTTTGTATACACAACAAATCTGGGCAATTTCCACTTTGTCAGGTAGATGCCAGTGTTATAATTATGGAACAGCTTGGCTAGGGGAGTGGCAAGTTCTGAAGAACAATGTTTAAGTCCTATTGCTGGAACATTGTCAGGACCCATAGCCGTTGCAGTATCCAGTATCTCCAACTGTTTTTCTTCATATATGTGGAGTGAATCAAGTTGGCTGAACATTGTCATCATGGGGACCACAGGAGGATGCCAAGATGGATCATACACTCAGCACTTCTGGCTGAAGATTGACGCAAATGCTTCGGCCTTATCTTTTGCATTGATAAACTCGGCTTTTCCATCATTGAGGATGGGGATATTTGTGGAGCCTCCTCCTCCTCCTCCAGTCAGTTTGTTTGATTGTTCACCACCATTCACAACTGGATATGGCAGGACTACAGAGCTTAGATCTGCTTTGTTGGTTGTGGGATCGCTTAGCTCTTGTTAGGGACCAGACCAAACCCCTCTTCAAATATATTAAAGAGATAGCCTAGACCCCAACTTTTATCTTATTAAAAGGCAAGTGTAAGGTGCTATGTTCCAGGTGTAATTCGATTGGTTAAGAAAAATGTACTTAATTCTTAAACAGAAACAGAAATTGCTTGAAAATCTCAGCAGGTCTGGAAGCATCCTATGGAGATGAATTAGAGTTTGTTTGAGATCCAGTGACCCTTCAGAATGGAAGAACTGTTCAGAACTGTTCAGATGAAGGGTTACTGGATCTGAAACACTAACTGATTCCTTCCCACAGGTGCTGCCAGACCTATTGAGATTTTCCAGTGATTTCTGCTATTGTTTCAGTTTTCCAGTTCTTTCAGTTCACACTTTATTTTTACCCAGCTGTTAAAATACAAACAAAAGGAAGAAGAATTGGTATAACTCTAACTCCATTGAAAAAGTAACAGAAAAATAGATTATTTAACTATTAACAGCACCTTTTTCCAAAAAAGTAACAAGCCATAAACACACCCTTTGCAAAGGCAAATTCAGTAAATCAGATTGTTTCACATTCTGGCAGCAGAAAGAACCCAAGCTTTTAGCTGTAGCAAAGAGAAAAAGAGAATGTAGCAGCTTCCACAATCAGCTTCAAAGCCCCAACAACTACTGAAAATTAAACTAAAACCCTTGTTCTGTGGGAGTCTGACTCCACCCATTCAGGCTGCTTCTATTGTTCCAACTTTAAAAAAACCTAAGGCCTCACAAGCTGTTTACTTCATTGGCTTCAGATAGACAGCTCAGTGCCTGCATCTTAAAACCTCTCTTCAGAAAAAAACGACAAAATTACACCCCTTGAAGCCATAGCAGCATCATACTCTGTCAATCACTTGTTGCTTATGCTGTTTGTCATGCAAATAGTCCTGTTTGGTGGCTTCACCAGGTTGACACCTTATTTTCAGGGACGCCTGGTGCTGCTCCTGGCATGCCCTCCTTCACTCTCCATTAAACTGGTAGTGGTTGAGTGGGGGATATGCTGGGTCATGAGACTGCAGATTGTGCTGGAGTACAATTCTGTTGCTGTTAATAGCCTACAGCGCCTCATGGATGCACAGACCTGTTGCTAGATCTGTACAAAGTCTGTTCCATTTAGCACGGTGATAATGCCACACAACACGATTCCCATTTAGCACGGTGATAATGCCACACAACATGATGGAAGTTATTCTCAATTGTGAAAGCAGGACTTTGTCTCCACGAATACTGGCAGTGGTCACTCTTATCAGTACTGTCATGGACAGATGAATCTTCAGTTGGAAGATTGGTACAGATGAGGTCAAGTATGTGTTTCCCTCTTGTTGGTTCCCTCATGACCTGCTGCAGACTTAGTCTAGTAGCTATGTCCTTTAGGACATGACCAGCTTGATTAGTAGTGGTGCTGCCAAGTCACTCTTGGTAGGGTATATTGAAATCTCTTGTCACCCTTGTCATCTTCAGTGCTTCCTCCAAGTGTCGTTCAACATGATGAGTGCTGATTCATTAGCCAACGGATGTGGTAATCAGCAGGAGGTTTCCTTGTCCATGTGTAACTTGAAGCCATGAGACTTCATATGGTCTGGAGTCAATTTTGAGGACTCCCAGGGCAATTCCCTTCCGACTGTATGCCACTGCGCTGCCACCTCTGCTGGGTGTGTCCTGCCAGTGTGACAGGACATGGTGGTGTCTGGGACATTGTCTGAAAGGTATGATTCCATGGTGGGGTTTGAACTTGGGTCGCCAGGAACTAGCTGAGTGTCTGGATTAATTGACTAGTGATAATACCACTAGACCTACACGAGTAATCCAAATAGAGATATAGAATTATAAAGGTGAAAATGATTCCAATCAACACTGCATTAACTGTCACTGTGGACTTAATTTATCTGAAAGAGCATGTTGTTTTAATTGTAAGCTTAGAAATGCACTTGTTTCAGTTAATAATTAAATATGATTGGAATGGGAGGGAATTCTGAGCCAAGAGGGGAGCCATAGTGGGGGTGGTAGTGGTTGTTATTTATAGAGCAGCAGCTGCTCCATTATATTGGCAACAGTTGTTGTCTCGTTTAACATTGCCCAGGATCCACAAGTGTTTTTCTTCCAGTCTCTCCTGAGCAGCAGCAAGCCAAAGCTAAAACACTGTCATACAACTGATCTCGTTCCAAGAATGTAGGAGTAACAGAGTGACTACAGTGAGAAAATACACAGCTAGGTAGGCAGACTGAGCTAGTGTGCTGGGCAGAAACATACCAACCTTGACTTTTAATTTGCTCTGATCCGCAGGAACGGGGTCAGGTTTGGATCGGTCATTTGTTTCATACCCTCAGCCTGTTTGACCATTCTGTGGATTTCAGAACTGGCAGCACTCTACATTTGACATGCATGTGAGAAGCTTCACACCATCGAGGACAACGCAGAATTATTGTTCAGCACCTCATCCCTAACCTTAACCATGCACTTCCTTAAGCACTGCCTGAGTGGCAGCAGTATGTGCCATCCACAAGATGTACTGCGACAACTCACCAATGTTCCTTTCACAGCACATTCCAAAGCCATGATTTCTACCATCTAGAAGGACAAGCATAGCAGTTACATGTTATACACTTGAAGATAAATGTCTTTGAACACAGTCCAAGCCCACGCTTTTAGTGAAAGCGTTATTTCAGTTAAACATGCTCCATAAAACTTAAACACTGTTTAGCTGATTACCAGCTCCTAATATTTATACAAACAGTTCGCACTCAATTAACCTTTAACTATATCCATCACCTGTTCCGTCATTCTTAGGCATCCTTTCAGACCATATTAGATAATAACATATTCTCTTTTATTATTTTTAAATAACCAAATAATAGTTTAGTTAGAATGTTATAATAAGCTATCAAAGCAAAATATACAAAATAGCAACATGTTGAATTCTTCTTTCCCCTTGCATGTTAAAGTTCCAACGGTCCTATTTCTACTATATCCAACAATTTCTTTGAGCTTGCTCTTTTTCATGTTAAACAACCAGATAACTGACTCCTTCAGTTCATAGAATAGAATAGAATGCCCTTGTAATCATATGTACTCAAGTACAGAAGTACAGGAGGACAGTGAAAGTTTACCATGTTGACCCACATGGTGCCATCTTAGGTACCAAGTATCTAGGTATAGATCGTAGGTACAAAGCAGGGAAATAAAGGGAAAACGAAAACAAAACTGTTACATTACTTACAGTTATTTATCGTACATGTTAGAAAAAATGAGAAAGATAAGCATTACAGTCTGTCTATTAAGGGCCTGCAATAGATCAGCACAGGAGGCTTCCACATGGTCTAACCGGATTTGCAAGCCGCTGACCGCCCGCACTGGCCCCCAGTCCAACAACCATTCTGCTCCTCTCAGGCCTCCAGCCCACTGACCGTCCCCACTCCGCTCAGGCCTTCAGCCCACTGACCGTCCCTGCTCCGCTCAGGCCTTCAGCCCACTGATGGTCACCGCTCCGCTCAGGTCTCCAGCCCACTGACCGTCCCTGCTCTGGCTTCCAGCCCAGTGACCGTACATTCTCTGGCCTCCAGCCCCGTGACCGTCCCTGCTGAGGCCTCCAGCCCACTGACTGTTGCCGCTGAGGCCTCCAGCCCACTGACCGTCCCCGCTAAGGCCTTCAGCCCAGTGACCATCACTGACTGTCCCTGCTTCGCTCAGGCCTCCAGCCCACTGACTGTCGCCGCTGAGGCCTCCAGCCCACTGACCATCCCCGCTGAGGCCTTCAGCCCAGTGACCATCACTGACTGTCCCTGCTTTGCTCAGGCCTCCAGTCCACTGACTGTCCCTGCTCTGGCCTCCAGCCCACTGACCGTCCCTGCTCAGGCCTCCACCCCACTGACTGTCCCCGTTCAGGCCTCCAGCCCAGTGACCGTCACTGACAGTCCCTGTTCTACTCTGGCCTCCAGCCCACTGACTGTCCCTGCTCTGCTCTGGCCTCC
>JAHRHZ010000024.1:19364380-19419025 GCA_024137785.1 Ginglymostoma cirratum
AGCCCACTGACCGTCCCTGCTCAGGCCTCCAGCTCACTGACCGTCCCCGCTCAGGCCTCCAGCCCACTGACCGTCAATGACCATCCCTGCTCTGCTCTGGCCTCCACCCCACTGACCGTCCCTGCTCAGCTCTGGCCTCCAGCCCACTGACCGTCCACGCTCAGGCCTCCAGCCCACTGACCGTCACTGACCATACCTTCTCCGCTCTGGCCTCCAGCCCACTGACTGACCCTGCTCTGCTCTGGCCTCCAGCCCACTGACCATTCCCGCTCCATTTTGGCCTCCAGCCCACTGACCATGCCCGCTCTGCTATGGCCTCCAGCCCACTGACCGTCCTTGCTCAGGCCTCCAGCCCACTAACTGTCCCTGCTCTGCTCTGGCCTGCAGCCCACTGACCGTCCCCACTCAGTTCAGGCCTGCAGCCCACTGACCGTGACTGACCGTCCCTGCTGTGCTCTGGCCTCCAGCCCACTGACCGTCCCTGCTCTGGTCTGGCCTCCAGCCCACTGACTGTCCCCACTCTGCTCAGGCCTCCAACCCAATGAACGTCCCTGCTGAGGCCTCCAGCCCACTGACCATCACTGACTGTCCCTGCTTCGCTCAGGCTTCCTGCCCACTGACTGTCTCCGCTCTGGCCTCCAACCCACTGACTGTCCCTGCTCAGGCCTCCAGCCCACTGACCATCCCCGCTCAGGCCTCCAGCCCACTGACTGTCACCGCTCCGCTCAGGTCTCCCGCCCACTGACTGTCCCCGCCCTGGCCTCCAGCCCACTGACCGTCCCTGCTCAGGCCTCCAGCCCACTGACTGTCCCCGCTGAGGCCTCCAGCCCACTGACCATCCCCAATGAGGCCTCCAGCCCACTGACCGTCCCTGCTGAGGCCTTCAGTCCACTGACCATCACTGACTGTCCCTGCTTCGCTCAGGCCTCCAGCCCACTGACTGTCCCCGCTCTGGCCTCCAGCCCACTGACTGTCCCTGCTCAGGCCTCGAGACCACTGACCATCCCCGCTCAGGCCTCCAGCCCACTGACCATCACTGACCGTCCCTGCTCCGCTCTGGCCTCCAGCCCACTGACTGTCCCTGCTCTGCTCTGGCTTCCAGCCCACTGACCATCCCCGCTCCATTCTGGCCTCCAGCCCACTGACCGTCCCTGCTCAGGCCTCCAGCCCACTGACCGTCCCCACTCAGGCCTCCAGCCCACTGACCATCCCTGCTCCGCTCTGGCCTCCAGCCCACTGACCGTCCCCGCTCTGCTCAGGCCTCCAGCCCACTGACCATCCCTGCTCAGGCCTCCAGCCCACTGACTGTCCCTACTCCGCTCTGGCTTCCAGCCCACTGACCATCCCCGCTCCATTCTGGCCTCCAGCCCACTGACCATCCCTGCTCAGGCCTCCAGCCCAGTGACCAATCCCGCTCAGCTCTGGCCTCCAGCCCACTGACCGTCCCCGCTTAGGCCTCCAGCCCACTGAGCACCTCCGCTCAGCTCTGGCCTCTAGCCCACTGACCATCCCCGCTCAGGTCTCCAGCCCACTGACCATCCCCGCTCCGCTCAGAATTTGAATTTGGAGGTTTTTGCGTTCTCCAGCATCTGCTTTAAAAGTGTAATATCAATCCTTAGTTTTTTCTCATTCATATATTTGTTGACTGTGACTTGTTATCAATTTCACACTCAGTGGGTAGTATTGCTGATCCCCTTTTTACTTCTTCCAATATTTTCACTAATAAAATGCCATTTCTACTGCGTCTCAAAGTGTGAGTGTCTTTGCTATTAAAGTTCTTTTTAACATCCTTCTGATATTCTTAGCTTCCAAAGCTAAAGGGCAGCATCTAGTTCTTTTTCCCACAAGAGAAACTATAAACTATCTTGCAGTTGGGAACTTATCGCAGATACTTACACGATATTAAAAATAACAAGTTTCATTTCCTGGCATCTTCCAATTATGATCATAATGTTCTATTTTTTGCACACAATGCGCACAATGTTCTATTTTTAACCTTCTCATTGTTTTATTCACCTGAATAACGTGTTCCATTTTTTTCATTGTTGTACTCAACTCTAATATTTCAAAACTGGCATCTGGCATTGTTAGGACGACCAGTCAATTCAGCTGTCCAATTGGGCTTTGCAATTCTTCCATTTCTGTGAGGAAAGGCTTTGCAACGTTTTTTTGTGAGGCTCTACTTTAACTAATAACAATGGAACTAACAGTTTCCAAATAAGATTATTGATGCTAGGTAACTCCTGACCCATTTTAATAAAATGAGATGCTGATGATCTGAAGCAAAAACAAACCGCTGGAGAAACTCAGTGGATCTGGCAGCATCTGTGGAGAGAAATGAGGTTAGTGAACGTTGTGGACACAATGGTGGGGTCATGTTCCAGGGGGAGATAGGAGGAGGCATCTGAAAGCTGGCGCTCAGCCTCTGCAATGTAGAGGTAAGTCCGTCAGACAAACAACAGCACCACCTTTGTTAGCAGGCTTAATTACATAGTCAGGATTGGATCTGAGAGCACAAACTGCAGTCTGTTTAAAGGATGTCTCCCTGATTAAAGCATTTCTCCCTGGTCTTGATTGAGCACTTTGACTTTGAGATGCGGCCATTTGATCAAAGCACATGCTGTGTTTTTGCTGCTGTGAAGGTGTGATAAGGATATAGCAAGGTGCCGTACAGCAACATGTCCAGCCTGTGACTGATCACTGCTGACAACCACCACAAACTGCCTGGTTTTGTACCTGCACTGAACAGCAAGGCAAGGCAGAAATTTGTGGTTCTGTTAGCTTCTGGCTGAGAGGACAAACCGCTAAAAGGCAATACCAGGTAAAGCAAGGCAGGGATGAGGTGGTCTTCCAGGTAGAGGGGAGCAGCCCCAAGATGCAGCCTGGTCCAGTTAGTGAGTTGGGTACCTGTCCCTGTGTGCATAACATCCTCACAGCAGCATTGCAATGAAAGGTGCCGGTATGCTTCAAAGTGCAGCTTTAAAGTGTAAGTGCTTTGGAAATGTGCCATGATAGTGCAGTGAGGCTGGCACGTGCTGCCCTAGACCATGTTCTGAGATGTTGGTGATGGGTGTTCAAGATTGTGGTCCTGAGAAACAAGTGGTGATCTGAAGTCACTCTGGCTTCCACGTTGGTAATTTTCAGTAGCCAGTTTCTATCCAATAAGTAATAGAATAGAAACCTGTATATTAGTGGGGTAACATTAAGTAGTAATGAGGGTGATATCGAATATAAATCCCTGTTAATGGGTCTCTCGCTGCTAACAGGCAAGAACCCGCATCTCGAACTAAGGTGGAAAAAGCAGTTTGTAGTTCCCAGCGTTGAGAAAGGCCTTGCTTGATTTGCTTGTGATTCTTCTAGATTTCTTGCCACAGCCCATGTTGTTCAGGGCTTGGGAATGTTCCACCCAGGTAGTTTTTGGGAAGAATTTCAGAGCTTGAGGGACAGCTACCAAAAGTGAGGCAATAGCAGCCTACTCCAATGTTTTAATGAGATGACGATGCAACTTTGACATGAAATCAAGACTCCTGAGTATAGGTGGAAGAACTATTCTGGAGAGTTGTAATACCAGGATCAATATTCTGTGTAATAATACAAGTTTATTGGCACACAAGAAAGCTGGATACTAATAGATACAGCACATTCCGAGTTGGGACAGTATAGGCTGAGAGCAGCTTCTGTGGTGTAGCACTGAGCCCTGACATCCAAACCTCATGGTAGGCAGAATCAATGAGGACACGGCAGTTTAGAGATGTACACATGGAAGCAGATCAATCCATAGTGTTAGCTCAAACTAGCAACAATCATTGGGAGTGTGCAAGAGGCCAGAATTGGTGGAGTGCAGAGATGTTGGTTTGGAGGGGATGGTATGACACAGTTACAGAAAGATTACAAGAGTTTGAGACTGGTGAGACCAAGGGGAAATTTGTAACAAAGGTGATAATTTTCCATTCAAAGCATTGCCAGACCAAATACTAATTAAGGCCACCAAGGACAGAAGTGATGGGTCAATTGGATTTGTTGTGAGTTAGGGCATGGGCAGCTAAGTTTTCCGTGTGCAGTTTTACAGAGGGTGGAATATAGAAGGCCAGCCCAGAGAGTGTTGGAATGGTTAGAGCTAGATGTAACAGAATGTGTAGGAAAGTGTTTCAGGAGCAGATGAGCTGAGGCAGGGATGGAGGTGAGCATTATCATAGATGGTCATTAAGTGGAAATACTAATTAAATAATATGGAAGAGAAAGATATTACATATACATTTTGCCTTAGATCAATATTTTAACTAATTTGGTGGAATTCTTTGAGGACATTACTTGCGTGGTGGACAATGGGGAACCTGTGGATGTAGTGTATCTGGATTTCCAGCAGGCATTTGACAAGGTGCCACACCAAGGGCTGCTACATAAGATAAAGTTGCATGGTATTACAGGTAATGTATTGGCATGGATAGAGGGTTGGTTGACCAGTAGAAAGCAAAGAGTAGGGATAAGTGGGTGTTTTTCAGGTTGGTGGTCAGTGGCTAGTGGTGTGCCTCAGGTATCAGCGTTGGGACTACAATTGTTTGCAATTTACGTAGATGATTTGGAGTTGGGGACTAAGTGTGGTGTGTCAAAATTTGCAGATGACACTAAGGTGAGTGGTAGAGCAAAGTGTGCAGAAGACACTGAAAGTCTGCAGAGTGATATAGATAGTCTAAGTGAGTGGGCAAAGGTCTAGCAGATGGAGTACAATGTTGATAAGTGTGAACTCATCCATTTTGGTAGGAATAATAGGAAAATGGACTGTGTTTTAAATGGTAAAAGATTGCAGCGCGGTGCTGCGCAGAGGGACTTTGGTGTCCTTGTGCATGAATCGCTGAAGGTGGGATTGCAGGTGCAGTAGGTAATTAAAAAGGCAAAAGGAATTTTGTCTGCCATTGCTAGAGGGATGGAGTTTAAAAACAGGGAGGCTATGCTGCAGCTGTAGAGGGTCCTGGTGAGGCCACACCTGGAGTACTGTGTGCAGTTTTGGTCTCCTTACTTGAGAAGAGATATACTAGCACTGGAGGGGGTGCAGAGGAGATTCACTCAGTTGATTCCAGAGTTGAAAGGGTTGGATTATGACGAGAGACAGAGTAGGCTGGGATTACACTCATTGGAATCCAGAAGAATGAGGGGAGATCTTATAGAAACATATAAGATTATGAAAGGAATAGATAAAGTGGAGGCAGGGAGGTTGTTTCCGCTAGCAGGTGAAACTAGGACTAGAGGGCATAGCCTCAAAATAAAGGGAAGCAGATGTAGGACTGAGGTCAGGAGGAACTTCTTCACCCAAAGGGTTGTGAATCTGTGGAATTCCCTGCCCAGTGAAGCAGTTGAAGCTACCTCGCTGAATGTTTTTAAGGCAAGGCTAGATAAATTTTTGAACAGTAAAGGAATTAAGGGTTATGGTGGAGTTGAGTCTCAAAAAGATCAGCCATGATCTTATTGAATGGCGGGGCAGGCTCAAGGGGCTGGATGGCCTACTCCTGCTCCTAGTTCTTATGTTCTTATTAATATGTTAAAAACTGAGCTTTGTTGGTTGCAATGCTGCGTTGATGTGAAGTAGTCATCTTTCAGTGCTAGGAAAAGGATAAATTATTGGTTTTACTGTACTGTCGTAATTTGGGTTCCTAATGAGAAAAGCATTGAACGAAGAAGCAATGGGAGGGACAATGTTTGTCAGAAGGGAAGATCACATGTTATGATAATGCTAATTATTTCCTTTGGATCAGTGTTAAAGAGACATCTGCAAACTTAGAACTTACCCCTTCAGCTCTGCAACAGTTTGAGCTCTTTATATTCTTTCAATTTGCCGCTTTCCATCGCTCTGGCCGCTCCCTAAAGCTCTTCACCTTACTCACTCTTGAGAAACTTCTTAAAACGTACCTCTTTGACCAGCTTACCTGCTGTGCCTTCTTTAATGCCTGATAATGCTCCACCAAGGCACTTTTGGGACATTTTACTACAGTCAGGATTATATCTAAATGCAGGTCTTTATTGCATCTTCACTGAGTCTCTTTATTTGGTGCCAATCTATGAAAACTATTTGCACTGGCAAGACCTCTAATTTTGTCTAAACGTGTGTGTGTGTATGTGTGTGTGTGTGTGTGTGTGTGTGTGTGTGTCTTTCTCTCTCTGTCCACCCTGCTGTGTGCTCCTCACTGTCTTTCATCCTTCCCTTTCTCTCTGTACTCCTTTCCCTCTCTCTCTCTCTCTCTCTCTCTCTCTCCCCCGCTCTCTCTGTGATTCCCCCCCCCACTCTCTGTCCCCCTGTCTCTTTCAGGCTTTCGTGCCTTTGTGGCTCAATAAAAGAAACAGTAGGTGCATCTAAACCAGAAACATCAGTTGTTCGACGCAGTTTACTCTTCTTACAGCTATTTAACCCCATCAGCTTTTATTGACAAAGGAAGCTGAGAGTTAATCTACACATCACTGGTTTATGGACTGGCTGGCAATATTTATAAACTCCAGCCTTGATTCTACTCTGATAGTTTAGTGAAGGTTTAGTGGATTGGCATTGCTTATTCTCACTGTGTTAAATCACAGCCAAGCTGTCAACACTCCCTCTTGTGTTTATGGTTCTAGGCAATGCTTTCTGGGGTTGTGTCAACCAGTATATTTTAAGCAACTTTTTTGCCAAGTCTTCTTGCAGATTTTAGAGATGGACAATTTGATGATTGCAGAAACAATGAACTTAGAAATATTGTCTGACACACATTAATGGTCAGCTGAAATAAATTATGGTGTTTTTAAAAATTCATTCTTGGGTTATGGGAATCCCTGGCAAGGCCAGCATTTATTGCCCATCCCTGATTGGTGATGTTGAGCTGCCTTCTTGCATACAGCTGCTCACCAGGTCAGTGTTTTACTTTATTCTCTCATGAGGTGGAGGCCTTGATGGCAAGGCCAACATTTCTTGCCCATCCCTAATTGCCCTTTGTGTGCAAGGTCATTGAGAGGGCTGTTTAATGTCAACCACGTTGTAATGGCTTGGAAGTCACATGTAGGCCAGACTGGGTAAAAACAACAGATTTCCATTCCTAAAGGACATTGGAGAAGCAGAGGAAGTTTTGTATGAATCAGTAGTCATTTGAGACTAACTTTGTATTCCACATGTAGGGTGTGGTGTGATTTGAACCCATGTTCCCCAGCGCATTAGCTTATGCCGTTAGATTGCCAGTCACTGATACTACCACTTTACCACTTTCTGTCTGAGTAAGGTAGTTAAAGAGTCAACCACATTGTTGGGGTCTGAAGTTACGTGTAGTCCAGACCAGGTAGAAAGGGCAGATTTCCATCGTGGCCATTACTGAAGGAAATGGGGTTCCCTGGTCACCATTAACTGAAATTTCAAATCCAGATTGATGTTTAATTTTCTTGTTGCCACGCTAGGATTTGAACTTGCGATCCTAGATGGTTAGCCCATGCCTCTGGGCTGTTCACCCAATAACACGTCAGTGTTATCATAACTCACAGGAATTATCAGCAAGAGCAGGCTATTTGGACCTCAAATCTGCTTCACCATTTCATAAAATCATATTTGGTCTGATTGTGACCTCAACTCCACTTTCCAGTCTCCTTTCCCCTGGTCCTTGATTCATTCATTTATAAAAATCTATCTAACTCACCCCTAAACATGTTCAATCACCCAACCTCAACTACTGTTCAGGGAAGTGAATTCCACAGACTCACAACCGTCTGAGTGAAAAATCTTCTAATCTCAACCCCAAATGGGAGCCCTCTCGTTTTTAAACCTCATAAACAGTAAGGTGTTTGGCTGGACCTAAAAAATTACAATTCCTGAGCTATTTGATGTTAGTAAATGGTTATTTCAAACAGCAGTGAGTTACAAAATGAAGCAGTCATTAATATCCAGTTATATTATTATATTGCTAGTGGATCACTTCTTTTTTATTGTTCATTCATGGAGTGTTGGCTTTTCTGACTAGGCCAGCATTTGTTGCCCATCCCTAACTCCTATGGGCAATTCAGAGTGAAAACAAGATTGCTGTGGATCTCGAGTCACGTGTAGGTCAGATCAGTAAGGATGGCAAATTTAGTGAATGGATGAGTTTTTTTTAACAGCAGTTGACAGTGGTAACACCATCAGCATTTTACTTCCATAATTTTATTGAATTCAAATCTCATTGTTTGACCTGGTGGGATTTGAACCATGTTACCAGAACATTCTATGTTGCTGTTTCTATTATTGGGTATTCAACTACTTCAGGTCTCTCTCTCCCCCACTCCAGAGAGGGTGTTTGTGACCATTTCAAATATCTAGGGTGACAAAGATATCAAATGATTACAAATATAAATCCTGGAATTTGTCTGATAGGATTCCTCAGGCCATCTTACTACTGTACATGAAACATGCTAAGCTAAGATAAACTTTGTAGCTATTGTGTCACAGTAGGAATAGTAGATTAGGTGAGTTTTGCTTTCATCAAGGTCAGGGATGTGAGCTTTGGGAGCTTATAGAATGATACAGCACAGAAGAAAGCCATTCAGCTCATTGTATGTGTGCCACCTCTTTGAAAGTGCTATTCGAATAGTCACACTCATCTGCTCTTTCCTTGTAGCCCTATTATTTTCATCCCTTTGAGTATTTATCTAATTCCCCCTTTGAAAGTTATTGCTAAAGCTTCTTCTCCAAACATTTCAGGCAGTGTATTCAAGATCACAACATCTTGCTTCATAAAAAATGGTTTCTTCAGCTCCTTTCTTGTGCCAATCAATCTGCTTCCTGTCCCTTCTGCCTTGGAAAGAGGTCCTTTTTATTTATCCTAGCACAACTGCTTATGATTGTGATCATAATGATAATAATGTTTGTAATACTTTTCCACTGAATTTCCTCTGCTGTAAAGAGAAAATCTCAGCTTCTCCAGTTTACTCTGCACAACAACATTTCCTCAAACCTGACATCATTCCAGTAAATTTCCTGTGCACATTCTCCAAGGGCCTGAAGTTCTCCCTAGCGTGCGGTGTCCACAATATTGCAGCTTAGGTCTGACTGGCGATTTCTAAAGGTTTAACATAACATTCTTGGCTTATGCATAGCTGCATGTCCCTGTTTTATATATATAGAGAGAAACAGTAAAAACTCAAAACCATTTAGAACAGTTTCCATTTGCCCATTGAGTCCTATGGACACAGTTTTAGGCTGATTTAAAAATGGACTGGAACACCCTGGTGCTATATAATTTAAATCTTCACAGACTGTTCAGGTGGCAGAGGCAGAGTGAACAACTTCCTGACAAAAGATTCCTGGAACACTTAGGTGTGGGGGTGGAAGGATGCTGCTAAGGTTTAACAAACTGGCCGCCAGGAGGCACATACTGTACATATACAAAATTCAAAAGATAGAGTTACAGGAGTATCCCAGCCTAAACCACCTAACATGAGATGACTGTTGCAAACAGCATCAGTCCTGAAAGCGAGATGGTACGACATTCTAGATAAGAGTTTGAAAGGTGCTTTGGTGAGTAGCTGCAGTGCAACTTGTAGATGGTACACACTGCTGCCATTGCACAGTGCTGGGGGATGTAATGAGGATTTACGGTAGCAAATGAGGTGCTGAATAAGCAGGCTGCCATTAGCCAGAAGCGCTTGGCATACGGCACTCAGCAAGTTGGGTTTTTGCATTGAGCACAATCAGCAATCGGGATATGAATTGCATCCAGAATTGTATCTGTTCTGTGAAAGCATCATTTCTCACATTTCTGGTCCAATTTGCTTGAGTCTAATCAAACCTGTCATGGACCAGCTCAATCAGGCAATATCTTATAATGTAATTTCTTTTAAAAAAGGATTGCTTTGAAACATAATGCTTGCCATATCTAAAAGTGATAACTTGACGCACTTTAATTAAACAGTTGGAAATGGGTTTATTACAAAAAAACTCAGCATTTTTAATTAATGTGTCTGGGCCACCACTCATAAATAACAGAATTTTAAATCCCTTAGAAAGGTTTGAAAAACATACACAGGCATTTATTGGGGATATTGAAGTGTAGTCAGTTTTCTTTAAATTAAAAAAAACCTCAAAACATTTTAAAAGCTGCCTATCTGTGGCATTACTCACAAAAAAAACCACTTAATTTGAAAAGCCCCTTCAGACAGCTGGATATAAGTGCAATTAATCATGTTGATTCATCTATCAAAACTAAAATACCGTGTTCCTTCTTGCTGTGTTCTGCAGTTTTGGGCAAAGTGTGTTGAAAATATCAGCACCACTGAGGAGCAACTCTGCAGATTTTTAAACATTTCCCTAGACTGCCATAATTTTGTCTGCCTTTTGTCATTTCAATGTTGCATTGACCCCCACGGAGGGAGGTTTGTGTGGGGTGGGGCAGGGAGAGGTGTTTCTCCTGTCAAGGCTGAAATTAATATTTTGGTAAAATGTGTAAGTCTGTTGCTGCTCCAAAATTCAGTGACTGCCAGTGTTCTCCTTGTTTTTCAGGTCGCTATATCTATATTGAAGGCTCACATCGTCATGATGGAAAATTGGGCCTCCTTACCAGTCCTGAACTGCGAGCTCTGGGAGAAAGCTGTGTGAGGCTTGTATATCAGATAACTGGCACAGATCCTGGAAGACTGAATATGTACTTTCGACCAGAAGGAAACAGCTTTGATTTTCTGCTCTGGTCTGCAAATGAATCATCTGACAGCTGGAAAATTGCTAGTATAGGTGTAAGGAACATAACAGACAAATCCAAGGTACCTGCTATGTGCAAGCAGATAGCTTGCTCTTCTAATTAACTATCGTCAAGTAAAGCACCTAGAAAAACATTGATTTAAGCTGTTAAATATTTGGGATTTCTGCCTCAGGTCACCTACTCCTGATTTCATTATCCATGTTTTGTTACATTTACACCTGACTCCTCCAATATTCCACTTCCCCAACCTCCCACCCTCTGCAAACATGAGCTCACGCATAACTCTGTACATTAATTTTGCCAAACTCCATTTAGCTGATTGTCTCTTGGCTCACAGTCCAGCAATGCGTCAACTCGAACATAGCTTTTCTCGTGTACACAAGCCCCTCCATGATATCAATCTTATTCTATCTCTGTAACATCCTGCAGTCCTCAAACCTTTACGATCTCCATATTCCTATCCTTCTGGCCTCTTGCACAACCTCAGTTCTCATTGCTTTATTACTGGATGCTGTAGCCTCAGCTTTTTGAGGCCTAATGTCTGGGAATTCCTCCCTATGCCCTTCCAAATTTCTCTCCTCCTTAACATACTATTTAAAAGTCAATTCTCCTTCAAATATCTCTTCATGTGTGTCTTGGTGCTTAGCTTTGTTTGATACAGTTTTCCTTTTTGCTGTTGCTATGCTGACAAAAGGGAAGCACTGATGCTCAAACATTTGCTCAAACCGCTAATGAGTAATACTGAACCTCCAGGGGTTATGTTCATAGGACTGTAATTTCTATTGATTAGAATTTGATGGGATACTTCAGTTACTGAAAAATGAGTGGCTTTCCTTTTCTCAATCCAACTGTGAGCGATGCTTTGAGACTTTACTCCATGGTGTGGTCCTTTAACCTCCCTACCAAGTTTTGCGTTGGTTATGAAAGCAGCTACCAGAAGACATCATTCATCCCTGATGACCCCAGCCACCAACACCAGCATCACCATCACCTCAAGTCCCAAGTTTTCAATTCCCGTAACCTGACATACTTGATTTAGGGATATCATCTAGTAAAAAAGACTCTATAAATTTTGAGATTAGTGGGGTAATTACCAAGCTGGTTTGATGAGATTGTCTTCTGCGTTCAGGATTTTGTTGAATAGGGAATGTAACGTAGCTACAATGAGACAATTACAGAGGGCTACAAGTGTAAACCTTCTGCTAGGCTCAGCCAGGTGGGGATATAATGCCGAAATATTACTCAGGCAGTAGCTGTGGAGAAGAACACTGCTTCAGCCCAATTAATTACATCTGGAGCCTTATATCCAACTTTAAATCCATAAATGGGTGTTTTTTGAATGAGTTAGAAATGGGCCCATTCGTCCTCATCCTCTTGTCTTTGCCCTTTCATCTTTTCATGGATGCTGCTGGACATGTTAAATGTTTCTGGAGTTTTCTGTTTATGAATCGTAGCATAGGATCCCTACTGTGTGGAAAAAGGCCCTTCAGCCCAACAAGTCCACATCGCCCGTCAAAGCATCTCTCATAACCCACTTAATCTTCACATCCATGAACACTATGGGCAATTTGGCATGGCCAATCCACCTAACCTGCACATCTTTGGACTGTGGGAGGGAACCGGAGCATCCGGAGGAAACCCACACAGACACGGGAGAATGTGCAAACTCCACACAGTCACCCGAGGGTGGAATCAAACCCGGGTACCTGGCGCTGTGAGGCAGCAGTGCTAACCACTGAGCCACCGTGCCATCCTAATATTTCAGTACCCAGGATAAATAGTCTTTTGCCTTTGCTGTCACATTGGTGCCTGTGGCATCTTGCTATTTGCAGATAGGCCTCCACATTCCCTGCTACAATCAATGCACTTCAATCAGACTTTATCGACTATAAACACTTTGAGATGTCCTGAGGTTCTGCAAGGCTCAATAAGAATAAGCATTTTGCACTGTAATTCAGCAAACCCTACCCTGCCACTGTTTTTAATGGATGGGTACAGCCTAGATAGTTAGGATTTGTGGTATCTTGCCTTCAGAAGTTTAGGAGGCAGGATTAAACCATGATAGCCACTGATGTGGGGAACTGCAGCATTTTCTCATTTTTTGTTATTACTCAAAGACAAACTGCACTGAGTAAATTAGGAGAGTCAGCTCAGAATTATTGCCCTGAATGTCCATTTGCTGTGAATTAGCCCAGTTCAACCATTCACATCTGGCCTCACTATAGGAACAGGCAGAGGCCATTTAGCCTCTCAAGCCTGTTCCATCATTCAGTGAAATATGGCAGCTTTTTATTTCCACTTGCCTTACTTCCATAACCTTTGGCGAGCCAGCAGCTTTCCATCTCAGATTTAAATAATTAATTGAGGTAGCATCAAGTGTTCATTATTACCAGTGGGAGAGAGCTGCACACATCTCACCCTTTCTGCAAAGCAATGTATCCTAACTTCTCCCCTGGCTCTGAGACTAAGTTCATACCTTTTGCCCAAAACTCCTCATCATCAGCAGAAGCAGTTTCCCTGCCAGTTCCTTTCAAGATTCTAAAATCCACAATCCACTCATCCATTAAACCTTTGCATTCAGGGAAGAAGCCTAGTTTACATAATACTTCCTCTTAATTTAACCCTTGGAACATTGGTAACATTTTGGTGAATCTGCACTGCACTCTTGACCAATGTGCCCTTTTCTAAGGTGCAGAGAGAAGCGTTTATCATGGAGTGTGCTGTAACCAAAGTTTTGTATAACTTCAGCAAAAATTCCTTCCCTTTTATGTTTTAGGCTTCTGGATATAAGGTCTGACATTCCATTTAATACAATGATTATTTTTGGTTCTGATATTTTAGGGATCTGTGTACATGGACCTCTTTGGACCTACACTCTTTATAGCCTTTTAACTATATCATTAACACGCAGATGAATACTTTTTTGTTCTGCAGTAAATGACCTCACACTGGCCTGCATTGAAATTCATCTGCCAATTTTGCCCCTTCACTTAACCTACCAATGTCACTTCGTAATTTTATGCACCAGTCTCTGTTACTCAATGCAGCATGATGACAATGCCATTGGTAAACATTGATGTACAGCTTTCTCCCTCAGGAAAGCTTCAGTACTAAGCCATATGGCCTACTGAACATGCTTGTTCCAGTCAATAAAATCATTGCTGGCCTTTTCCATCATCTCTACATTCCTGCCTTATCCCCATATCCCTTAAGTATTTTGTAATCTGTATCAATTATTATTCTGACGATGCTTGAACAACTGAACATCAATTCCAACTGGGTTGGAGGATTCCAAAGATTATAAAACTCTCTGAAGAAATTTCTGTTCCTTCAGTCCTAAAAGGCTGATCCTTTAACTGGAGTCTGTGACCCCAGTGTTCTAGGCTTCTCAGCCATGGCAACAACCTCTCAACACCTATTCTATGAAGCCCTTCCATGAGTTCCATGAGATCGCTTCCAATTCTCCCAAGCCCCAGGGAATGGAAAGCCTTTCTATTCTCTCCCCCTCCCACGACAACCATTTCCAAGGAAATTATATCCTCCGATGGGTAGTAGTAGTTGCCAAAGCCCCAGAGGACCACAGGGCTGCTCTCTCATCAGAGAGAGAGAGAGAGAGAGAGAGAGAGACAACTGATAGTGAGTTGCCACCATACCTCAGGCAAGAGACAAGTTTGAGAAGAAGGGATCTTCATGTTGACCTCACAGTTGGAAGCAAGGTGGCTTTCCTCAGGCATCCCATCCCCTGATGTCCTCTCAATCAGGCACTGAGTGCAATATTTCCTATGTGGTGTACTTCCTGTTTCATTTTGCTAATTCATTTTCCAATTGTAGCCAATAATTTAATTGCCTGGACCCAGGGGAATATGAGGAAGAACTGTTTTTAGGAAGGAAATTGTAATGATCCGGAACAAAGTGGTGCAAGCAGAGATCATGAATTATTTTGAGACAAAATTGCATGGTCACAAGAGGAAAATAAATTTGCAGGGCTACAGAGTGTGGGACCGACTGGGTTGTTCTATATAAAGGCCAGCATGAACTGAATTGGCTGAATAGTCTCCTTCTTTGCTATTATGACTGAGAGTCAGGTTGTGCAAGAAGGGAAAGGATAAATAAAACAACTGCAGGATGTAGAAGTTGAGCAATGTGAAACATGACATCAACATGGATTTTCCATCTCGTGGTAGTTAAGAATATTTCTGACAGGACCCTGCCTAATTCAGCAGCAACATGAAGCCAATTTATGTGGCATGTAGATTTTGCAGTTAGAATCTGCAGAGTTTTGGTGATATCCCAATGTGAGAAATATGTTTTTAATATTTTATGAATGTCTCTCAACTCCTTCCTTTTCTTTAAGTTAAAAAAGAAACTCCATCTTAAATGCCTTAAATGAACTTTACCACAATCTGGTAACATCACGAAACTGATAGAAGATCCAAGGTTAGTCATTTCAGAACCTAATGCCAAACCTGTGGCAGGAACCACATGAGCAGCTCAGGAAATTAGTTAAGAAAGTGAAAATAGTGTGTTTGCAGCTTTCGATAATTTCCAACATCTGTAGGCCTTCTTTTTGTTGTTGGTGCTTTTTTTTCCAAGGACGAGAAAGTTTGGAGTTGGGAAATACATTTCTCTTATTCACTGGATGCAGGCATCATTGTCAAAGCCTGCATTTAATGACCATTCCCATTTTGACACTGAGAAAGTGGTGAGCTGTGACCTTGAATATAACTCAGTGGATGCTGGGCTATTTCAGAGAAAGTTGAGAGTCACCCAAATGTTGTGGGTCTGGAGTCACATACAGAAGGGACCGGGTAAGGTTGTCAGATTTTCTGCTGTAAAGGACATTCGTAAACCAGATGGGTTTTATGACATTACTCACATACACTTGTTGTTGTTGTTTATGACATTACTGTAGTTTTATGCTCATTATTACTCTTCTGCTTATTCCAATTAGTTGAAATCAATGGGATATAAACTGCCATTCATGGATCATTAGTCCTAGCTTCTGGGGTTACAATAATTAACCTCCAATCAAACCCATGACTTCTAGAACTAGATGCCATCTACCCTATCCAGATATTCTGGTAAAGAGTCCATAGCTGTAACTGAGCTTTTTTTGAGGGCTTTTTGAGTTTTCTTTGTTCCAGTTTCCTGACATCTTGCAACCATAGTATCCTGGAGCACAGAAGGAGCCTATTCAGCCCACTGTGCCAGTGCTGGCTCTTTGAAAGAACTCTCCAACTGTTCCACTCCCATCTGCTTTTACACTGTAGCCCTTTAGTTTTTATTCACTTTTGTAAATTACTATTGAATCTTCCTCAACTCCCCTACCTCTCCTTTCAAGTGGTGCTTCCCAGATCACAGCAGATTAGTGTGTAAAACAAATTAGCCTGCATTCCTCTTTTGGTTCTTTGGTCAGTTCTGTTAAATCTGTGTCCTCTGTTTACTGACCCTCCCACAACTGGAAACAGTTTATTCTCACTTACTGTTTCAAAACACTTCTTAACTTGCAAAATCTCTATCTTGTCTCCATTTTAGTCTTCACTGATGTAAGGGATTCTGCTGGATGAATACGGAGTTCCATAATGTTGCTGCCGATGTTCTGAGTCGTGTGATTGAGAGATGCTGATTATTGTTATTAGGAATGCACACATTAGGTTCCCTCAGATATTTATGCCAGCATTGTAGACAAACTGTGACTGAAAGATCAACTATTATCTCTACCCTGATTCAAAACAACAGTTAACTTTATTTTGAAAAGTCTCTCTGTGGCACAGAGAGGGAAAACTACTCAAACTAATATACCGTATTCTTCCTCTTTTTTTCCGCCACCAACATACTGTAATTATTCAACATCTGCTGCCTCTAAAAATACAACCAGTGGTTTTCTAACTCAGCAGGAGTTTGAAATCATTTTGCAATCAGAATTTAAAAATCTGTTCCAATAGACTAGGGGTGGGGCAGGGCTGTTCACCGACTCTGAGTTTGACCTTTAACTGTGCTAAATTGCGTTGTGTAGGTAGTGACTTGTGTTCAGGGCTTTAATATCTCATGGTCTGATGAGAAAGGATATCTGATGGGTTAAAAGCATGACAGTTGAGGAGAGAATTGAACTTTCTCGCCACACTGAAGCAACTGGCTGGATTGGCTCACACACAATGAATGATTGTTTGAAGGAAGTACCAGGCACCCTCTTTCTTCATTCAGTGGATGTGTGCAACACTGGAAAGGTGAATATTTATTGCACATTCCTTGAGATAGTGTTGGTGAGCTTGTTAGACAATATTAAAGTGCCTCAAGCATCCCAGTAGGCCAGACTGGGTAAGGATGACAGATTTCCTTTCCTGAGGAACTTTGATGAACTATATTGTTTTATACAGCAAGCTAATTTATTGTCACCATTACTGGTAGCTTTTTTATTTCAGATTTACCTAATTAACTAGGTTAAAATCTCCACCAGGTGTAATGGAATAGGGACTTATATCTCAGGATCATCAGGTCTGTAGGTTACCAATCTAGCAAAATGACCATGCTGACATGGCAAGAAGCCTGCAAGTATACACCAACAAAGTTTAGTCATGTAGCTTTTTCTTTGCACCTAGATAACTCGCACCCTTTGACATTTCACACCTTCATCCCCAAGCACAGCTGTCCTGGCATTTTCCCGCAGTTCCCTTACAATGTAACTTGGCTTGTTCCTGAATAGGAATTGTTCCATGAAGGAGAAAACAGAGGTATTGTTTTGGGACCGGTGACCCTCAGAAGGGTTCTGAGGAAGGGTCACCGGACCCGAAATGTTAACTCTGTTTTTTCCTTCACAGATGCTGCCAGACCTGCTGAGCTTTTCCAGCAAATTTGTATTTATTCCTGATTTACAGCATCCGCAGTTCTTTTGGTTTTTATTTAGGAGTTGTTCCATGTTATGGTGACAAGGTCCAAAGAGACCAGTCATGGCCTCCTGTCTCACATTGCTGTTGTCCACTATCCCAGAATGCTTTGGTGCCAGGACTCTGTAGTGCAATCGGATACTCAGATCAGATAGTTGCTGGACATTTGATGGCCAGTCAAAGTCCTGAGGGCAGGATGGAAACATCTGGATTAGTGTTTTCTCAATTTTGTGAATCCATTCATACTCCTGGACGTCACCTTCTGTTTGTGAAGAACTAGCTGATGGGGAGTAATCCCAGAGGTCCATTGTTCAGCTGCAGGCTGTCACAGAGGCCTGCAATATCTGCTCAAAATACACAATAATGCAGCTGACACTGAGGCTATTTGGCTCATCTTGCCTGTACTGGTTCTTTGATAGAGTTGTCCAGTTAAACCTATTACCCTCTCCTCCCCTCTTGCACTGTTTCTTTTATTCCTTTCAAATATAAATCCAATTTTCTTTTGAGGGTTATTGTTGAATCTGTTCTACTGACCTTTCAGGCAGTGCATTCCAGAGCATCATAACTTGCTGTGTAAAATAAATGTTTCCTCATGCCTCCATGGATTCTTTTGCCAGTTACCTTGAATCTGTGTCCCCTAGTTACTGACCCTCCTGCCAGTGGAAACAGTTTCTCCTTGTTCACTCCTCGCAAAATCATTTTGAATCTCCCAGTTGTCTTTTGTTTTACTCAAAGGCAAACCAAATAATAGAATTGTTGCATTACAGAAGGAGCCCTTAAGCCTATTGTGCCAGCTCTCTGAATGAGCAACTCACCTGTAGGGTTATTCTTCTGCCTTCTCCCCAAAAGCTTGCACCTTGTTCCTTTTCAGGTAACAATCTAATTCCATTACAGAATTGGCAATTGAACCTGCCTCCACCATGTTGTCAGGCTGTGCACTCCAGATGCTGACTGCCTGCTACATGGAAGAAGTTTCTCCTTGTGTTGCCTTTGCTACTTTTGCCAGTTAGTTTAAATCTGTGCCTTCTAGTTTTCACACTGATGTGAACAGGGAAAAACTATTTTTCTCTATTTGTTCAATCCAGGTGCCTCATGATTTTAAATACCTCTCAAGGAAACACTCATTCCGGCCTTCTCTTCTCTAGTCCCAATTTCTTCAATCTCTCTTCCTAACAGAAGTTCCTCATTCATGGAACCATTCTCCTGAATCTTTTCTGCATCCTCTCCGGTGCATTCACATCTTTTCAAAATATGGTGCCTGGAACTGGATACAATCCTCCAGCTGAGGCTGAACTAATGTCTTGTCCGTGTTAAACACATAGCCTCCTTGCAGTTGCTCCTTAAGCCCCTATTAATAAAGCCTAGAATACTGTATGCTTTAATCACATTGTCAACCTGTCTTGCCATGTTTAGAGTTTTGCCGTTTGTGGTGTCTTTCCACGTTCTTCCTATCAAAGTGAATCACTTCATGTTTGTCAACATTGAACTTCATCTGCCCCTTATCCACCAATTGCATCAACTATGTCATTTTGAAATTCTCTTGAGCTTTCACAATGCTTCCCCGTTTTATAACATTTGCAAATTTTGAAATTTTGCCCGGTACACCACAATTGAGCCCATTAATATATATCAGGAAGACAAAAGCTCCCACCAGCGATGCCTGGGAACTCCACTGTAAAGGTTCCTCCAGTCTGAAGAGCATTCGTTAATCAATACTCTGGTTCCTGACACTCATGTCCCTTTTATTCAATGGGCTACAACTTTGCTGACAGGTCTGTTGTGTGATATTGTATCAAATAGCTTTTGGAAGTCCACATGCACCACATCAACGCTTTTGTCATGTCTCTGTGTTAACTCCTCAAAACATTCCAGGTTAGTTAAACATGATTCTTTGCCTTATGAAATCTGTGCTGGCTTTCCTTAATTAACTTCCCCAAATTTTCCACCAATGTTCCACTTAGGATACATACCTGTGTATTAATCTAAAAGGGATTGTACAATGGGACAAAGTAGCTTTGAGCAAAAATGAAAAATGAAAGGAACTTTGATCTTTACAAGTTGCTCATCATTGTTTTAGCTCTTTGTTATCTCCATGATCTTAAAACAGCAGCAGTAAGGCTAGAAGGGAATTTTAAGAATTACTTGTGAAACATGGACATTGCCAGCTGGCCAGCATTTTTATTGTCCATTTAATTTGTCTCTGAGGAGGTGGTGGTGAGCTGCCTTCTTGAACTGCTGCAGTCCACCTGCTGTGGGTTAACCCACAATGTCCTGTGGGAGGGAATTCCAGGATTTTGACCCAGCGACTGTGAGGGAACAGCGGTATCTTTCCAAGTTAGTATGGGGAATGGCTTGGAGGGGAACTTGCACTTGGTGGTGTTGCCGTGTATCTGCTGCCTTTGTCCTTCTAGGTGGAAGTGGTCATGGGTTTGGGTGGTGCTGTCAGGGAACCTTTGATGAATATGTGCAGTACATCTCGTAGATAGTACACATGCTGCCATTGGTGATGTAGGGAGTGGATGCTTATAAATGTGGTAGCAATTAAGTGGGCAGATGGCGTCAGGCTTCCTGACTGTTGTTGGAGCTGCACCATTCAGGCAAGTGGGGAGTATTCCATCACACTTCTGACTTGTGCCTTGTAGATGGTGGACAGGCTTTGGGGAGTCAGGAGGTGAGTTACTCGCCACAGTATTTCTAGCCTCTTACCTGCTCTTATTGCCACTGTATTATGTGATGACACCAGTTCAGGTTCTGGTCAATGGTAAACCCAGGGATGTTGATAGTAGAGATTCAGTGATGGTAACAGCAATGAATGTCAAAGGGCAGTGATTAGATTGTCTCATATTGGAGAGGATCATTATTTGGATTTTCTGTGGCGCAAATGTTCCTTGCCACTTGTCAGCCCAAACCTAGGTATTGTCCAGATCTTGTTGCATTTGAACATGGACTGCTTCGGTATCTGACGAGTTGTGAATGGTGCTGAACATTGTGCTATCATTGGCGAATACTCCCGCTTTGACCTTGTGATGGAGAGAAGGTCATTGATGAAGCAGCTGAAGATGGTTGGGCTTAGGACACTACCCTGAGGAACTCCTGCAGAAATGTTCTGGACCTGAGATGACTGACCTCCAACAACCACAACCATCTTCCTATATGTCAGGTATGACTCTAACCAGTGGAGAGTGTTCCTCAGATACCCATTGACTCCAGTTTTGCTAGGGCTCCTTGATGCCACACTTGGTTGAATGCAGCCTTGATGTCAAGGTCTGTCACTCTCACTTCACCTCTGGAATTCAGCTCTTTTGTCCATGTTTGAACCAAGGCTGTAATCAGGTCAGGAGCTGAGTGGCCCTGGCGGAACCCAAACTGGGCAACTGAGCAGGTGCTGCTTGATAGCACTGTTGATGACACCTTCCATCACTTTACTGATGATTGAGAGTAGATTCAATTTTCTACATTGTCAGTTAGATGCCAATGTTGTAGCTATGCTGGAATAGCTTAGCCAGGGGAGCAGCAAGTTCTGGAGCACATTGCTTCAGTACTATAGCTAGAATCATGTCAGGGCCATAGCATTTGTAGTATCCCGTGTAACCAACCATTTCTTGATATCACGTGGAGTGAATTGAATTGGTATCTGTAATGCTGGGGACCACTGGAGGAGATTGAAATGGATCATCCACTTCAGCCTTATCTTTTGCACTGATGTGCTGGGCTCTTCCATCATTGAGGTTGGGGATATTTGTGGAGCCTCCTCCTCCAGTGAGTTGTTTTTTTGTCCACCACCAGTCGCGATTGGATGTGGCAGGACTGCAGAACTTAGATCTGAGCTGTTGGTTGTAGGATAGCTTAAATTTGACTGCTGTTTGCTGTTTATACTGTTTGGCATGCAAGCGGTCCAGTTTGGTAGCTTCACCAGGTTGACATGTTTAGATATGCACGGTGCTGCTCCTGGCACATCTTCCTGCACTCTCCATTGAACCAGAGTTGATCCCCTGGCTTGATGGTACAGGTAGAGTGGGGGATATGCTGGGCCACAAGGTTACAGATTGTGCTGGAGTACAGTTCTGCTGCTGTTGATGGCCCACAACACCTCATGGATGCCTAGTCTTGAGTTACTAGATCTGTTTGAAGTCTGTCCCACTTAGCACGGTGATAGTGCCACACAACACAAAGGAGGTTATTTGCAATGTGAAGGTGAGACTGACTGTCCACAAGGACTGTGCGGTGGTCACTCTTACTGATGCTGTCACGAACACGTTTATCTGCAGCTGGCAGAGTTCTAAGGATGAGGTCAAGTATGTTTTTCCCTCTTATTGGTTCCCTCACCATCTGCCGCAGACTCAGTCTAGCGGCTATGTCCTGTAGGACCTGACCAGCTCGATCAGTAGTACTGCTGCTGAGCCACTCTTGGTGGTGGACATTAAAATCCCCCATTCAGAGTACATTTTATGCCCTTGCCATCTTCAGTGCTTCCTTCCAGTGTTGTTCAACATGGAGGAGTACTGATTCATCAGCCGAGGGAGGACAGTATGTGGTAGTCAACAAGTGGCCTTCTTGCCTATTTTTAACATGAAGCCATGAGACTTCATGGGGTCTGGAGTCAATGTTGAGGACTCCAGGGGAAACTCTGTCCTGACTGTGTACCACTGTGCCATCACCTCTGGGTCTGTCCTGCTGGGGGGTAACAGGACATATCAAGGGATGGTGACGGTGGTGTCTGGGACATTTTCTGTAAGGTATGATTCTGAGTATGACTATGTCAGGCTGCTGTTTGACTAGTCTGTGAGACAGCTCTCCCAATTTTGGCACATGTTCCCAGATGTTAATAAGGAGGACTCTGCAGGGTTGACGGGGCTGTTTCTGCTGTTGTTGTTTCCAGTGCCAGGCTCGATGCTGGGTGGTCCATCTGGTTTCATTTTTTTGTTGAGTCTTCATAGCTATTGATACAACAGAGTGACTTGCTTGGCCATAACAGAGGGTAATTAAGAGTCAACCACATTGCTGTCGGTCTGGAGTCACACATAGGCCCAGACCAGGTAAGCACAGAAGATTTCCTTCCCTGGCATTAGTGAGCCAGGTGGATTTTTCCGACAATGGCAATGGTTTCATAGTCTTCAGTAGGTTCTTAATTCCAGATATCTTTTTTTTGGTTGAATTCAAATTCCACCACCTGATGTGGCAGGATTTGTACCCAGGTCCTCAGGACGTCAGTTGACTTTCTGGATAATAGTCTAGTGATAATACCACTGGGCCATCGCCTCTCCTGAGCCTCCATCTAGAGCTGTCCTGGGAGAAAGAAAGAAAATGTTCGTTTATATAGTGTGTTTCACAACAAAGCATTTTTGAAGTCTAGAAAACAGTCAGTGTTCACACTGCAGGCTCCCACAAACAGCAAAGCGATGATGATCAAATAATTTATTTTGAGTAATACTGGTTGAAGGATAAATATTGCCTAGGACATTATGGAAGGCCTCTGCTCCTCTTTGAAATAATATCATGATATCTTTACATCCATGTGAGAAAGCAGACAAAGTCCCATTGGAAAGGAACCACAACTAGCCATCTAATTGTTCCTCCGTACTAGAGGAGAGTACAAACTGGGATCTAACCCTTAAGATCACAGATTGGGACTTGGCCCACAATCATCTGAGTTAGAGGCAAGAGTACTACCCACTAAGCCAGAACTGACTAATGTAAGGAATGAAAGATTTATGCTGCTATCTTCTGTATGGGTGTGTGGACCGTATTGAATTCTCCACAAAATACTCAAGGAACAATACAGTGAGGGGCTAGATATTATGAGGGACATGTTGCTCGCCTGTCTCCAAGAGAAAGCTTAGTCACAAACTGAGCAACTTTAACAAACGGACTGCCTGCAGTGATAGTGTGCTGGTGACAGTCTTTTAAGCTCAGCATGGGATTTCTGGCCTTCATTGAAGATGTTTTCAGTCTGATTAACCAAAATTGGCAATGTTTTCCAAACTGCAAAAAATGCATGGTTGTGAAAAGCTCGACATAAATGAAAGTTTTCTTCAGTTCTTCCAGGAGAGCTCCCAGATTGCAAGCAGTCCCATAATGAAAACAGCATAGTACCCAGGGGGGATAGGCACCCTTGTAGGGAAGGGTTTGGGATGGAGCGTCAAGCTTTGGAGGCTGGAGGGCAGTGGAGTGGGAGGCATTAGGGCTTGGGGTTACCATCTTGGGAAGGGTATGTCCCAAATGTGAATTGGTCACAAGCATAGAAGGCACTCCCGCTTTCCTTCCCACTTTTTCACCAGAGTTGCCCATTCTCACCTGTTTTCCCCTGCTAACTGCATCATGGCATGGGCATCATTATTTTCGGGTCAATTGACTTGATAACAAGTTTGTTGATGGTTAATGAGTTTTGTTTTGTGAATGGTGGGCAGGCACTGGCATTGACTTTGACATTCACCCAAATAACCTATTGTGGGAAGCTGGCATGTTGCCATGTGGTTCATGATAATTCACTGGATTTTAGTAAAGATACCATAGTCTCACCCTCATTAAAGGTAGATGACTTGTGGTGAGTTTAACCTGTGGGTCACCACACCTCAGACAAAGCTGAGAAGGTGGGACCTTTGTGGTACGAGTATGGAACCTGTGCTGTTGGCTTCACAGTGCATCACAAACCATATGTCCCACCAACTGAGCTAACCAAACCCCTCCTGTGTGCAATGGTAGCCACCTTGACGAACACATGTAAAATTTGGCCGGGATGTTATTTAGAGGTGGGGGAAATAATATCTAATAAATATGCAGACTTCAGTGTATTGTGACATGAGGTAAGAATCACTTGGAAAAATTAAAGAAATACTCTGTTTGTTACAATTCATAAAATGTTCCACAGGAAACGTAAACCATTATTTACAAATGTTTTACATTAATGCATCTTACTGCTTCTGCACAGATTCTTCTAGAAGCTGTAGTCAGTCCAGACCCAAAGGCTAGTATTGCAGTTTTTGAAATCAAAATCTCTCCTGGTTACTGTATTGGTAAGTTTATTTAATTACTTCAGTAAAATGAGTACCAGGTTGATGAGACTGTTCTTTTATTTGTTAAGTATCTGAAGCCACTGTTGAATACAATGGTTCAAATAGGGAACAATTGTGTGTCTCAGCTGTTAAGCAAGATTGCCGATGCTTCAGTGGCAATTTTAATTTTAATTTTAATGAGTTGGATAATATATGAAATAGGAGAAGCCCATTTGGCTCATTGAGCCTGCTCTGCCTTTCAATAAGATGCTGGCTGATCTTCTATCTCAACTCCCTCAATGTCCTAAACAATATTGAGCTAATCTTGAATATTTCAAATGACTCTTTTTTAGAAATTTACAAAAGTAATTTAATTTCTGTAGTCTCCATTGTCAAAGTAATAAACTATGTTTGGCCGTATTATAGAAGCTTTCCCCAAAAAGCCCTTCATCTCCAACCACCTTGCCCAGTTAAATTGCCAGCTTCCCCCAATCACTAAAGTGTTTGAAGAAATGTAAAAACAAATTACTTTTAGTGCTCTTGTGATTTTTTTTCTGACCTTGGTTCCTTGTAGCAGTGTTCAGGAGACTCCAGGGTAACCCTGGAGGGTTGGCAATGCCTGCTGCTGACCCAACTTGGATATACTTCAGGTGCCCACAAGGCATGGATTGCAGAATTTTGGGATGTTTTGCACCTATCCTGTGTTTCAGTCGCAAGAGGCAAATGGATCCACTTTCTATATCAGAGTTTAGGCTTGATTCTAAACTTGATCTTACTCTGCATGCAGCACTGATATTTGATTTCATTAAGTGTTATTACAATTATAGTGTGTACCTTTGAAGAGAATCACCTTTGCGGCTATAACAACAGGTGGAACCCAAATCTCAACTGGCTTGTCGGTGGAGGTTCAGTTCGAGATTCACCCACGAACCTACCAACTGATCACACATTGGACAATGAGCAAGGTATGTTTTCTACCACTCAAATATTTCTGATGGACTAAAACAAAATCTGTTTTCATTTCTGAAAGGCTGCTAAAATATTTTCATGAAATTTATCATACAGAGCAGGAAGAGGCCATTCAACCCATCATAGCCATGCTGGCTCTTTGAAGGAACTGTTCAATTAGTACTACATGCTGTTCTATTACAGAAATCCCATTGATGAAAGGTGGAATGGGAACAAGTCTTTAGATACTTTTGCATTTATTTACTGCATATACCTTAAGCCCCTTTGCCACAGTCTATGTCTACTCCCATCTTTCTTCATCTAAATCTATCATTTTAACCCTCTATTCCCTTCTCACTGACCTGCTTGTCTAACTTCTTTTACCATCTCGAAGCCTAAGTTGGTCAGAGTGCAATCTTCCAGATTATCTTTTTCTCCTTATTGACCAGTGTTTCTCCAACATTTTTCCTTGCTTCCTCCTGAAGATTGCATGAATCTGTATGAGATCAGGGTGTGTGGTATTGATGATAGGACTGAGAGTCTCTTCATGTTGCCCCAGCCAACATCAATGTGGACTTGACTACATCGACTAGTTAATCTTCTCCTGGTACTCTTATTTTCTGTGGGCGTGTAAGTAACAACATCATTTGAACAGATAAAATGCTCTCTGTCTTTGTACTATCACACGAGTAATACGAATATAAGAAATGTGTGCAGGAGTAAGTCAATTGAAACTTGAACCCGTTCTGCGGAATTGACTAATTCAGCAATAACAGCTGTTCTAATGTATGTTAACTTCACTTGTCAGTCATCCTGCATAATCCTGGACTCTCATGTCAATTCATTTTTGTCCAACTCAGCATTGAATATATTTTTATATGGGGCATTGGTGAGGTAAAAGCAATTGGTATTGTCTGTATGGACTTCAGTAAAGCCTTTGACAACGTCCCTCATAGCAGACTGGTGCAAAAGTTTAAGTCACAGGGTATCAGGAGCGAGCTGGCAAGATGGATACAGAACTGGCTTAGTCATAGGAGATAGAGGATAGCAGTGGAAAGATGTTTTTAGGAGTAGAGGGCTGTGACTAATGGTGTTCCACATGGATCAGTGCTGGGACCTCTGCTGTTCGTGATCTACATTAATGATTTGGAGGGAAATGTAGCTGGTCTAATTAGTAAGTTTGTGGATGATATAAAGATTGGTGGAGTTGCTGATAAAGAGGAGGATTATGAGAGGATACAGCATGATAAAGATCAGTTGGAGGCATGTGCAGAAAAACTGCAGATGGAGTTTAATCTGGACAAATGTGAGGTGATGCATTTTGGGAGGTCAAGTACAGGTGGAAATTATACAATGAATGGAGGAATCCTTATGAGTATTGATAGCAGAGGGATCTGGGTGTGCAGGGTCCAAGATCACTGAAGGTGGCAGTGCAGGTAGATAAGGTAGTAAAAAAGGTCTATAGCATGCTTGCCTGCATTGCAACAGGTATTGAGTACAATTATAGGCAAATTATGCTGCAGCTTTATAGAACTTTAGGCCATACTGGGAATATTGTGTACAGTTCTGGCAACCTCACTACCAGGAGGATGTGGATGCTTTGGAGAGAGTACAGAAAAGGTTTACCAGAATGTTGCCTGGTATGGGGGATTTTAGCTATGGAGAAAGGTTGGATAGACTGGGTTTGTTTTCACTGGAACACAGGAGGTTGAGGGGCGACCTGATAGAAGTTTATAAGATTGTGAATGGCATGGATAGAGTGGAATGTATGAGGCTTTTCCCCCAGTGTGGAGAGGCCAAGCACTATGGGACACAGATTCAAGGTACAAGGTGGAGGGGAGTTTAAAAGAGAGATGTGCAAGGCAGGTTTTTCACACAGAGGGTGGTGAGTGACTGGCATGCGTTGCCAGAGGACTTGGTGGAAGCAACACAATGGCAGCATTCAAGAAGTACCTGGACAAATATATGAGTGGGAAGGGAATAGAGGGATACGGATCCTGTAAGTGAAGATAATTTCAATATGGAAGAACAACATGCGGTGACACGGGCTTGGAGAGCTGAAGGGCCTGTTCTTGTGCTGTATTGTTCTTTGTTCTTTATAAAGACCCAGCTTCCATGGCTGTTTGAGCGACAAAAATACAAACAGTAACGATCCAAATTTTTGCCCACTCACCTCATCTAATATTGCTGAAGAGTCTTTGTGTGCTCCTCGCATCTTACTTTTGTATCTGTCTGTGTATCATCATCAAATTTGATGACAAATCAGTTGATTCTGTCATCTAAATCACTGATATAGATTGTAAATAGTTTAGTTCACTGATCCTTGTGCATTCCACTGGCTACAATTTGCCAACCGGAAAATGACTAGTTCACTGGTATTTCCTGTTAGTTAGCCAGTCCTCTGCTAATGCTAATCTATCACCCACACACCATATTTTCTCATCTTATTTAGTGATTTTTTTGAATGCGTTATGGAATCTGCTTAGACCATTTCTACCAATTCCCCTTTGTCCTCTGTATAGTCTGTATCCTCAAGAGAACTTTAATATGTTTGTCAGACTCAGTTTCCTTTTTACAAAACTGTGTTAATTCTGCCTGATTAAGATTTTCTAAATGTGCTGCTACGACTTCTTTGGAAAAATGCTAGAATGCACTATCAATGACAAATGCTTGAATAACTTCCAGCTTTCCGTCTTCCTTCTTTCTTATTATATTTATGATTTTCTAAGTCACTTTGAGGTGCCATGTTATCCAGCCACTATAAGGAAAGGAAAGTTGACCTAGATTAATTCCAATGTGAATTGGAATGTCAAGGGAAAATGTACCCTAGATCAATGTTGTTTTAGCATGAAATAAAAATAAATTACCTCAGCTCTCAATAAACTTGTGGTGGATCAAGTGTACAACAACTTTCAGGATGCAGAAGTCTGTTATGCATCATATCATTGACAGCTGGAAGGGGCACAGAACTGCCGCAGTGGGGGACTATCCAGAAAAACATTCTGACCACATATGAATAAAGTATTGTATGTTAAAGAACAAACATCAGTTAGGCACACGGACCATCACAGATCTGCAGGAAAGTAATACCATTGACATCTGTAACTAAACAGTGGGATAAATACTTCACAAGAAGTATTTTCTCCTAGCAAAACATATGATGACTCCTAAAACCAAAAGAAAATGCCAAAGGATGATTGTCATATGGCTTTATGTAATCTGTCGAATTCATGATGAAGGACCGCAGTTATGTGGAGGATGTTGTGTTGTTTCTCTTTTAGCAGGATAGGATAAAGGGAGATTAGGTGTTGGAAATTACAATGAGTTTTTATAGTTTAAGTAATAGAAACTGTGTTGAATGGTAGAAGGATCAGTAACCACAGGATGCAGACTTAAGGCAATTGGCAAAAGAACCAATGGGAGATGAGGAGAAATTTTCCTTTGCTGCAAATTGGTATAATCTGGAATGCGGAAAAGGACTTTGGAAACAGATTAATAGTAACATTCCAAAGTTAATCGGATTAATACTGGAAGAGAAAAACATGCAAGACTGTGGGAAGAAGTAGGGGGGTACAACTAATTGGATAGCTCTTTCATTGAGCTCGCACAGACATTTTGGGCTGAATGTCCTCCTTCCATGCTGCCTGATTCTATAATTCAGTGATCAGTAGAGTCCAATACTCAATAAGCCACAGTATTCTGTTATATTTTGATATTAATAAAGCATTAGGGAGCTATTGAAAACTGACTAAAGTAAAATTTTTTACAACATTAGAAAGGTCAACTTTTATTCTGACTATGAATGGGGGGAGCAGGGCGCATCCAGATAGGCACTGATCTCTCAACCAAATGTCTTACTGCCACAAACAAGGGTGGAAATGCCAAAACTCACTGACAGAAAAAAATTAGATGTCTATTTAAAAGACAAAGCAATGTCAGTAAGAAAGAAACTCAGAAGTATTCGACAGATGGGATTAGTTTAGAATGGCATAATGGTTGGTGCAGACATGGTGGGCCGAATGGCCTGTTCCTGCGCAGTACTGTTCAATGTTCTACGTAAAACTCAAACTAGTATGTTTGTTCTTAATCAATCCAGTCAAAACATCTCCCCCTTCAAACCTTCGATGAATCATCATTTAATAACTTGTTTTGCTTGAGATTGAATGAGTATTTCTGGTGCCAGTTGGGTAAGCATTGTTGCATGACTATTGGGTTTTATTGAATTGTAATGCCACTCATGACATACGACTTTGTTCTGAAAATTATCCCAGAGAGCTTTGATTTCTCTGTCTCTCCCCTCGACTGTGCCAGTGTGATATTTAAGGGTGTTTTTAATATGACTTCTAACAGTGGCCATGCCGGAGTCGTAGCATGTATTGACCTAGAATAAAACGCAATCTAGCTTTGTGAATGAGGCAAGCATCATTATGCACTGTCTCGTGTCAGTTTAGCCTTTCAAAACAGATTAACAGGGAGTGGTATTAGCCACAGTGTAGTAGAGAGCAGCACTGTTATTCACAGCCAGAACGGTAAAGGTTGGTGAATTCGTTGAGAAACGTTTGTGTACTTGTCATTACTTTAAGGAGAAATTATTTTTGTCTAACAACTGTCGTTGAACAGCAGGGAGATTGCTGTTTGTGTTTAAATCAATGACTTATTTTCTAGGAATTTCCGAAGTGGGTTGGTGGTTAAACAACTCCATCTGCGTTTGTGTGTTAGTCAGCAGCAAGAGAGTAAATTGCACGTCTGTGCTAGAGGAAACAATGATCTTTCCATTCATGAATTAAGATGCGAGTGTTTTATTCTACGTGATGCTCCCATCAGATTTTGACATGTGCGGCCATTGCAAAAGAAAAAAAAAACTAAGGAAACCTCAAATGAGAACGTGACAACATGAATTAGAAAGAACATAGCAATTAAAGAATATTCAGTACAGAAATGGACCAGTCATCCCAACCCGTCTGTGATGTATTTATGCTTCTGAAGAGCCTACTGTCACTCCTCTTCGTCCTCTATCAACATATTCTTATGTTCCTTGTTTTTTAGCTTCCCCTTCAATGCATCTATTTTATCTACTTCCTCGTGAGTTTCACTCTCCCTGGCTGAAGAAGCTTCTCCAGAATTTCTCACTGGATTTATTAGTGACTATCTTGGCTTAATGTCCCCTAATTCTGGATGTCCTCATAAGTGGAAGCTATAAAAAGATTCTAAGCAGGTTAGAGGGATTTAAATCAAGATGCACTTCTATTCTTTTATGATGAGAGTTTATTGACTTCTGCAGTCTTATCCCTCTCATTCCACCTTCAATGTTATACATGCTCCTCATATACAAATGCTCAGACACCAGACGGCCAGCACCTGTTTTCTTCTTAACTTGCAATAAAGACATTAACAAATTTAACAATGTAATTAACCAGATATAAAAAAAACACTTCTTATTAAAGTCGAAATGTTAAATGTATTCTTTCCAAAAGTAATCAGTGTTTTTTTCTTATGTTGCACTTAATAATCCAACCACCTCTAACAGATCCCACATTCCCTGTTCTTCTAAATAATTTATTTTTCCACATATAGAAATAATTATGAAGCAATTTAAGAAAAAAAAATCAGTATTCTGATGAAATTTTGCACGTTCTCATTTCAATATTCCATGTTCTCATCATTACACAAGAAGGATGTCTTTGAGAATGCAAGTCAGTTCTGATATAACGCGTGTTTCTTCAATGCAAATTGGTTTTAACGTGATTGAAGGATTATAGAACGCTATTTGTAGTACACAAACTTTCCCTACCTGTATTGGCTACAACGCAATTCTGTCCCCATCACTTTAAAGTCGCATTTTTTGCACAATTTTCTTATAATGCGAAGTCACATGAGAATGGAACTGTCGCGTTATATCAGAATTGACTGTATTTCTTAGGGCAAACATTTCTCTTTGTAAAATAGTCTGACAATTGGTGACTAACCTGTTTCAGTTTAAAGATCTTTTCAACAATTCCTTCATGTTAAGTAAGGTCAATTCACAAAGTTTTCTCTGCATCACCCTTTGGCAAACGAACATTATTCCAAAAATAATGATTATCCATGTAACATTCCAAAGGCACATTCTTCCCAGATTGCCCCTTGTCTAATATTTTGAAGGAAATCTTATACAAGGACACCTCTGCACGAATTGCTTTTACCACACCAATATTTCAGCAAATAAAGGTGCTTTTAACTACCCTTCCATTTTCTTGACTTCCCAGATGAATTAACTATGTTTATTGTTCTTTACAGCCAAGAATATAATAACCCCTCCATCCTGGCATATCCGTCTGGAAGACCAGGATGTGAAGCATCTATAAAAATGACTAGCTTTATAAATTCTGGATCACCAAAAGCCAGAAACTTGAGTGTGCATTTCTTGGATTTAATTTCTTTAATAAAAACATAAGAAATACGAGCAGGAGTAGGCCATTCAGCCATTCAGGCCTGCCCTGGCATTGTATAAGATCATGGCTAATCTACCCCAGGGCTCACCTCTTCTTTCATGCCAGTTCTTTTTAGCTCTTAACTCTTCACTATTTCAAAAATCGGTTGACCTCCTCTTTAAATACTTTCAGTTGATCTAGCCTTCACGGCTCCAAGGTAGAAAATTCCAGATATTCACCACCGTCTGGAAGAAGAAATTTCTTTACGTTCTCAGTTTTAAATGAATATCCCCTTATTCTATATGCCCCCTAGTTTGAGATTCTCAAAAAATGGAAACATCTTCTCAACATCTACCATGTCAGGTCCCCTTTGAAATCGAGTATGATCCCGTCTCATTCTTCTAAACTTCCATGAATAAAGGCCAAACTTGTTTAGCCATTCTTGATAACTCAACCGTTTCACCCCAGGAACCAGCCTAGTGGATGTGTTTTGAACTGCCTCCATTGCCAGTATATCCTTTCTTAAATACAGGGCCCAAAACTTAACACAACACTCCAGGTGTAGCCACAGCAACACCCTGTACAGTTGGAACAAAACTTCCCTGTTTTTAAATTACAGGCCCCTAGCAATAAAGGCTAAACTCTATTTGTTGTCATCATTATTTGCTGCACCTGCAATCTAATATTTTGTGTATCATGCACAAGAATACCCAGATGCACTTGTTTGGAGTCCCTCTCCATTTAAATCATAATCTGTCTTTTGATTCTTCCCACTAAAGTGCATGACTTTACACTTCCATACATTAGTCTCTGGTTGCCACATTTTTGCCCACTTGCTCAACTGTTGATATCCCCTTGCAGATTTTTTATGTCCTTATCACAAAATGCGCTCCCATCTATTTTTGTATTGTCAGCAAATTTGGAGATGTTACACTCTGCCCCCTCCTGTGGGTAATTAAAAAGATGGTAAATAATTGACACCCTACTTCTGATCCTTGAGGCACTTCACTAGTTGCACCTTTCCAACCTAAAAAAGACCCATTAATCTCACCTCCGTATCTTCTGAGTATTAACAAATCCTCAATCCATGCTAATATATTACCCACAACACTGCGAGCTCTCATTATATGCAATAATCTTTTATGTGATACCTTATCGAATGCTTTTTGGAAATGCAAATATAATACATCTACCGGTTCACCCTCTGCCTATTATATCCTCAAAGAACTCTAGCAAATTTGACAATGTGGTTTCCTCTTCACAAAATGATATTGGCTCTGTTTGTCTTGTTAAACCTTTCTAAATGCCTTGGGGGGCTGTTTCTTCCGAGGTATTGAATTTTGGCATTTTCCCAATGACAGATGTTAGGCTAACTGGCTTATAGTTTCCTACTTTTTCTAAGCCTCCCTGATGCAGGAGCTCCCCAGTGAAGCTCTTGATTTATTTCTATTTCTTGCCAATGTACTTAAATAAATTTTCTTCCCTTTTTATTAGTTTTTCAGTCATTTGCAGCTGGTTCCTAAAAACAAAACCCAATTCATCACTACACTGATAGGGTAGTATTGTTAACAAAGGAAGTTGTGTCCGTGTCCTTTTTGCTTATTTTTCTGGAACATTGAATACCCTTGAATATTGATTTTTGGATCCTGGTCACACTGCAACCATGTCTCTATAATTGCTATCAAATTACATTCAGTTATTTCTATTTGTGCTACAAACTCTTCTAGTTATGAATACTTCATACAAACGGATAAAGAACCTTAAGCCTTGATTTTTTTTTTAGTGATTACTTCATCTCTGGTTCAAATGTCTGCTGTACTTTGCTGCTTATATTTTCTGCCCCTCCCTGTCATACTTTAATGGTCATTCGCCGCTTTGCTATCTCTTCACCTCTCCGGTTTCTTTTTGATTTTTTTTTAATCTTCCCTTCAATTGACTTCTTCCTACCCCAGTAATTAATTATCTACAACCTAGTTATATGATTCACCAGGACACCAGTCCCAGTGTGGTTTAAATGAAACCCAACCAAAAGATCAGCTCTCTGTTTCTCCATTATTGGTACCAGTGCCCCACCAATTGGAACCTATTTCTCCCACACCAATCTTTGAGCCACTTAATTACCTCTCTCATCTGACTTACCCTATGCTAATTTACACATGGCTTAGGTCGTAATCTAGAGATTACTACCTTTGTGATTCTGCTTTCTAGTTTATCCCTGAGCTGCTCATAATCCATCAGCAGAACCTGTTTCCCAATCCTACCTATGTCGTCGGTACTTTGGTGGACCATGACACCCGGATCCTCCTCCTCCCATTCCAAGTTCCTCTCCATCCAGAAGGGATGTCCTGAACTCAAAAGGCAACAAAAGTCTTTGGAATGCTCTGTCTTTGCTGCAGAGGGCAGCAACTTTTGCCCAAATTATGCCACACCCATTTACTGATTCATTTCCCTTCCCCTGGCGCTCTATTTTGGTGCTGTGGTTAGATTTTTCACCCTCCTTGCAGCCTGTGCCTTCATCCAAACCAAAAGCAAGAACTGGCTGGGCAAGGGCTGCTCCACTCTACATCTCAATATCTGCCTTATTGCAGTCACACCCTCCTGTCTCTGACCACAGACAGCCCTGATGTAATTAATCTAAGGGCAGTGACTGTTTCCTGAGATGCCACTGTTCAGGCCACCTTTCCCCTTCCTGAGTCACAGTGTCCACAGCTCAGACACTTGCTCAGCAACTCTGAACCAAAATTCTTTGTGTAGGCACAAATTTGGCTGTTTAATATTTGAAAAGTGAATTTTCTAACTGTACTCTGCAGCTGTAATCACATCTAATGATTTAAACCACTTGTTCAATTGAAAAGATGCAAAATCTATACTTATAATCACCTATTTTCCTGTGATGTTATACTGCAGGCATGACAGTTGAAATAAATTGAAGGGGTTCTCTGCTGCTGTTTTCTTTTAATCTCCTGCTGTTGCTGCCCTTCTCTTACAGGCCTTGTCACCCAGTCTGCTTCACTGTGGTGCTGATCTGCTGCACACCCGTCAACTAAACTTGTTTCAGCAGTTCCAATATGTCATAACTGGTATCTGATCTTGTCTGACTACACAATCCATTCAACTGACCATTCGAACGTCTTAATTAAGTTTCTACCTTGGATGCAGGACCCAGTTTTTGTGAGAACCTGGCTCTATTTATTAAGGTGCACTTGATTTGTTCTAAGTTAGGCTCTTGATTGCTGGTCACTCCTAACTTGTTCTGCTTGGTATCTAATCCTGTTAAAGGCTCCTGAAGTGTTAATCCCAAGCTAAATTCCTTTTTATTGTTTATACCACAAATTGTTCAAATTTTGCATAACCTCACTATAAAAAATTGTCAGTGTGGCGTAACAATGCCTGCTGCTTTCTCTGCATGATACCAACCAAAGATTACTTTTAACTGTACACAGTCCAATTCCAACAGGACGGATCTAACTGTGAAGTATCACCTTCTCAATGGATCATTCAACCCATAAAACACACTTGTTTATTTTGATCATTTCCCTTCTGTAGTGCTTGGAACTAGGTGGATCTTATTGACTATGAGTTCCTTGATTGGGGTTGTTAACCTGGGCCAATTGGGGCGCCCTGGCTGACATATATAAACAGGGGATTTAGAATCTCCTCAGTTCAGGGACTGATTCGGAGCTAGCTGGCTACAGCCAGTGTACTGTGCACATGTAAATAAAGGGTGACTTGGCGACAGGATATTGGCCTCTGTGCAGTTATTCCACCTTTTGTCTCCAACTTCTTTAAGTGGCTTCAAAAAGATCCCCCTTTGAAAAATTTTGCCCCTTGCAAAAATGGTGCTTTTATATCATTTACAGAAATGTTTTGTAAAGACTGAAAAAATTGTTCAGGCTTGCTTTTCTTGGTGTATGGGAATTGACAATAATAATTTGGACACTGAGTTTCTGTTAGAAACTCCAACCATTAGTTTGGCTTTAGCCTTGTGTACTGTCAGGAAGCACTTTTTTGGTGCAATATCTATCTGTGTGATAACCCTGCTTGTCCTGCACTTCAGTGTATGTATACAAAGTTCTTTCCCACTTTCCAACACTTTGTTTGACCATCCTTTGTCAACTTAGCTTCTAATTTGTTAGTAACAACTAAACCTTGCTAATAAAGTCTTCTGTTTCTTCTGGTATTCCTGACCTGTTCCATAGTCTTTGATCTGATGAAACTGTAAGCTCTACTCGCCTGCCTATCTTGTTCTGGACTACTTCACGATCTCCCCATGATCCGAGTTCCTCTTGCCAGTCTGATATTCCCTTGGACCACTCCACATTCAGAACTTGTCCTGTCTTTCCTGGCCTTCCACATTTTTACACCATTTTACCAATCTATGGATCTTGCCTTCTATCCGTCACCTTTTATATTTAGCCAATCCTTGTACTTGCTGATGCCTTTCCCTGCCCTCTCTGAAATGGCGACATTCCCCGTTCACCGGCCCCTTCTGGAAGTAATGTGCCACATGCTAGCAGTTGTCTAGTGGGACAAATATCCTTCATTTGTTCTTCAGTGTCACTGTATCCATTTTGAGTCAGCCTTTAATCATCAGAACCTACTCCTTGTCATTGTCCAACAAATGTCTGTGCAACTTCCAGGATGTCTCATCACTAATACTCGCTGGACTCTGCAAGTGCGTAATCAGTGCCAATTAGCTTTGCGGAATGTTCTCAACAGTTTGAATGCTGTCATATAGAATGACTGTTCTTCCAACACTGTCTCCCAAAGCTGACCCAAACTTTTCTGCTCTCGCTACCCTTTTGTTTTGTAACATACCCTGACCCCTGGATTAATTGTTTTTGAAAAAGCATTCTATTTCTGATGATTTTGCACGATGCTGGAAGGCTTGCCAAATTTTCTGAAATCTCAGCCTTTGTGAAAACCCTTCTCCGTGCATGAATAGCGTTCAGGTGCTCATAAAAAGTGTAGCTAATTGTAATCCCTTCCCACGTGAGGGGATGATCATTTATTGCTGAAGGAATTTTTGGATTTTCCACAAAAACAAATTGATATTGATTGTAGCCCTCAACCATTTGCGGTGACTTATTTGCATGGACTACCCGTGCCAGGGCAGATGTTAGTTGAGAACGTGATTGCTAAAGTTTTATGAATCATCTCTAATATTGCATGTTTTTTTTATAAACTCCATTACTCAAGGGGCTTTCTGCTGCAGTATTCATTATGACGATGTTCGTATTTTCACGTATCATTGGCACATTCCCCTACTGTCAGTTAGGAATTTAGCTGGTTCCCTGTGCAATTCTTCACTATCATGTCCACAATCATCTTTCTCTTTTCTAGTTATTATTATAGACTGACTAAATGTCATTACCAAAATCGCATTGCCGTGCAGACAAATCGCTAGATGAAAATATTTGTTTCCCTTATCCCATATCTTAAAGTCCATTGCTAAAACATCATTAAAATCTCTTGCTAATGGTAGATTCTCTACAAAGTGTGATAGTGTCTTTCTGCATTCTTTTTACATTTATCTTATGTATTGTTAATCTATCTATAAGTTTGGTGTACTTCTTGTCCCTTACACCTGCATCATTTAGTCAGAATTTTTGACCTGTGAAAATCTGGATGTGCAAACTGCTGATGTAGTATTGAAGCAGTTGGCTTTTCTTTCTTCTATATTCCTTAATGTAATGCTTCTTTAAGGTGTTTATTATACAAGTTAGGTATCATTAAAGGGAAACAATAATGAAATGAAATCTACAGTTTTTCCAAAAACAATTGCCTTGCCATGTTCCATACCTAGTTTTGTTTGAGCATTTTCTAAACAGAATGTTCACAAATAAGGTAATTCAGTTGATACCACATCTATGCCATAATGAAGTGATTTTACATGGAATTGCTACCTTGTTCATTGACTTAGGTGTGTTGTCATCCCTAAACCTGAAGCGTATAGCACTCTCTAATTCCTTACCTTACTTTGGTCCTCATTATTTTTATAACCAGGGTAATGTGTCAACTAATCAACTCCACACACTGTGGATACACATTCACTGTCCAACACAGCATAGTTGAATGTATTTGCAACTATTTGTTACCGGACTGAAGCTATTTGTGACCATTGTAATTCCTCCTGCCTGATCAGCATCACCCTAAGCTCCTTTTGAACCTGTTGTATTTAATGTCATTTGGAGAACCTTGTTACTCCATTCAGGACAACTATATGATGATGTTTAGAGGCAATGAATGAAACACCTATTGACCATTCCTGATCATTCCTGAGGTTCATTCATGTGTCATCGTTCCACAGTTCCTAGCGTCTGTCATAAATACCAGAGATGTGTCTCACATCACTCCTTTCGGTTATAAGAACATAAGAACTAGGAGCACGGGTAGGCCATCTGGCCCCTCGAACCTGCCCTGCCATTCAATAAGATCATGGCTGATCTTTTTGAGACTCCGCTCCACTTACCCACCCACTCACCATAACCCTTAATTCCTTTACTGTTCAAAAATGTATCTAGCCTTGCCTTTAAAAACGTTCAGAAAGGTAGCTTCAACCGCTTCACTGGGCAGGGAATTCCACAGATTCACAACCCTTTGGGTGAAGAAGTTCCTCCTGACCTCAGCCCTACATCTGCTTCCCTTTATTTTAAGGCGATGCCCTCCAGTCCTAGTTTCACCTGCTAGCGGAAACAACCTCCCTGCCTCCACCTTATCTATTCCCTTCATAAACTACCTTATATGTTTCTATAAGATCTCCCTTCATTCTTCTGAATCCCAATGAGTATAATCCCAGTCTACTCAGTCTCTCCTCATAATCCAACCGTCTCAACTCTGATTTTATGATTTAATGATTTTATGTTTCTTCTTTCTCATTGACTCATGTGCCCTATATCTGGATGGTCTTGATGGCCACTGCAATTGAATCCTCCATTCTTTGTGTTATTGCTAATGGTGCCATGGTGACATAAAAGCTGCTGGCAATTAATGTTTTAAAGGCTTCTGACATCTTTTTCAACAGCCTGTTCTTTCTGAAAAACTAACTCCAGATTATACCAGGACTGTATCCACTTTTGACCCTTCACAATCCAACAATTTAAAGGCAAGCACTGAGTTAGCAATCTTCAAGTATAACTTTTGCAATCCTGCAAATAATCTGTTAAATTCCATTCTATATTCTTCTATGGAATATCTAGCCTGTTTCTGACCATGTCTCATTTCATTTAATGCATTATCTTCTAAATTTTGTCTATAATTTTGATAGAATTTCAAAACTGACCTGTGTCCAATTGGTGTGCCTCCAACTTTGAGAATACTTTAAATATGATCTTACTCCTAGTAGGAAGCCAAAGTGCCAAGGTCACCTTGTCTTTTTCTTGGTGAAGATATAATCTAATTCCACATATGCGCTTAATTTTTCTGTTGATCATGAGTTTCAACTTCACAAAACATATCCTAACATTTTATAATTGTTTTCAGCCATTTTTCTCCAAAATAACTTTGATAACAAACTAAAAACCAAAAGAGTTGCGGATGCTGTAAATCAGGAACAAAAACAAAGTTGCTGGAAAAGCTCAGCAGGTCTGGCAGCATCTGTGGAGGAGAAAACAGAGTTAACGTTTCGGGTCCGGTGACCCTTCCTCAGATAACAAACTTCTGTTTGAAACAAACCTTTGTTTCCGATGTCCACCTTTAGGCTTACTATTAGTGGATTCTAAGCCAGTTGGAGAGATTGAAATCAAGACACATACATAGTTTCCTTTGTGAACATTTTATTGATTTCCTCAGCCTTACCTGTCTCAATCTACCCTCCATGTTACTGGACCCCTTTATACACATGTTCTCAACAGCTAATAGCCAGCATTTGTTATTTCTTCACCTGAAATAAAAATGTTTACGAACTTAACAATGTGATCAACCAGACATTGACAGAAATATCTCTTCAATGCCTATCATATCAAATCCTTTAGTAATTTTAAACATTGGTTATCTTTAGCCCTCTCTTCAACCTATAGGGGTCAAAATGCTTCTTTAATATTTAATCAAATGATAGATCTCTTGATTCTAAGTAATTTATTGCATTGACTGAAAACTTTCAAAACATTCTATTGCTGTAGAAATATTATTTCATATTGCCAGGAGCTCAACTGCATATAAATAAAGCCATAAATATTAATTTCCACAAAAGATCGATTGTGAGTTTTAGAGCAGAATAAAGTACTCCTGTAGGCAATGTAGTGCACTTATTTTCTCTGTAGGTTACAGGATCACATCTTTTGATATGTCCCTGCTCCTGGTGAAACTTCCCTAATTAGAGTGAACAGTATATTAATTGCCCAGATCTCAAGAGACAGTCCAAATGAAAGAACAATTGTGAAATGCTGGAAATTCTTCTAATGACTCTCCAAAGTCCAGGCCCACGAAAAGGTGAGCAGAAATCTAGAACAGTGTCCAGTAAAACATTGAGGCTGGAAGTCAGTTGACAGTTTCAGAACTGAGATTAATAGATTGTTGTTAGGCAAGAAGATTAAGATGGTGGTAGAGTCGGTAATGAAGCAGGTGATGACAGCAAAATGACAGAAATATTAATAATTGCTTTGCCACAATGTTCTCAAGGGAACTAATGTGCTGGAAGAGATATAAAAGAATTTGCTGGAAAGAGAGATGATGTGAAAATTTTTTGTCTTGTGAGGTGTGAGCGTTTGAAACTTGACATTCTTGCATTTGTTCTGATGAGTGCAAGACGACAAGCTTTGGTAACATGATCTTCTATTCAGCAGGATTAAGATCATAAATAATATAAAGATTTATAAAATAGAAAGGAAGGCGATCATTGGTAGATGAATCAAACTTGGAGGATAAAAGTGCCTGATCCAGAAAGATTGCATCATGTCTAATGATGCGCGAACAGCATGAAATGAAGTGATTTTTCCCAGGGATCGGTGCAGAACCATTATGTTCACCAGTTACATTGTTGATTTAGACTCGGAAATCAGAAATACAATTTCAAAATTTGAGAGAAGAAAGAAGGATATGATGAGAGGGTCAGTGAAGGAGGGGTGGAAGGAAGCTAGCATAGGTATGATAGACTAAATGGCCTTTTTCTGTGCTGTAAATGTTTGTAGCTGACATGAGTAGACAGTTAAGATACTGACCAGCCAAAATCTAAATGGATGGTAAAATGGACTCAAGGGAATGAATGACTGCCTCATGTTCCGATGTTTCAGACTCGTCACTGGCGTGAAGACAATAATTTTGTCCCTCTCTCCACAGATGCTGTTTCTCTGACATTTTCTGTTTTGGTTCTGGATTTCCAACATTATTTATGCCTGTGGTATTGGTTTCATCAGAATTTATGGCTATAGCAGGACAGATTTTCACTTTATCACCCGAGTTTAAAACTTGCATCACATACATTAGGGAAAGTACAATTTTCATTTCTGTTTACTCAGGGAAGCTGGGCTGGCTCTCCTTGGAGCAAACAGGTCAGGGGAGGTTGAATTGAGGTGTTCAAAATTCTGAATTGTTTCCACTGGCAGAAGGACCCTTGCTGGTAAAGGAATTAAAGGGGAGTTCTAAATGCCATTGCAATTAATGAAAGGATTGTAAAAGGAGATTCAATAGAAATTTTCAAAAAGTGGAGAGGATAAATAATCGAAGATCAGAAAATTGCACGCTGGTTGAGATAAATTGAATAACTTTCAAAGAGCCAGCTCAGGCACAGTGAGTTGAATGCCCACCTTCTGTGCTGAATCATTCTTATTGGAATCCATTGAAAACCTTTTCCATTTTAATCTGACTTCCCCTCCTTGTTCTCGTATGTTAAATTGCCGAGTAATGGTGCACTGTTAATTATCATTCATGGAGTCTGGGTTGCTGTGGAAACATATACTTTTACATGCATGTTGGAGCCTGGAGTAATGAGTACTGATGGTAGAGACTCCAGATTGCTTCCCATAACATCACTGACCAGGAATCTCTCCTTGGTTACTACCTGCCATTTGTGAGTTACAAGTTGACACTCAATCTGTTTGCATGTGCTATGAAGGCATCTTCCATGGCCATCAAGTCTGGGATAGGAATTGACCCTGAGCTTCTGGCTCAGAGGCAGGGGCACTACCCATTGCGTCACAGAACCACCAAACTACTGATTGGAAAATCTATATATTTTTACAGCAAAGTAAATATATCTTATTATCAGATTGTTAGAACTATTAAATGATCCACTTTATTGTTTTTTCAGGTCACTATATGTACGTTGATGCTGTTTACACCACAAGTTTACATGAAGTCGCTCAGTTAATGTCACCGGTGACAACTTCTGCCCTGCTGGGATGCCTGTCCTTCTTTTACCAACTGGAACAGACTCAATCCAACTTATTTGTCATTTATACAAAGGACAGAATGGGACATTATGAGGAGGTGTGGAGGGCAAATAAATCTACACACAATTGGACCTTGGTAAAAGTGAATATTAAAGCAGCGCATCCTTTTCAGGTAAATATTTTTGTTTTACAACAATAATTTGTAATGATATTGCAAATCAAACCATGAAACAGTAGACATCAAAAGACATTTAGGAGTACAGGTTGATTAATCATTAGAATGAAATAAAATAGGTAAATCAACAGGTCTTGAAAATAATCCAGGAAAAGCTAATGGAATGCTGGCCATTAAAGCTAGAGGGGATAGAAGTTATACTTCCACTATAGCAAGCCCTGGTTAGACCACGTCTTCTGTATGTAGGCTGTTCTGGATGTCACATCAGTTGAAGGACATGTTGACTTGGAGGGAGTGCCGTGTTGATTTACCAAAACGATATCTGGCCTCCAACGATCAAACAACATTGAGATATTAATCAACAGCAGCGTCAACAGTTGCTTGTATTTTGATACTGCCTTCAGCACCATGGAGCATTCCAAAGTGTTTCACATGTGCTTCCATGAGCATTGTGAAACAGAGAATGACACTGAGCCACATGGGAGATTGGGCTGGATTTTCGCAGAGCTTGGGAAGTTCCATGGGACACAAACCAGAGATACATTGGAATGATCAAGCCTAGGATTAGCAAAGTCATGGACAAGGGTTTCAATAGTATATGAACAGAGATGGGGGAAATTGGGTGATGTTACAGTGGCGACAGTAGGCAGTCTAAGATGTGACATGAATAAGAGATGAAAAGCTCATCTCGGGATCAACCAGATCATTGCCAAAGAAAGAGATAGAGTCTGTAGCATTCTACTCCCAGATTTCATAATAATTACAAGGATACCTAAATTGCCAGAAATTAGAGGTTCTGTGTTTAATGGAAAGATTGAAAAGGCTGTAGTGTCCTGATAAGATACCTTTTAGTATCTTACAGGTAAAGTTTTAATTGAGGAGATTTACATAGGATCAAAAGTTAGTTTGGGTTGATTTGGTTGCAGCAAGGTTAGGTTGATGATGAGAATGTAGTTCAGGCTAACAGCAGGGAATGGTAAAATCCCCATTCCCTCTGAGATAGAATTAAGTCCTTCTTCATAGAAAATAATCACAGCACAAGCTGTGGTTCAGCAACGCTCAAATAATCAAGGATTCTACTGGAGGTGAAGAAGGGGTAATTGGATCAAAGTTTAAGGTATTAAGGGCAACATATAGTTTGAGAGAACGTATTTCTGTTAGTTGGGGAATCTAGTACTAGAGGGCAGAGTCTAAAAATTAGAGCTGGACCTTTCAGGAGTGAAATTAGGAAACTCTTTGACACAAGGGTTGGTAGAAAGTTGAAAACTCTCAATCACAAATAAAAGCTGAGATGAGCTCATTTGTTAATTTTAAGTCTGAGATTGATAGATATTTGTCAGCCCAAGATAGTATTGGATAGGAGCAAAGGAGTTAGGTTTCATTAAATGATGAACGATCTTGAGGGGTAAAACTGTTTTGTCTTGTTCCTATGTTCCTGCAATTCTGTCTTATCAAACCATTTTCAAATTTTAAAAACATCTTTTCAAGACACGCAGCCAGTTCCAGCTTTCCATTAAGCATAGAACCTCTCACTTCAGGCAACATCCTTGTAATTCTTATTTTTTGCACCTTAATTAATGTTTGTGTATCTTTTTAGACTAATGCAGAACAGAACTGTGCAGAGAACTCCAAGTGCTGCCTAACTAAGTTTCTATACATGATAACTTCTTCAAAATTGGCATAAATAAGATATGAAAATATCATAAGATATTACAAAGGGTTCCATAACAAGTATGACCTATTTGTTCCATAAAAAGTATTAATTTATTGTTCTCTTTCTGATGTACTATTTTGGGATTTTGCTTTTTTCTTTCAAGTTTATAGTCATTAGGATTCTTTTTATATGTTTACTTTCCTACCATTTTGTAACATCCAAAAAGGTATTTTAAGCTCCTTCATTTTCTGCCTTGAAATGCTTAACTGGCAAAATGTGATTCTATTTTCTCTCGGTCTTTCTCCGGAATGTGTTGGGATGTCTGCAGGGTTAATGCGTGAGAGAAGCCATATGGTATCTCAGACAGTTACTGGTACAGTCATATATATATATATATATATATTTATTCACATGTCAAGCTTTCCAGCAAAAGAAAATAAAACGCTGAGGGAGATTCTTAGATCATGAACTCAGTGTTTCCATAATGAGGGATAGATTTGGATGGGCTGCTTGGGATGATTAAAATGGAACAATTCAGAAGGGAGCTCTTTCCAGAAATGGTGGTTACTTCTAAAGACTTTCCCATTCAAGCAGAGCTGTTTGTAATGGATATTCTGAAGTGACTGTTTGTTTATGTGGGAATGGAAAGAGCTTCAATTTGATTTCATTCGGGAAAATACAATAATATTGAGTGGCTGTGCTGATTGAAATCTATCAATTTTGTCTGTATACGTGAGCTTTCACCCATATGTTCATGTTTCATTGTGACAACTAGTGTGAGTGACTACACTAATTTAATGCCAATGGCAAAGATGGGGCTTCCTGTCACATGAAATTGTGGGATTTTACTGCATAGGAAGAGCCCATTTGTATGTTTCTGGCTCTCTGATGGAGTTACACACTTAATCCTCTTCCCTTGTGCATTGCATGTGCTTTTTGTTTTGCAAATATTTGTTTTCTTCCCTTTTAAAAGTGATTATGTAGAGCACTCGATAGCCTCGCAACACTCTCCAAGCTAAATTTTCACATTTATCTTATCCTAGCTCCTCATTAGTTTTGAACATTGTTTTTTGCTTCTCTAGTGTCATTTTAAAAAACTTCAATTTATTTAGGATTCTCACCTGATAACAAAAATCTCTTTTCTCTTGTGTCACCTTTCTGAATGTCTTCTGCACCCTCTCCATGTAGCTCGATATCTTGATAACTTTCCTAATTTAAGCTACTCTCAACTGGATATGATAACTCCTGGAGCAGATTGGGAAAGGTGGACACAGAGGTGTATGGTAACTATATGTTTGAGCATTTGAAAGATGAGACGGTTTGGGACAGGGAATGGAGAGGACAAATGTGATGAGAGGTAGAAGCAATGTTCATTGAATCAAAAGAATGCAGGAACTGGTGTGCCAAAACTGAGGGAGCCATTTTGGCTAATTTCAGGGTGGGGGAGGATGGATGAGAAACCTTGGTGAAGGGGGCTGGAGATAACACGGATGAAAGGTTTCAGGAGAGACTCAAAGTAGAGGGACAGGGCAAGATTGTGCAGCTGAATAGATAGACTTACATATTTGGTTTGAAGAACTCCATTGATTACCCACATTTTAGTGAAGGTGAGAACAAAATGGGCAAAGAAAGAAGTTCCAGAAGAGTGTTACACAGCAAAGAGGTCTTGGGTTGTCCTGGTTTTTCATACGCATGAAACATTGGGAAGGTTTAGCAGAAGAGTATGATGCACAGTAATACTTGTCATGTATGTGAAAATTGAGATAGAAATATAATAAATGAATGGACGTATTGTCAGATGCACACATAAAACTTTATAGCATTCTAACTTAGCTATAGAATGATAGAGAGACCACTCAGCCTATTGTGCCAAGACTTGCTGTTTGAAAGAGCTATCTAATTGGAATCATTCCCTTGTTCTTTCCCCAGAGTCCAATTTTATCCAATTTATTTATTTATCCAATTTCCTGTTGAACATTATCATTGAATCTGCTTCTACTTCTTTTTGAGGCAATATGTTCCAGATCATAACAAACTTGTTGTGAGAAAGAGAAAATATTTCTTCGGGCTCTTTTGCCAATCCCCTGAAATCTGTGTCCTTTAGCTATCAACCATTCTGTTAAAGGAGGCAGTTTCTCTTATTTTCTATCTAAATCAGACAATTTGAACACATCTATCAAATCACCTCTTTACTTTCTCTTCTCCAACAAGAACAATCCCATCTCCACATTCTCCATGGGACTGATATCCCTCATTCCTGGTAGTAAAAGGTTAAGGGAGGGAGGGTGGTAACTTTTCCTTGAGAGAATGGCGAGAGTGGGTGACATTGATTTGGGGGGAAAAACATAGGAACATGGGAAAAGGAGTAGGCCACTCAGCCCATTGACCCTTCTCTGCCATTCAATAGAATCATGGCTGATCTGTGGCCTAATTTCACATGCCTTGATATTCTCGCTTAATAAAAATTCGTCAATCTCAGATTTAAATTTAACAATTTAATTAGCATTGACCACTGTTTGAGGGAGAGAGTTCCGAACATTCACTACTGTTTGCATGCAGTAGTACTTTCAAACGTGTCTTTTGAATGGCCGGGCCCTAATTCTTAGACTATGCCCCATAGGTTCTAGAATCTTCAACTAGTGGAAATAATTTATCTTTATCTACCCTGTCTTTCCTCGTCAATATCCTGAAGACTTTAATTAGATCACCCCTTAACCTTCAGAATTCTAGAGAATAAAGGCTTAAATTTGTATAATCTCTCCTCATAACTTAATCCCAGAAGTTCAGGTATCAGACTTGTAAATCTGCATTGAACCTCCAAGGTCAAAACATCCTTCCTAAGATGTGGTAACTAGATCTGTTCACAGTACTCTCAGTGAGGTCTAACAAGGGTTCTGTATAACTGCAGCATATCATCTTCATCCTTATACTCCAGACCTTCAGATGTGAAGGCCAGCATTCCAAGAGCCTTTTTGACTATTTTCTGTACCTGTTCATGGCATCACCCAAATCTCATTGGACATCCACTGTATGTAACTTTTTGTCTTCTATAAGTAGTCTGATTTATCTATTTTTGGTCTGAAATGGACAATCTCACACTTGCTTATATTAAGGGCAGCACAGTGGCTCAGTGGTTAGCACTGCTGCCTCACAGCACCAGAGACCCAGGTTCAATTCCAGCCTCGGGTGACTGTCTGTGTGGAGTTTGCACGTTCTCCCTGTGTCTGTGTGGGATTCCTCTGGGTGCTCTGGTTTCCTCCCACAATCCAAAGATGTGCAGGTTAGGTGGATTGGCCATGCTAAATTGCCCATAGAGTTCAGGGGTGTGTAGATTAGGTGTGTTACAAGGGGATGGGTGTGGTTGGGATACTCTGAGGTTTGGTGTGGACTTGTTGGGCCGAAGGGCCTGTTTCCACACTGTAGGGATTTAATTAAAATCCATTGGCCACAGCTTTGCCCATTTACCTAATCCATTAATATCTGTTGTAATTTTATGCCGTCATCAAAACTGCCTACATTGCTGCCCAATTTTGTGTCATCAGCAAAGTTGGATATTTGACTTCTTATGCCATTATCCAAGTCACTAACGAATATTGTGAATAATTGAGGCCCCAACGCATATCGCTGTGGAACACCACTAGTCACATCCTGCTAATTTGTTTATTTACCCATTATTCCAACTCTGTTTCTTGCCACTGAACGAAGTTCCTATCCATGGTAGTAATTTGCCCTTAATTCTGTGGTCTTCCACTTTAGCTAACAGTATGATGTGTGGGACTTTATCAGAATTCTTCTGGAAGTCCATATAAATAACATTCACTGCCTTACCTTTGTCCACCAGTTTTGTCACCTCTTCAGAAAACTCTGAGATTTGTGAACTATTAATTACTATTTATTAATTTTTTTGCCAGTATTTGTTTCCTGGTTATTTGAGCTTTTTAAAAAAATTTTGTGAAATTTCCCTGCTGCCTTCGATTTATTTGATTGTTTCTTCTCCCTTTCCATTTTTCAGTCAGCCTCTTCATTCCATGGTCACTGCTTCTTGGATGTTTCCCTGCTCTTGTATTTAACCTGTTTGTTCCACTTTGCAGATTACAGAATTGTTACAGTGCAGAGAGAGGTCATTAGCCCATCATGTCTACACCGGTTCTTGGAGTACTTAACTTTAGTCTCCTTACCTTCTTCCACAACCCTGCACATTGTTTCTCTCTAAATAATCACACAGTGCTCTCTTGAATACCTCAATTGAACCTATGTCTACCACATTTCCAGGCATTGCATTTCATACTCAAACTACTTGCTGTGTGAAAAAGTATTTTCTTACCTTGCATTTACGGTTTTTTGAAAACCACTTTATAATTAAACCCTCTGTCCTCAACCTATTTATGAGTGGAAACTGTTTCTTCCTGTCTGTACAAACTCTTCATGATTTCAAAGCATTGCAACAACAATTTGCATTTAGATAGCACCACAAATGTGGCAAAACAGCTAACTGTCTCCAAGTGCTCTTCAGGAGCAACTATCAAATGACATCCAAATGAGGCCAAAGAAATGCAAGTTGGGTGGATTGGCCATGCTGAATTGTCCCATGGTGTCCAGGGATGGGTAAGTTAGGTGGATTAGCCTTGGGATATACAGGGTTACAGGGTTGGGGTGGGTCTGGATGGGATGCTGTTCAGAGGGTTGGCGTGGGCTCGATGGACTGAATGTCCTGCTTCCACACTGTAAGGATTCTGCGATTCCACCTTTAGAGATTATAGGGCAGATGAACATATGCTTGGTCAAAGATTCAGGTATGAAACATGCCTAAGGAGGAGAGAGGGCTGGAGAAGTTTAGGGAGGGAGTTCCAGAGCTTTGAGCCTCAGAAACTCTAAGGGGATGTGTGAGAGTGCAGAAGCAGAGGAACTCCCAGATCCACTTATGAGCAATACTAAAACTAAGCGTCAAAAAATATAAGATAGTCACTAACAAATTTAATAGGGATTTCAGGAGAAATCTCTACCCAGAGATGTGGAATTCACTATCACAAGAAATAATTACAAGGATGCACTTCAGGAAAAGATAGATATACACATGAGGGAGATTGAATTGCAGGATATATTGATACAGCATGATGAAGAGTTGGAAGGAAGCCAACGTGGAACATCAGCATTTACATAGACACATTTGATAGAATGGTCTATTTATGTGTTGTTGGTTCTCGATGATTATAATCTGTGTCAAAATATGCCTCCAGCACACCAGTTTTCTAGCAATAATTCATGAATGTCTCAGGAAGAAAAGCTAATAAAGCTGGCAGATGAAACATACTGATCTGCACTGTCATGTATTTTAAATTGGAGGATCAGTCCAGTTTATTTATTTACAAATATTTTGTCACAGCTATCTAGAATTTGTAATAGTTTTAACCATTTTAATCTTTCCTTCCTCTGTTGTTTCTTCTCTTTATACCCTCCCCTGTTCACGATCTGCCAGTGGCGCTAAGAATGCAATAATTTGAACTTCTATGACCTCACAACCTCCCAAAGAGTTTTACAGACAATTAAGTACTTTTTCAGTGTTGTCACTTTTGGAATGTGTTTCAGAACACAACATATGGAATTTAGTGTTCCTTACAATGTAAAACAGTGACCACAGTCATAGAGTCATACAGCACAGAAGAGTCCCTTCAGCCTCCCCCTTGTTTCCCCCTTCATTCTAGTTATAGAGCCATAGAGACAAACAGCATGGTAACAGACCCTTCGGTTCAACTAGTCCATGCTGACCAGGTTCCCAAACGAAACTAGTTCCACCTGTCTGCATTTGGCCCATATCCCTCCAACCCTTTGCTATTCATGTACTTATCCAAAGGTCTTAAACATGTTAACTGTACTTGCAGCCATCACTTCCTCTGGCAGTTCATTCCACACACTAACCACTGTATGTGTAAAGAAGTTGCCCCTCATGTCCCTTTGTAAATCTTTCTCCTCTCACCTTAAAAATTTGCCCCCTTGTTTTGAACTCCCCTTCCTTAGGGAAAAGACCTTTGCGATTCACGTTATCTATATCTCTCATGATTTTATAAACCTCTACATGGTCATCCCTCAATCTCCTATGCTCCAGTGAAAGAAAGTCCCAGCTTATCCAGCCTATTTTTATATCGCAAACCCCCCCCATTCCCAGCAACATCCTGATAAATCCTTTCTGACCTTCTCAAGATTAATAATATCCTTCCTATAACAGGGAGACCAGAACTGCACGCAGTACTCCAGAAGGAGCCTCACCAATGTCCTGTACAACTTCAATAATATTTAGATAATGTTTGGAACATCAGCCCATTCCCATTCCTGTCAATGTCAGGTTGTTACTGGGTTTGTCAAATCTGGCTGGATGTAATGATGGAGATTTTATCACATGACTCACACAACCTCCCTTGTGGTGTACCTTTAAAGGGGTGTGTCTTAAGCTGCTGCCCTCCATTATCCACCATGTGACAAGATGAAATGTGTAATTCCATGTGGTCTGTTTATATCCAGTTTATGTCATCTGCCCATACCATTTGGAAAATAAGGATAGCAGTGTTTAAACGACACCTGGGCAAAATCCCTACATGGTGTCCCTCATTTCCAGACTTTGCTATATCTGTGCAGTCAAAAACCATAATCATGTCTCAGATGTTCTAGCCTCCCCCCAACTCATTGTTCTGGATGATGTGATTGGTTTTCCAGATTGTGTTTGAAGTTGCATTCAGCAGCACAAAAGGAGGTTACGCAGCATTGGATGACATTTATTTTTCCTCACAGTTCTGTGACGATAAAACAGGTGAGCATTTTCATTTTCTGCCTTAATTGAGTAACTTGTACATAAGTTACCTGAATGAAAACCACAAGAACTGCGGATGCTGGAAATCAGAAACAAAAACAGAAATTGTTGGAATAGCTCAACAGGTCTGGCAGTATCTGTGAAGAGAAATCAAAGTTAATGTTTCAGGTCCGATGACCCTTCCTCAGAATTGATGGTGGCTAGGAAAGAAATTGGTTTTTGTGCAGAATATAGGGTGGAAGGAGGGTGTGAGTAGTAAATGATAGGTGGAGACAGAGGTGTTACACATTACCCATTGTTAGCCACTAAAAGTCCCCATTAACAGCTATTTATTCGCCTAGGCTGACCATTAGCCACTCCTTTGTCTATCCAACGGTTCTTTTCACTCTTTGGGCTCTATCTCCACCCATTGTTTACTGTTTACCCCCTCCCCCCACCCTATCTTCTGCATAAAAATAAACTCTTTCCTGGCTACCATCAGTTCTGATGAAAGGTCACTAGTCCCAAAACATTAACTTAGATTTCTCTCCACAGATGCTGCAATTCCTGCTGAGCTTTTCTAGATGTACCATAACCTTGTCTCCTCACAAAGGCATTTTTGTGGCTGTTGGTCTTAGGTAATATGATCAGCATGAGGAGATAGTAGGAACTGCAGATGCTGGAGAATCTAAGATAACAAGGTGTAGAGCTGGATGAACACAGCAGGCCGAGGAGCAGCAAAGCTGACATTTCGGGCCTAGACCCTTCTTCAGAAATGGGGGAGGGCAAGGGGGTTCTGAAATAAATAGGGAGGGGGAGGTGCATAGAAGATGGATAGAGGAGAAGATAGGTGGAGAGGAGACAGACAGGTCAAAGAGGCGGGGATGGAGCCAGTAAAGGTGAGTGTAGGTGGGGAGGTAGGGAGGGGATAGGTCAGTCCAGGGAGGACGGACAGGTCAAGGGGGCGGGATGAGGCTAGTAGGTAGGAGATGGGGATGGGCTTGAGATGGGAGGAGAAGATAGGTGGAAGGAAAGACAGGTTAGGGAGGTGGGGACAAGCTGGGCTGGTTTTGGGATGCGGTAGGGGGAAGGGAGATTTTGAAGCTTGTGAAGTCCACATTGATACCATTGGGCTGCAGGGTTCCCAAGCAGAATATGAGGTGCTGGTCCTGCAACCTTCAGGTGGCATCATTGTGGCACTGCAGTGGTTGCAGGAACAGCACCTCATATTCCGCTTGGGAACCCTACAGCCCAATGGTATCAATGTGGACTTCACAAGCTTCAAAATCACCCTTCCCCCTACCGCATCCCAAAACCAGCCCAGTTTGTCTCCACCTCCTTAACCTGTCTTTCCTTCCACCTATCTCCTCCTCCCACCTCAAGCCCCACCCCCATCTCCTACCCACTAGCCTCATCCTGCCCCCTTGACCTGTCCGTCCTCTCTGGACTGACCTATCCCCTCCCTAACTCCCCACCTACAGTCACATTTACAGGCTCCATCTCTGCCTCTTTGACCTGTCTGTCTCCTCTCCACCTATCTTCTCCTCTATCCATCTTCTATGCGCCTCCCCCTCTCTCCCTATTTATTTCAGAACCCTCTTCCCCTCCCCCATTTCTGAAGAAGGGTCTAGATCCAAAACGTCAGCTTTCCTGCTCCTCTGATGCTGCTTGGCCTGCTGTGTTCATCCAGCTCTCGTCCACCTTGTTGTCTACGATCAGTATGAAAGCAGCTTTGAGATTGGTCACGGTGAAGGCTCATCCATTTAAAGGAGTAGAGTGTACAGTGTTGAAGAAATGTTCGTTATTGGACCCAATTAAATCTACCTTGAGATTGATAGGCAAATCTGCATCACTATTTAATTAATGATTTGTCCCTCTAGAGACAGGTGCAGTTGAGTTAAGAAGAAGGGGAGAATTTCAAATATGAGGGAAAAAGGAATTTGAGGTGTGAGGTGTCCTGTGTACTGGTAGGGTCCTTACCTCTGGTCCCGGAGGTCTGGGTTCATATCCCACCTGTTCTAGAGGTATGTCGTAACATCTCTGAACAAGTTGATTAGAAAATATATCAAAATTCCACATGACTCCTGCTCATTGTTGAATTGACTCATTGTAGTCAGGAAATTCGATGGACAAGCTTCAAGTGGGCTGTTCTGATGAAGAGCTATTGAACTCGAAACTTTAATTCTGCTTTCTCTTCAGAGATGCTGCCAGACCTGCTGAGTTTCGCCTGCAATTTCTAGTTTTGTTTCAGATTTCCAGCATCCACGGTCCTTTGTTGTATTTAAACTTCAGGTGGAATTGGTCAGTTTTTCAAGCCATTCTGTGACCTCAGGAAGAATGGTCCAAATGAACATTGGCTAAAGGTGCCTTTCTTCCAGCTAACAACAGCTGCCAACTCAATAAATCACTGTTATGATCTCAGCTGATGGTCAGACTGCATGGAAATCTGCATTGATAGATTATAAGCATTATTTTTGCAGTTTGACTGCAGTGATGAGTCACTGGACATATTCACACAAAGCTGTCAATGTTCTTTTCACAGAAGGACACAAGTTTGTCACATAAAAGAAAGTTAATTGAACTAGATATACATAAGACAATTTTGAAAGGTTCCAACATAAACAGCAATAACAAAGATTAATCACTTCTCCCAACAATATCCATTTACAGGATAACAAGCATGGGGCTGGATGAACACAGCAGGTCAAGCAGCATCATAGGAGCAGGAAAACTTGACGTTTCGGGCCTAAACCCTTCATCAGAAATGGGGGAGGGGAAGAGGGTTCTGAAATAAATAGGGAGAGAGGGGGAGGTGGATAGAGGATGGATAGAGGAGAGGATAGGTGGAGAGGAGGCAGACAAGTCGAAGAGGCGGGGATGGAGCCAGTAAAGGTGAGTGTAGGTAGGGGGGTAGGGAGGAGATAGGTCAGTCCAGGGAGGACGGACAGGTCAAGGGGGCGGGATGATGTTAGTAGATAGGAGATGGGGGTGTGGCTTGGGGTGAGAGGAAAAACCGGTTAGGGAGGTGGAGATGAGCTGGGCTGGTTTTGGGATGCGGTTGTGGGAGGGGAGATTTTGAAGCTTGTGAAATCCACATTGATGCCATTGGGCTGCAGGGTTCCCAGGCTGAATATGATTTGCTGTTCCTGCAGCCTTCGGGTGGCATCACTGTGGCATTGTAGGAGGCCAAGGATGGACATGTCATCTGAGGAATGGGAGGGGGAGTTGAAATGGTTCGCGACTGGGAGGTGCAGTTGTTTGTTGCGAACTGAGCGCAGGTGTTCTGCAAAGCGGTCCCCAAGCCTCCACTCGGTTTCCCCGATGTAGAGGAAGCCACAATGGGTACAGCGGATGCAGTATACCACATTGGCAGATGTGCAGGTGAACCTCTGCCTGATGTGGAAAGTCTTCTTGGGGCCTGGGATTGGGGTGAGGGAGGAGGTGTGGGGGCAGGTGTAGCACTTCCTGCGGTTACAAGGAAAAGTGCCGGGTGTGGTGGGGCTAGCCGAGCTCGTCCTCACCCTCAACAACTTTTCTTTCAATTCCTCCCACTTCCTACAGACAAAGGGGGTGGCCATGGGTACCCGCATGGGCCCAAGCTATGCCTGCCTCTTTGTAGGTTACGTGGAACAATCCCTCTTCCAGACCTACACTGGCCCTAAACCCCACCTCTTCCTCCGTTACATTGATGACTGCATCGGCGCCGCCTCGTGCTCCCACGAGGAGCTTGAACAGTTCATCCAATTCACCAACACTTTCCACCCCAACCTGAAGTTCACCTGGACCATCTCCAACAC